>CAMZMU010000061.1:45271041-45352855 GCA_947311845.1 Poa pratensis | reverse complement strand
ACGTCTCCAACGTATCCATAATTTCTGCTGTTCCATGCTTATATTATACCATTTGCTACATGTTTTATACATACTTCGTATCACTTTTATGCATTTTCTGGGACTAACCTATTAACAAGATGCCACAGTGCCAGTTCCCTGTTTTCTGCTGTTTTTGGTTTCAGAAAGTTACTTCTGGAAATATTCTCGGAATTGCACGAAACAAAAGGCCAGGTCCCTATTTTTCCAGCACGTACACGGAGTCCGAAGGAGAGACGAAGAGTGCCAGGAGGTGGCCAAACCACCTAGGCGCGGCTGGGCCCACAGCCGCGCCTGGTGGTTTGGGCCCCTCGGGGGTCCGCCGACATCGCCCCTTCGCCTATTTATTCCCCGAGACGCGAAAACCCTAAAACACCGAGCCTTTCATCCAGAACATATTCGCTGCCGCCGCCGTCGTCAACCCTAACTCGGGGGGTTCCTGAAGCTCTTCCCGGCACCCTGCCGGAGAGGGGAATCATCACCGGAGGGCTCTACATCGCCATGCCCGCCTCCGGAGTGATGCGTGAGTAGTTCATCCTTGGACTATGGGTCCATAGCAGTAGCTAGATGGTTGTCTTCTCCACTTGTGCCATCATGTTTAGATCTTGTGAGCTGCCTATCATGATCAAGATCATCTTATTGTAATGCTACATGTTGTGTTTGCTGGGATCTGACTTATATTGATACCTATGTGGAGCTGAATATTATATTATCATGTCTATGTCATTTGTGATCTTGCATGCTCTCCGTTACTTGTTGAAGCCTTGGCCACGTGAATACTTGTAACTCCAAGAGGGGGTATTTATGCATGATAGTTGGGTTCAACCTCTATTTAACCTGGGATAGTGACAGCAAGTTCTAAGGTTGTAGATGTGTTGTTGCCACTAGGGGTAAAACAGCAATGCTTTATTCAAGGATGAATGTATTGTTTACATTACGCACATTACTTAATGCAATTGTCTGTTGCTTGCAACTTAATACTGGAAGGGGTACGGATGTTAACCGGAAAGTGGACTATTTAGGCATAGATGCATGCTGGATAGCGGTCTATGTACTTTGTCGTAATGCCCAAATGAATCTCATAGTAGACACCACAGCTCACACATGCATGTTATATGCACTTATCAATTGTCAATTGCCCAGCTGTAATTTGTTTACCCAGCATGTTAGTTATCTTATTGGAGAGACACCACTAGTGAACTGTGGACCCCGGTCCATTCTTTTACATCTGAAATACAATCTACTGCAATCATTGTTCTCTACTGTTTTATGCAAACAAACATCATTTCCATTCGATACGTTTAACCCTTTGTTTTCAGCAAGCCGGTGAGATTGACAACCTCACTGTTAAGTTGGGGCAAAGTAGTTTGATTGTGTGTGCAGGTTCCACGTTGGCACCGGAATCCCTGGTGTTGCGCCGCACTACACTCCTCCACCAACACCTTCGAAGCAAACCTCGTTTTCCTACTGGTCCGATTAAACCTTGGTTTCATACTGAGGGAAAACTTACTGCTGCACTCATCATACCTTCCTCTTGGGGTTCCCAACTGACGTGTGACGTACAAGCAATTGTTTCTGGCACTATTAACCTAGAGCCACCAACAACGTTTTCTGGCGCCGTTGCCGGGGAAAACAGAATTGCTTCTGCAAGGGGAGTCTCTCACACCCAATCTCTTTACTTTGTTATTTGTCTTGCTTAGTTTATTTTTATTTTGTTTGTTTGCTCTCTTTATCAAAAACACAAAAAAAATTAGTTACTTGTCTTGCTTAGTTTATTTTTATTTTGTTTTGTTTGCTTTCTCTATATCAAAAACACAAAAAAATTAGTTACTTGTTTATTCAGTTAATTTTGTTTTTCAAAATGAATACTCCTGAGAACACTAAGTTGTGTGACTTCACTAGCACAAACAACAATGATTTCATATGCACTCCTATTGCTCCACCTGCTTCTACAGCAGAATTTTATGAAATTAAACCTGCTCTATTAAATCTTGTTATGAAAGAGCAATTTTCTGGTGTTAGTACTGATGATGCTGCCCATCTTAATAACTTTGTTGAACTTTGTGAAATGCAAAAGTATAAGGATATGGATGGGGATATTATAAAACTGAAACTTTTTCCTTTCTCCTTGAGAGGAAGAGCTAAAGAATGGTTGCTTTCTTTGCCTAGAAATAGTATTAATTCTTGGACAAAATGCAAAATGCTTTCATAGGGAAATATTATCCTCCTGCTAAGATTATATCCTTGAGAAGTAGCATTATGAATTTTAAACAACTTGATAATGAACATGTTGCTCAAGCTTGGGAAAGAATGAAATCTTTGGTGAAGAATTGTCCCACTCATGGACTGACTACTTGGATGATCATCCAAACCTTTTATGCAGGATTAAATTTTTCCTCAAGGAACTTATTGGATTCAGCCTCTGGAGGAACCTTTATGTCCATCACTTTAGGTGCAGCAACAAAGCTACTTGATGATATGATGATCAACTATTCTGAATGGCACACCGAAAGAGCTCCTCAAGGTAAGAAGGTAAATTCTGTTGAAGAAACCTCCTCTTTGAGTGATAAGATTGATGCTATTATGTCTATGCTTGTGAATGGTAGATCTCATGTTGATCCTAATAATATTCCTTTAGCTTCATTGGTTGCTCAAGAAGAGCATGTTGATGTAAACTTCATTAAAAACAACAACTTCAACAACAATGCTTATAGGAATAATTTTGGTAGCAACAACTCTAGGCTTTTTCCTTCAAGTGGTAATGGTTATTTTAATGCTAGATCTTTTATGTCTAGTGAGGAAAGGATGATAGAAATTGAGAGATCAACTAAAAGCTTTATGCAATCACAATTTGAGCAAAATCAATTGTTTACTAAAGCTATGAATGAACAAACTGCCATGTTGAAGAATATAGGACAGCAACTCGAAAATATAAATAGTGAGATTTCAGGGTTGCAAACTAAGATTTCCATTGCTGAAAACCGTATTTCATCTATGTCTGAAGCTCAGTCCTCTTTGATTAATAACATGGCAGCAAAACCTGAAGGTCTTGATGAGTCATTTGCTACAGCAAATGCCATCCAAGTTCGAATTGATAATAATATTAGGATGTTGGCTGAATTGCATGCTAGGTGGGAAAAAGAGGAAGAACTTGAAAAAGAGAATAGTATAGTTAGAGTTTGTACTATCACCACCACTAGTAATGCTAATGTTTCACATGCTAGTAAACCTCCTACTATTGATGGTAATGTTATTGGTGTTGATAATGTCTCTACTACTTCTGCTAAGCGTTTAAAATTGCCTAAAACTGCTGAAACTTTTTCTGATAAAAGTGCTGAAATTTTTCAAACTATTGGAGACAATGGTTCCACCACCATTGACAATAATGATTTTGATTTTGATGATTGTAACATCTCTGAAGTTATTATGTTCTTGCAAAAATTAGCTAGAAGTCCCAATGCTAGCACAATTAATTTGGCTTTTACAAAGCATATTACAAATGCTCTTTTGCAAGCTAGGGAGGAGAAGTTGAAACTTAAAGCTTCTATTCCTAGAAATTAGAAGATGGTTGGGAACCCATCATTAAGGTAAAGGTGAATGATTTTTATTTCAATGCCTTGTGTGATCTTGGTGCAAGTGTTTCAGTTTTGCCCAAGAAGCTTTATGATATTCTTGATTTGCCACCTTTGGAACATTGTTATTTGGATGTTTTTCTCGCTGATAATGCTATGAAGAAACCTTTGGGGCGAGTTAATGATGTTTTTATTACGGTAAAAGATAACCTTGTCCCCGTTGATTTTATTGTTATGGATATTGAATGCAATGCATCTTGTCCTATTGTTTTGGGAAGACCTTTTCTTCGAACTGTTGGTGCCATCATTGATATGAAAGAAGGTAATATAAGGTACCAATTTCCTCTCAAGAAAGGTATGGAACACTTCCCTAGGAAGAGAATGAAGTTACCTTTTGACTCTATTGTTAGAGCAAGTTATGATGTTGATGCTTCTTCTCTTGACAACACTTGATTTTCACTTTCTGCGCCTAGCTGAAAGGCGTTAAAGAAAAGCGCTTATGGGAGACAACCCATCGTTTTTATTTGCTGTTATTTTTGTTTTCTTTGAGTCAAGGATTTTTGTTACTTCTGTAGCAACTCCTTTGTATCTTTATTTTATTGCAATGTTGTGCCAAGTAAAGTTCTATATTGAAAGTTGATGCAAGATTTGGATTTCTGCGCAGTGACAGATTTTTAGCTGTCACGGATTTGAGCTTATCTCCCTGTAGAAAATTCAAAAAATTCTGAGAAAAATCACGCATATTCCTGAGATATGTACGCAACTTTCATTATTTTAGGCCAGATCCATCTGAGCAACTTAAGTGCCTCGAAAAAATTCGTTATTCCAGACTGTTCTGTTTTTGACAGATTCTGCCTTTTGTTTTGCATTCGCTCTTTTACTGTGTTTGTGTGGATTTCTTTGCTCCACAAAGCATTGGTGGCTGTAGCTAATGTCCAGAAGCTTTGGGATTGATTGTATCATTACAGAATATGAGAATTTTTGATTATGCACTAACCCTCTAATGAGAACTGTCTTGAGTTTGGTGTGAAGGAAGTTTTCAAGGATCAAGCGAGAAGGGTGATATTATGTGATCAAGAAGAGTGAAAAGCCTAAGCTTGGGGATGCCCCCGTGGTTCATCCCAACATATTCAGAGAGACTCAAGCGTCTAAGCTTGGGGATGCCCAAGGCATCCCCTTCTTCATCAACAAACTTATCAGGTCATCTCTAGTGAAACTATATTTTAATTCTTTCACATCTTATGCGCTTTACTTGGAGCGTCTGTGTGTTTTTATTTTTGTTTTTGTTTGAATAAATTCGGATCCTAGCAATCCTTGTGTGGGAGAGAGACACGCTCCGCTTTTTCATGTGAATACTCATGTTCTTCACTTATATTTGTTGAGTATTCTTAACTAGCTACTGCAGTGCTTTTAGCTCCTGTTTTTCGTGCATCTCTTCGAGCTGTTAGCACTTGTTTATAAATACTCTCTTGCTGCATTATATTATCATTTGGAGAGTTTATGTTTAATTAAATTATTGGTGTTTGTTTGGAAGAAAGAAAATGCTACATGTAGTAGTTGGTATTGGAAAAGACATATGCATTCTTGTAGATCATTGTCTTGTTTTGATTTGATGCTTTGCAATTGTTTTGAGCTCTCAAGTAGATCATGTTTAAGCTCTTGCATCATGTAGTTAAAGCCTAGTAGTGGAGAACTACTGTAGAGCTTGTTGAGACTTGTGATGCATATTTGTTCTCTCTAAGGTCTAGATATTTTTGGTAAAATGTTTGAGCAACAAGGAAGACAGTGTAGAGTCTTATAATACTTGCAATATGTTTTTATGTGATTCTTGCTGTACCGGTTTATACTTGTGTTTGCTTCAAACAACCTTGCTAGCCTAAACTCTGTACTGAGAGGGAATGCTTCTCGTGCATCCAAAACTTGAGCCAAAACCCATGCCATTTGTGTCCACCATACCTACCTACTATGTGGTATTTCCTGCCATTCCAAGTAAATATTTCATGTGCTACCTTTAAACTATTCAAAACTTTATTACTCCTTATTTGTGTCAATGTTTTATAGCTCATGAGGAAGTATGTGGTGTTTTATCTTTCAATCTTGTCATTTACTTCTGACAGACTTTCACCAATGGACTAGTGGCATATACATCCGCTTATCCAATAATTTGCAAAAAGAGCTGGCAACGGGGTGCCCAGCCCCAATTAATTACAACTTTCATTAATAATTCTCTTCACATGTTTTGCCCTGATTTATCAGTAAGCAACTTAATTTTGCAATAGACACTCCTCCATGGTATGTGAATGTTGGAAGGCACCCGAGGATTCGGTTAGCCATGGCTTGTGTAAGCAAAAGGTTGGGAGGAGTGTCATCTATAAAGAAACTAAAATACATGTGTAAACAAAAGAGAAGAGGGATGATCTACCTTACTGGTAGAGGTCCCTATTTTTCCAGCACGTACACGGAGTCCGAAGGAGAGACGAAGGAGAGCCACGAGGTGGCCAAACCACAGGCTGGCGTGGCCACCTGGTGGTTTGGGCCCCTCGGGGGTCCGCCGACATCGCCCCTTCGCCTATTTATTCCCCGAGACGTGAAAACCCTAAAACACCGAGCCTTTCATTCAGAACATTTTCGCTGCCGCCGCCGTCGTCAACCCTAACTCGGGGGGTTTCTGATGCTCTTCCCGGCACCTTGCCGGAGAGGGGAATCATCACCGGAGGGCTCTACATCGGCATGCCCGCCTCCGGAGTGATGCGTGAGTAGTTCATCCTTGGACTATGGGTCCATAGCAGTAGCTAGATGGTTGTCTTCTCCACTTGTGCCATCATGTTTAGATCTTGTGAGCTGCCTATCATGATCAAGATCATCTTATTGTAATGCTACATGTTGTGTTTGCTGGGATCTGACTTATATTGATACCTATGTGGAGCTGAATATTATATTATCATGTCTATGTCATTTGTGATCTTGCATGCTCTCCGTTACTTGTTGAAGCCTTGGCCAAGTGAATACTTGTGACTCCAAGGGGGGTATTTATGCATGATAGTTGGGTTCAACCTCTATTTAACCTGGGATAGTGACAGCAAGTTCTAAGGTTGTAGATGTGTTGTTGCCACTAGGGGTAAAACAACAATGCTTTATTCAAGGATGAATGTATTGTTTACATTACGCACATTACTTAATGCAATTGTCTGTTGCTTGCAACTTAATACTGGAAGGGGTATGGATGTTAACCGGAAAGTGGACTATTTAGGCATAGATGCATGCTGGATAGCGGTCTATGTACTTTGTCGTAATGCCCAAATGAATCTCATAGTAGATGCCACAGCTCACACATGCATGTTATATGCACTTATCAATTGTCAATTGCCCAGCTGTAATTTGTTTACCCAGCATGTTAGTTATCTTATTGGAGAGACACCACTAGTGAACTGTGGACCCCGGTCCATTCTTTTACATCTGAAATACAATCTACTGCAATCATTGTTCTCTACTGTTTTATGCAAACAAACATCATTTTCCATACGATACGTTTAACCCTTTGTTTTCAGCAAGCCGGTGAGATTGACAACCTCACTGTTAAGTTGGGGCAAAGTAATTTGATTGTGTTGTGCAGGTTCCACGTTGGCACCGGAATCCCTGGTGTTGCGCCGCACTACACTCCTTCACCAACACCTTCGAAGCAACCTCGTTTTCCTACTGGTTCGATTAAACCTTGGTTTCATACTGAGGGAAAACTTGCTGCTGCACTCATCATACCTTCCTCTTGGGGTTCCCAACTGACGTGTGACGTACAAGCATTGTTTCTGGCACTGTTGCCGGGGAGATATTCCCTCGTCAACTTAGAGATAGCAGGCAACATGTTCATTATCAAATTGTTTGAAATTCATAATGCTACTTCTCAAGGATATAATCTTAGCAGGAGGATAATATTTTCCAATGAAAACATCTTTGCATTTAGTCCATGAATCAATACTATTTCTAGGCAAATATAGGAACCATTCTTTAGCTCTTCCTCTCAAAGAGAAAGGAAATAATTTCAGTTTAATAATATCTCCATCTATATCCTTATACTTTTGCGTCTCACAAAGTTCAACAAAATTATTAAGGTGAGCAGCAGCATCATCAGTACTAATACCAGAAAAAAATTGCCCTTTCATAACAAGGTTTAACAGAGCAGTTTAATTTCATAAAAGTCTGCTTTAGAAGCAGGTGGAGCAATAGGAGTGCATATGAAATCATTATTATTTGTGCTAGTGAACTCACACAACTTGGTGTTCTCAGGAGTACTCATTTTAGCAAAATTATAACTAGGCCGAAATAATAAAATAAATGCAAGTAACTAATTTTTTGTGTTTTTGATAAAGAGAAGCAAACAAGACAAAATAAAAATAAACTAAGCAAGACAATAACAAACTAAAGAGATTGGAAGTGAGAGACTCCCTTGCAGAAGGCTTGATCTCCCCTGCAACGGCGCCAGAAAAAGTGCTTGATGACGTGAAAGTCACATGTTCGTTGGGAACTCCAAGAGGAAGGTATGATGAGTGCAGCAACAAGTTTTCCCTCAGTATGAAACCGAGATTATCGAACCAGTAGGAGATGAAGACACTTCTGAAGGTGTCAACGGCGCCAGAAAAGTGGTGTTGGAGGGAGTGCTTCCTCTTCCTGACAATGGTGCCAGAAAAAGTCTGCGTCGAGGGGGAGGTCTGGCGGTTGACTTGGAACCTGCACACAACAAAAACAAAATACTTTGCCCCAACTTAACAGTGAGGTTGTCAATCTCACCGGCTTGATGAAAACAAAGGATTAGACGTATAGTGTGGAAAATGATGTTTGTTTGCAGAGAATGAAAGAAAGCAATGATGGCAGTAGGTTGTATTATCAGATGTAAAAGAATGGAACAGGGTCCACAGTTCACTAGTGGTGTCTCTCCATAAAGATAACTAACATGTTGGGCAAACAAATTACAGCTGGTCAATTGACAATATTGAAGAGTGCATAATAAAGCATGTGCAAGTAGTGTCTACTATGAGATTTAATTGGGCATTACAACATGGTACACAGACCGCTATCCAGCATGCATCTGTGCCTAAATAGTCCACCTTCAGGTTAACATCCGTACCCCTTTCAGTATTGAGTTGCAAGCAACAGACTATTGCATTAAGTAAAGTGCATAATGTAAGCAACACAATTATTCTTAGACAAAGCATCGTTGTTTTACCCCAAGTGGCAACAGCACATCCACAACCTTAGAACTTTCTGTCACTGTCCCAGATTAAATGGAGGCATGAACCAACTATCTAGCATAAATACTCCCTCTTGGAGTCACAAGCATCAACTTGGCCAGAGTATCAACAAGCAACGGAGAGCATGCAAGATCATAAATAACATAGACATGATAATTCAATATTCAACTTGACATAGTATCAATATTCATCGGATCCCAGCAAACACAACATGTAGCATTACAATAAGATGATCTTGATCATGATAGGCAGCTCACAAGATCTAAACATGATGGCACAAGAGGAGAAGACAACCATCTAGCTACTGCTATGTACCCATAGTCCAAGGATGAACTACTCACACATCACTCCGGAGGCGGGCATGGCGATGTAGAGCCCTCCGGTGATGATTCCACTCTCCGGCAGGGTGCCGGGAAGAGCTTCAGAACCCTCCCGAGTTAGGGTTGACGGCGGCGGCGGCTCTGGAACTTTTCGTGGAATATGACTCGGGTATCTAGGGTTTTCCCGAAAAACATCAATTTATAGGCGAAGGGGCGACGTCGGTGGAGAACCGAGGGGCCCACACCATGTCGTGGCGCGGTAGAAGCGGGGCGCGCCGCCACGTGGTGTGGCCGCCTCCTCGGTCCCCTTCGTGTCTCCTTCGGACTCCGTGTACGTGACAGAAAAATAGGACCGTGGGCTTTTGTTTCGTCCAATTCCGAGAATATTTTCAGAACAACTTTTCTGAAATACAAAAACAGCAGAAAACAAGAAATGGCACTGTGGCATCTTGTTAATAGGTTAGTCCCGAAAATGCATAAAAATGATATAAAGTGTAAATAAAACATGTAGCAATTGGTATAATATAAGCATGGAACATCAGAAATTATGGATACATTGGAGACGTATCAGTATACCGAAACCTTATGAATATAACGTTTTCAACTTAGTCAACAAAACCTGCATACAAAACACAAAACAAATTTGTCCCCAGCGTTCAGAAGGGTTGTCTAGTTTCGGTCCCGCTGGTTACAAAGATTGAATGAATAGTGGAGCCGAAATTGATTAAAAACAAATAAGTAAAAACTGATGCGCGAGCAAGAAGTGATGATGAAAAGCAAGTAAACGAGTTAATTGAAAACATTATCTTGCAACTCATTATGGCAGGATTGATGTTCACGGCAATACTTCAAGTAGGTGATGCGTCAAACATAATATGGAATGTTACTGAAATCCATCTATAACTAATACTCCACCTCGATACCGTTTTCATGCACATCTCTAAGTATTAACATAAAAACAGAGTATTGACTTAAGCATTAACATCATCAACCAAACAACATATATAAAGGTGATAATAAACCATTATTTCATCCATAGTAGCAACACCATATAGAACACCTTGTTCATTGGTTGTCACTGCACTCGGCTATAGGAATTTGCACAGTATGAACCCACTATCGAATACAAACACAATATAGCAAAGGAATTATCTCCTATGAATATCGATCATGTTAGGCATCTCGCGAGACTTTATTGAGAAACAGGGGATGAAATATGCCTATGGTCTCATAATCCAAGGGTGGACGACTCATCCATCATTGTGGAGGCGCCAGTGGTGGTGTAGATCCCTCCATTGATGATTCCACCCACCGCAAGAGTATCGGAACTGTGCTCCAGGTTCATCTCTGCAACATCAATGGCTTTTTATCGTATTTCCCCAAACCAACTTCTCCTAGGATTTATTTTTCAGGAGCAACATATATGCGAAAGGACTATGTGAGAGGTGGCCCCGAGGTGGTCACGAGCCCACCAGACACATCCCGCGGATGCACTGGATGGGTGTGCAAGAGGGTGTGTTCCTTCTGGCCCACCCACCTCTAGCGCTCCCCGTTTTCTTCTAAAAAAATAGGCAGTTTCCTATATTTTGCCAAAAAAAATCCCGTCAATTTTCTCTGTATTCTGTGATGCAAAAATAGGTAGAAAACTGAAATTGACACTTAGCACTGGTTAATAGGTTAGTCCAATAAAAATGATGTAAATTGGTATGAAATCACAATATAATCACGAAACAATTACTCCCTCCGTCTCAAAATATAAGGCGCCCTTTAATTTCGCTGGTCAACGTCGTGTAACTTTGACCAAGCTTTGTACTTATAATATATATTCAAAAATATTATAAAGATATATGAAATGAAAGAATTTTGCAAGACGAATCCAACGGTACATTACACATTCTCATTCTAAATATTTTGTTATATATTGTTAGTCAAAGTTGAGCGTTCAAGACCACCATAAAAATAGCGCTCCTTGTATTTTGAAATAGAGGGAGTATATGATAACAGAATGGATCAATCAAATCAAATATTATAGTTACGTTTTGGACGTAGCACACACCCCGTTGACGGATGGCGGAACCGCTGCTAATCGATTGTACCAACGCCGCTGCTGACATGGTAGTAATGTCGTCGACCGATGGTAGCACTACCGCCGACCTACACTAATACCAATATACCATCACTCTTCATGTGAAGCATTGATAGCGGTCGTCTGTAGTTCATGCGCCGGCCACTTGCAACCATCGACGCGGTAGCACCGCGACCCATGAGACTAGCCACAATGGGGGTATCATAGGTAGTATCATGCATGCCATGTTGGCAAAAAGATGACATGGCACTGTAATTAATGAAGAGAGAGATGATAGTGGTATCATAGGTAGATACCGTAACATAACGGATTCCAATGCAATATGAGTCTACAACCTAATAAATGCAGTATTATATGATACCACAAATATGTTACTACCCATTGTGGAGTTAGTAACATAGACTAGTATCATGTGCATGATACTAGTATATGATACTCCCCATTGTGACTAGTCTGACCCAAGGTAGCACCACTGCCCTTAATTGACAGCTTCAAAACGGCGCCAACTGGCCATCTTGCAGCATTGACCGGTCATCCGACTCTGGACTCTTTACGTCAGACTGAGCATCTTCCCCAAGCTCAGCACGTGTAATTGCCTCCTTTGCAAGATCAAGATTGAGACGATCGTAGTGAGTCTTTAGAATAGGAGAAGTGGTTGAGTAAAAGCAATGAGTTAGCACGACGACGGAGAAGGAACTATGGAGGATCAGAGTTCAGTGGAGGTTTGATTCTTCAACATGCCTAGACGAAAAAATTAAAAAAATAGAGGTTGGGGAAAAACACGACTGTTGAGTTGAAGCATCCCGGAAGAAACGTCTGACCGAGTGGCATAACATATGAGCTTAATATGTATAGACATGTTGAGACTAATTCAAATTCCCCGAAAATATTAGTTATTATTATATTTAACAAAAAATTGAGAAAACATATTATCAAACAATCAAACGCACATTCTATAACTTTTTTTTAATTTCCATCCATGTAATCCTAATAGAATTATTAGTTCATCCAATTATTAAAAGGCAAATATAACTTTGCTAATAAGTTCCTCCTTCTGTCAGGTGCCTCCATACTAATTTAAAATAAATGATTATGATTAATCATTTATTTTTACTAAACTTTTATACTTGTTCATAACTCAGTCTCTACAAATACAATTTTAACGTGTATATATTCATAAATAATTAAGAAATTAAACATTCAACAACGATGTAAAAATAGAATATTTCTCCAGTATACGGTTTTAGCGACTCATTTACAATTGCTGCAATTTTAAACCATGATTTGAAACGAATATTACATTAGTTATTTTGTTTCATTAAACTAATCTCTTCGAGTGCAAGATAATAAGATCACATTCCTTGATTTATTAACTTTGTGATGCTTACATGGCTCATAATGTACGTTTATGTATATCCTCTCATCTACTTGTATTCTATCTTAGCTGTGAGTTCTAAGATATATGTTTTAACATGTCTTTACAGATAATTTTTAATATTTATTATGTCTAAATTATTCTAGAGTGTGTGAGGTGTCACGGTTAGTTTGTCCTTGAATAATTGGCATTGCTACTTTTGTGATTATTCCATGACAAATTATATGTTTTCTATGTGGTCAACAATTGGTAAGAAACACAAGGTATTGTCGAGACACATATGTGCTTCTTAGTCAACAATGTACCTCCCCCACCACCCACCCCCAAGTGCCATCTAGGCGACCATTTTCAATGCAATTGAAAGGTCGTCTAAAATTATCGTACCGAACCCATCTTCAAAAGGACAGGAAAAACATGGAGTTGTCAGACTAAAATCTCAACAACCCGTCCCGCGTGTGCACCGATCCTCATACACTTGTCATACGAGGACTCGTGTAAATATGGAAGTCGCAATCTACCACGGGAAAAATGCATTTGGGGTACCGTCTCCATAGTGCCTTTTTATGATATTTTTAAATCACTAGGACAAAGCCCGTGCGTTGCAACGGTGCCACACTAATTTGGTGTTAAGCAAGGTTTCTCGGATATCGGCTTCTTATCGATTTGGCTTTAGCATATCTGATGTCTGATTTCGGGTGTATATTATGTAGTCAATTCTAGCAATCAACCGCTAGCTGCGGAACTCTTAAATCCTTTGCTGGCAAGTTCTCGCGTTGCTCCCTCCGCTCCTGCCGGTTCGATACCAACTCCACGTCTTCCTTGTCTACGACAACTACATCTCCAAACCCAACTCCCAATTTGTCGACGTCTTCGTTGCCGCCACCCTCGTCACGCTCGCCTACGATGACCCTTCAAGATTTATTGAGCCCCATCTAGGTTTATGAAGGTTTTGAATCACGTTACGTTTTTTTACTGCAAACAAAATGAAAGGGGTGAAATTAGGATTTTTTAAAAACCAGATGAAAAGAACAAACTGAAATTTGAAATCTTGGATAAAAAATGTCCAAAATTTCGCAAGAATTTGAAACCAAGCAGCACAAGAAATCTGAGTCAGAAATAAAAAAATATACAGTAGCATGACCATTCAGGCATCGGAAGGAACAAATACACATTGTCTCCAATTCCTCGTTAACCTATACATATGTTGCGCATGAATTTCTAAACGCTGATCTTTAATCAGGCCACGCTCCTTGCTCCTGTTGCCTTGGAGTATCGGAAAGGTGGCCGTGCGTGCTCCTTGCCTTGCTACTGCGCAGGAGACGATGGGCCCATGCCAACGATCCAACCTACATCCAGCCCACACGGAGCGACCTATCCTACCCCAAGCTATCCAGCGACGTCCCGTGAAAAAAAAAAAACTATCCAGCGAAACATATACAAAACCGAATAGTTTTTCACTTACGGGTGGCATAGGTGGGTAATTATTTACAACTTTAGGGGTAAATCTGATGACCTACCAAATTAAAAGGTGGAAGCCTTAGTGCTTTTATTATTAGGTATAGATTATTTTTAAATTTTCAGAAATTCTGACAACAAATTCTAGATGTTGACAATGATGAATTGTATGTTTCCGTAAATGTTCAACCCGAAATAGTTTGTATTCTTGACAAATCTGAAAATTTGTTTAGCTACCAAAAATTGAATTTTTTTAATTTTGCACCATTCATAACTCAGACTAAGAAATTTGGCATGTTTACACTGCCTAAAATACATAATATTTCAAATGATTTTTGTACAATGGTAGCAATAATAATTGTGTACAAATAAATATTTTCACATTTTTTGCAAATTTTTAATTTCGTTTTTGAATTATTCAAAAATAAGAGCTCCATGGTGATACGGCGTAGCTTGCCGCAGTGTAGTTTCCCAATCTTTCACGGTACAAAAATAATCCGCAGATAATTCTATTTCCAATTTCTCAACTGCGCTGTGATGCAACCCAGAATATGCAATCTCGTAGTAATATTGACTCTTGCCTGACACAATCTCACGTCAACTAGCAGCAGCAATAATTTAATTAGCCAACAATAGCACTAGCGCCTCAACTTCCTTGATCGACTGAACTAGCTACAGGCAGAACAAAATCAAGAGCTTGGGTTACCAGCGATGGACGCAAACCAAGCAAAACAACACGCGCACCCGGCCGGCCGGAAGTACGTGGACCATCTCAAAGATCAGCAGCAGATTAGAGCAGACGTCTCCAATCTTCTCGCCAGGAACACAAAATCAGATCGATTCTTCAACATAAACTACACACAGAATTGGCCGCCACAAACATGGCGATTTTCTGGTTCTATTTCTCACGGATAAACTTGTCTAGGGTTACATGAGGCGGAGCCTCTTTATTTATAGTGCACGCAGGCACGTACCAGGCTAGACCGGACTCCTATTCTGGTAAAACAAGACCTGGCCGACATGTACTCAAACATCAACGGAAATAAACAAACTATTTGGAATACTAATGGAAAGAGGAAATAACGTCCTGGTACTATGGAATAAACCAGCTAGCTAGCTCCTTTACCGATTCAGTTTATTGGATCGATCCAGGTGCTTTGCTCCATCCTTGCATGGCGTCCTGAAGGTTGGCCTCACTTCATCTGCTGGGGTGATCTAAACTGGAATTAAACCAATCATCACTTTAGTTTTGGCTGGCACGTGTATCTTCCGACGCTTAGCTGGTATTGTGTACTTTGGTGTCTCTTTAGATGAAATCATCTGTCTACTAGCAGGAACAACAAGTGGTGCCATATCATCCTCCCTCCCTTGAAGGGAAACCGTCCTCGGTTTCGACCTACACCTTGTAAACTTTTTCTTGAACACCTCAACAGTACACTTAATATCTTTTGCATCTTTGGGAAGAAGAGCGTAGAACTCACCCTTATGCATAAATGTGTACCTGTTCGTGCGTCCATGATGAAGTGCATTCACATCATGTTGCCACGGACGTCCCAATAGAAGATGACAAACATGTAACGGCAGAATGTCGCACTCCACTTTATCGACATATCCATCCACAGAAAAAGGAACTTTCACTCGATGGGTGACCTTCAACTTGCCCACGCCATTGATCCACTGCATATAGTATGGCTTCGGATGCTCCCATGTAGGCAAAGAAAGGGACTCCACCACGTCCTTGCTAATCATGTTGCTTGCACTGCCACCATCAACAATCAGCTTACACACCTCTCCCTTGATAGTACATGCTGTTTGAAAAATGCTCCTCCGCTGTCCCGGTTCAACAATAACCGTATCATCACGCTGCACCTTATGCGCCATCAAACTTGGCACATTAAGTTCAGGCCAACAATCCACGGTCTTACCATCATCCTTACCAGTAGCATCTTCTAATTGAGGCATCTCATCGTCAGATTCTGAAATATATGCATTATCAACAAGCAAAATTTTCTTCTGATTCGGACACTCACGCATCATGTGACCTCGCCCCCCACACTTATGACAAATAATGTGGCTATGATGAGACGTGCTTGATGCAGCTTGAGAGACTTCCTGAGGTGCATCAGCCATTTTGCTATGCTCAACACTTGCCGGCTTGTAAGAACCGGTTGTTTTAGCACTAAACGCACCATCAACATGAGAAACAGCACGCCGTCCACTGCTATAACCTGTACGAATACCTGCAGATTGCTTCTCATGACACCACCGTTCAGCACGCTCAGCTTGATGAATCAACTCATGAATATCATTGTATTGCATCAAATCAACACGGTCACGAATATCTTCATTCAGCCCCTCAAACAGCCGTACCATGGTTGCCTCCACAGACTCACGTACCGCTGTTCGTATCATCAATGCTTGCATCTCCTTATAGTACTCATCAACAGTTTTTGCGCCTTGCACAAGACGACGCAATTTACTATGAAGTTGACGAGTGTAACTAGCGGGCACAAATCTGTCTCTCATAACACGCTTCATGTCAACCCATGTTGCAGCGCGCTCCCCGCTACCGCTACGGTTCAGATTATCCCACCAAACAAGAGCATATTCAATAAATTCCGATGACGCAATACGAACCTTCTTTTCTTCAGAATAATTGTGGTTGTCAAAAATCTGATTGACACGCATCTCCCACTCTAAATATTTCTCCGGATCAGAACGCCCCGAGAACTCCGGTACGGTGATCTTTATGCGTCCGATACCATCATCCTCCCGAGCAGCTTCACCACCTGGGTTGCGCCGCGGAGCAGCGCCATGGCGACCCTCAAGACCTCGGCGTGGTCGGGGCTGCTGGCCTGCATGAGCATCGGACAAATTAGAAACATCACCATCCGAGTGGAATTGGCTGCGCGCCGGTGACCGGGACTGCCGGCGTGGTGCATCTCTTGCCTCTAGACGCTGGACGACCGCAGTCAACCGATTAAGGCTCTCTGTCACCACTCGCAAACTATCTTCCCGCTGACGATCACTAGTTGTCAAACGCACATTAAGCCGGTCCTCGACACCCGCAAGCTTTTTATTAGCACCTTTGATCGACATCAAGTGAATAAGCAAATCTTCTGTGACTTCGGGACCCAAAGGAATTTCCCCTCCTTCCGGATCAGAATCCTCATGGTGCGACATCTTGACAAAGTAACAAGATCAGACGAGCAATAGCCGAGAAAAAAAAAATTCTGCACCGTGAACAACCTTGCTCTGAATACCAAGATGATACGGCGTAGCTTGCCGCAGTGTAGTTTCCCAATCTTTCACGGTACAAAAATAATCCGCAGATAATTCTATTTCCAATTTCTCAACTGCGCTGTGATGCAACCCAGAATATGCAATCTCGTAGCTAGCTTCTAGTAGTAATATTGACTCTTGCCTGACACAATCTCACGTCAACTAGCAGCAGCAATAATTTAATTAGCCAACAATAGCACTAGCGCCTCAACTTCCTTGATCGACTGAACTAGCTACAGGCAGAACAAAATCAAGAGCTTGGGTTACCAGCGATGGACGCAAACCAAGCAAAACAACACGCGCACCTGGCCGGCCGGAAGTACGTGGACGATCTCAAAGATCAGCAGCAGATTAGAGCAGACGTCTCCAATCTTCTCGCCAGGAACACAAAATCAGATCGATTCTTCAACATAAACTACACACAGAATTGGCCGCCGCAAACATGGCGATTTTCTGGTTCTATTTCTCACGGATAAACTTGTCTAGGGTTACATGAGGCGGAGCCTCTTTATTTATAGTGCACGCAGGCACGTACCAGGCTAGACCGGACTCCTATTCTGGTAAAACAAGACCTGGCCGACATGTACTCAAACATCAACGGAAATAAACAAACTATTTGGAATACTAATGGAAAGAGGAAATAACGTCCTGGTACTATGGAATAAACCAGCTAGCTAGCTCCTTTACCGATTCAGTTTATTGGATCGATCCAGGTGCTTTGCTCCATCCTTGCATGGCGTCCTGAAGGTTGGCCTCACTTCATCTGCTGGGGTGATCTGAACTGGAATTAAACCAATCAACACTTTAGTTTTGGCTGGCACGTGTATCTTCCGACGCTTAGCTGGTATTGTGTACTTTGGTGTCTCTTTAGATGAAATCATCTGTCTACTAGCAGGAACAACAAGTGGTGCCATATCACATGGCGATCATCCTCCAAATCAATACAGTGACTTATTATAAAAAGGGAATCAACTTGTCCCAAAGACCTAATCAAGAGCTAGAGGAGCGTCATCTTCATCGTCATGCAGCTTTGCGGAGAAAAAAAGTGAATTACCCTAGTTAAAATCAATGTTCAAGATATTGCTTATCGTTTACTGCTCGGTTGGCCTCAGATTAGAGATTAATCGCTTATCGGTCGATTAATCGATTTTATCGATCGCCTATTAATCGGCCAGTTTTTGTGTATATGTCAACTTCCAAGACCAAAAGTTCTAAAATATGCTTTGCAAAAATTATATTGGAGTATTGGATATAATGCTACATTGATTCCTTTCTTTTGAATCAATAAATGGGACAAATTTCGAGCTAATGTATTGTTCTACGAAAGTATTCTCCGATAAATCCGCTGTCAGGGCGATAAATCGCCGATAAGTGGCAAAAATCAGCTGAAAATCGACTGTCAGACCGAAAAATCGGCACCAACGATAAACTCGGCCGATATGATATAATCTTATCGGTCACCCCACGATTCACCATAAATCAGCCGATTAATCGGCATATCGGCCATTTTTTGAACACCGGTTAAAATAGAGTACAAAGTACAAAACAGTTCCCAAGCACGATAAGTATAAAAAGTATAAAGTAGATCTGTAGAAGTATACTAATAGCCCAAGAACAAAACTATAACTAAACTGGTAGTAACAAAAGTACAAAAATCCCCGTGCAGAGTTCAAAGTACAGTGAAACCCAAAGTAAGAATACACTAAAACCCAAATTTAAAATATAACAATACTAAAATCTGAAATACAAAATCCGCGTGGAGTACGAAATTCTGAAACTCTGAAATACAAAAAGACAACAATCTGAAGTTTACAAATCTAAATATACTATAACCTGAAATACGAAGTATACTAACCAAAGATTCTTCACAATTCCCGTGCTTGGAACAATGTGAGAAACGCAAAGGTTAGGACCAATCGAATTTTGGACGAACGATTCAAAAGAAATTTGATTTTGAAAAGTTTCAGCAAAATAATGAGAATATATGCACCCTCCCTTAACTCTCTCTTATCTTTGTCAGAAGAGGGGCGCACAAAAAATCCCCACTACCTTTATTCTTGGTAGAATAATTTTCAAAATTCAATCTTAAATGCGTTTGTTGACAAAAAGGGTGTGCCATCTGTTATTCCGACAAACAACCTACAAAACCGCATATTAGCGATTATTAGACAACAAGTTGCATGAGTCACCATCCAGGTCCAACATGTGATATACATGTAAATTTAACAACAAAATGCGTGGGGCTTGGATCCGACTTCTAGGTCATCACATAACTATAAAAAGGAAGGGGGTCTAATGCTCTTCCGATGCCGGCCCCTTCGACAACCTAATCTTTATTCTTATTTCCTTTTCTTTGCCTCACATTTTGATCTCTGTCCCACTTATCCCCTTATCTCCCTTTGGCAATTTGATTGTGTTTCACCCACACCGTTGTTCATGGAGGCAACAGCCATCGTCCCTTTGAAAAAAATCTGCCGCACTTCACTATTGTTGATGAGGCAGCCATCAAGCATCACCGCCATTCTTGTGTCTCAGTCTGCAACGTTTACCAGGTGATTTCCTAACCAAAAGTTCTAGATCTTCTAACATAGAGTAATAATTTCATGAGTTCACAATCGGGACAATTTTAGTTTGGAAATTTGAGAAAGCTAAATTGGGAGTTCACATTATGATCAACAGTTTGTGGTTTTTATTTAAAAACCGTGCATATTAATCGTTGAGAAACACCATGCCAGGAAAGGGAACCGTGGGGGTGTCAAGGATGTTATTTCGGCTTAAGAAAATGTGAGGCTCCAATAATAAGATAGATATACTTTCATGTCCAGTTATCCGCTAAGTGATAGTCTCCAATTTGGCAATTTCTGAGGTATTACATATCAAAGCTACACCGAAGTTTTTGCAACTAGAAGATGTGCCCGTGAAATAAACTGAAAAAATCTTCCAAAATATATATTAGACATCTCCAAGGATTTGCTTTGGGCTTAAAAGAATTCTAGGTACCACATATCAAGAAAATTATATATTTTCATCTTTAGCTATCTGCTAAGTAATTTTTAAGGTTTCACATATAAAATATATTTCCAATACAGTAAATCTTACAGAAAGAAGACGTGCCCATTCTTGAAGAGCCAAATCTTCCAATACATCTATTACACGCCTCCAAGGCTCGGCTTTAGAGATATTTAGGCACCAAATAACAAGAAAGATATATTTGCATATCCAGTTAAAAACAACTTGGTATTTTTTTGAGGTGTCGGTGTCACATGCTATATTTCCACTGCATGAAATATTTCCACTACATTAAAGTCTACGTGTGGAAGATATGCCCATTAATAAAGAGCAACGTCTTCCAAAACTAATTTCGGGACAGCCAAATGGAGTACTAGCATTTACCAAGTTCATGTAAAACAAATGACAGATGGCTACCATGAAAATATATGCAGACGAAGTTTGACTGACGAGATAGAGAAGAAAGAGCCTACCAAGATACAAATGACATGTTTGACCTAAGAATTCGGCGCCTTACACTAGTATCGTAGTACTCTACTGTAATTTGACGCATTCGGCACGGGTATAAATAGAGGTCTGCCGGCCGATAGCAGATATAGCACTGGCATCAAATAGAGCAGAGTAGTTCATGGCTAACTGAGGGAAAAAGGCCGTCGGATATAATGTCGAGCCTGCGAGGCTCTGCTGCGGTGCTTGCAGCGGCGTTTCTTGTCGGAGTCTTGATCGCCTCCATCCCTCCAGGTATGGATGGATCTTGTGTTTTTCCGTATGCGGTTTAATTTGACAAATTTGGGGATAGGGGTTTCCTATAGGAACCTTCCCTGTTGAATTCTGCATCGGTTTTAGTTTGGTTGTAAACATATTTTGTTTTGAATTTTGATAGAAGAAACAGAGGGCATGTAGAGAGCGTTCTTCAGTTCTGTATTGTACTGCACGTGTAACGTCTACTTTTTGGCAGCTCTACTGAGGACTAACGTGTATACATTAGTCATCGATCTGTGTCTTTTCAAATTAATATGTAGACACCTACTATACTTCATTAGTTACTTTGGACCGTTGTACATCTGGATATTAATGTGCCAAAATTAATTGTGGTATATGGTGCATTAATGCAGGCGTGCAGTCCTCCGTTGTCGGTGTGTGCAACGGTATCATCGGCAACAACCTCCCTTCGCCGCAAGACGTGGTGCAACTTTACGCTCCAACAATATCCTCAACATGCGCATCTACTCCGTCCAGCCCCTCGTTCTCAACGCGCTCCGCAACACTGGCGTCAACCTCATCCTCGGCACCACCAATAATGATGTGGCCCTCCTTGCTGCCAGTGCGTCCAATGCAGCCTCTTGGGTCCAAACTAACGTGAAACCCTACTACCCTGACGTTAAAATCAAGTACATCAGCGTCGGCAATGAGCTCACGGGCGCCCCCACGCAGGGCATAGTCGCTGCTATGCGCAACCTCAACAACGCCCTCGGCACCATGGGGTTCGGCGCCATCAAGGTATCCACAGTGGTTAGGATGGATGTCCTCGCCAGCTCCTTCCCGCCCTCCGCTGGCATGTTCGCGCAGTCCTACATGACAAACGTTGCACAACTACTGGCAACCACCGACACACCACTTCTCGCCAACGTGTACCCCTACTTCGCCTACCGCGGAAACCCAAGCGACATCAACCTCGGCTACGCGACTTTCCAGCCTGGCGCGCCGACAGTCACGGATAGCGGTAATGGCCTGGTTTACAATAACCTATTCGACGCGATGGTCGACGCCATATACGCTGCGCTAGAGAAGGCGGGGGCGCCAGGGGTGAGGGTGGTGGTGTCGGAGAGCGGGTGGCCATCGACGGGAGGGATTGCTGCAACGATGGAGAACGCAAGGGCTTACAACCAGGGGCTGATAAACCATGTGGCTCGCGGTACGCCAAAAAAGCCTGGGCCGATTGAGGCATATTTGTTCGCCATGTTCAACGAGAACCAGAAGCCAGGGGAAGAGACAGAGAGGAACTTCGGTCTCTTCTACCCTACCAGCAAAGAGCACGTGTACCCCATCAATTTCGCGGGAGCACTCGGATCGAACCGCACGCGAGCGTGTGTGTCTGATAGACACAATTAGATTGATGTGTTCGGTTCTCGATATGAAATAAAATTTGAATAAATTGTAGCTACGGTAATGCCTCGTATTTGTTGATGTGTCGCTTTACAATCGCAGTACCCAGTTATACCTACATATGAATAGAGTTGACGTTCCATTAAATTTATATGCCTGCCTTTTTTGGGAGGTCACACATAGTGGCCTAGGCATGTTGGAAGCAACTTGAACACCCAGCTAAAACCCTACTTCTAGGAGTCAAAGGATGCATCACATACCGATTTGATCGGTATATGTCCCTAAGATTTTTGGACTAGACAACCATAACTTGATAGTAACACTTGGAAATGTAAGTTTGTATGTGATTATAGTTGAGTGGATTCAACTGCTATCTAATAGATTGTGCTAAGATTACCGCTCGCGCGGTGTACGTACTATGGTACTACTTAAGAGATAAAAAAAAACTAGCTTTATGCTGGAAAACCCACATAAATCCATTCTGATACCTTAGCGGGTATTTACTTTTCCGATGTGAGTCTTGTGGAGTATTTTTGTACTCGTACTTGCTTTCGCCGTATAATTGTAGAAGAGGTCTCCCAACCAGAGAGTGGGGTTTCTGCATGGAGCTTGACATTGATAAGTAGGTTGGTACTCCAAAATGATAGGACGTTTGTTTGTTTAGCCAACTAGTAACCATGTACGTGCAATGCACGTCTCCACCAGTACTTGACCATACTCAAGCGGCGAGAAATCAAGAAGTCTTATTAGCATGGTACAATTTTCCTAAACCTATTCTTACACAAAAGTTTACTCGAAAAAATAATGAAATTTCTCATATACACCTCATGGAGATTGGTAACCAACTTAAGGCAATTTTATTGTAACTCCATTCACGACCGATCGTAAGTAGAAAGTTCATATTCTTCTGTCAATGATAAATAACTTGTCAGACAGTACACAACACATTTGGCACTAAATATAGAAACACCGAAATCAATACTAAAATAAAACATTTTTCGATTAAAAGAGCACCTGCAAAGCATCCTTAATTAAAAGGTTAAGTCTAGGCCAGCAGTCAATAGCTGAGACTAAACAAACTGCATCTCACTTGGAATGCCAAAGTATTTTCAAGGATATAGAATGCAAAAGTTTTAGTTTTTATGCCCTAACCTGATTCAACAGTTCTGCTGACACTTGTAAAGGACCGTGGCTACCTCAACAAACCACACCACTGCCCACCAAAAATATCTTGGTTTCTTTAGTAAAACGAACAGAAACTATAAAATATCACCATTCACCAATACACCCATGTCTGATTGTCCACGTAATATAGGTACATGGTCCGCATAAGTATTGTATAGCATAGTTCTTTGTATGGCCGTCTATCAGGGTTAACAACAGAGCATCATGTACTAACAGTATCTACCTATATTTATCTCTCCATCAAGTCCATCGGTTGGAACCAAGAAGCAGAAAATCATGGTAAGTTCTACTGCTTGAAATTCTGAATCTGAGCTCACTGAACCATGGCACATTCTGATTCAGTGCTAACATTTGTGCTGATGTTAAGTGTTCACGAGAAATAAACACGGAGTTGGTTTGGGAAATAGAATTCATCATCAAATTATTAAACACAATCCAAAATAAGCTCACTTCCATGGCCTATGTTGCTTGAAGAAAGGAAGAACCTGCCAACGCAGTTATACCCAAATCTAATGAGTGAAATAAGAAATTTTTATTGGATTTGGGAACTCAATCAGGTGTTGTCCTCTTACCGAAATTACAAAAAACGTGGTCCTCGGGCTTTTATCCATGGTGAAACAACAGTGACCACAACACCTCCTTCTCCTGAAAGGCTGCAACTCAGTCAGGATTTTTTTACCAAAACAACATAAAATTAAAGGGAAGTGCCTATATCAAAAAATTGAACAATGCATCTGTCCAGAGGGATAATACATAACGTTTTGAGATGCTCCCACCTGCACTTCACCTTGACGCTAATAATAATCTGGTTCTAATTAATTAGTATAACATAATCAAATAGTGAGAAGGTGAACGACTTGCATTGCCTAATGTTCAGATGGTAGGAGGAGGGCAAGCAGACTGCTGGGTGGAGTCTGATCTCTGATGTGGTTCCCAAAGAATTTTTTCCGTTTACCGTTGCCGACATCAGCATCCACGATCACTGTTTTCTGATTGTGAGCGTAATGTGGAGCATCACCTTTGTATAACAATATTCTTGCAAAAACAAACTGATTTGAGATACCGGCCACTGATGCTATGTCAGGCCAAGTCAATCAACTAAATAGAAGCACAACAAATCCAGGATGGCAGCAAGAATTTAGTTCAGATTCGTCCTTCCCAAAGCTTTTCCCTACATAATTAGAAAAAGTAGAAGGAAGAAATACATGTTAGATTTAGATCTGAAGATACGCAGGTGAAATCGTCTCCTTTGGCGGTCCAGAATTGGGACAATACACATGTTTTTAGAACAACAATTACATGGATGTACATCAAGATTGGAACCTGACGGGGAGCAATTCGAGTTGCTGATGTCCAGTAAGTAGGACGGTGTGATGTAGTCATGTAGGCTTGCATGCTGAGACGATGTTGTCCTGCTGGCCATGTCGACAGGATGGAAAAAGGAGGCAAACTGATGTGTTGATTAGTCTTGCCTCGGAGGCTTGGTGGCTTCGGGCAGCTCGCAGATCTGGGCCGACGCGGTTGCGGACGCCGGCTTCCTCGAGGAAGAGCTCTACCAGCTCGGTGGCGATCTTGGCGAGGTCCTTCTTCCCGGCAGCCACCGCCGCGGGGCAGGGCGGACACGTTGAAGCCAGCGTGAGAGGGGATTTGTCGGTGATATTGGTGGCGGGGTCATCCTCCCAGTTGGCGGGCTGGACTTAGGAGCCAGCACCTCGCAGGAGTAGTTGAAGACGACCGGAGAGCCCCTTGCGACGGGCTGTTTGAGGACTCCCGCGGAGAGCTCTGTCTCCTCGGTCACGACCCCTCCGTCGCCCATGTGGGCCTCGACCTCACCGGCCCGTCGGCGACTCGGCGTCCCCGCGTCGCAAAAAACGAAGAGGGCGGGGACGTAGCTGCGGAGGCGCGGCGGGGTTCCGGCGGCAGACGAAGGAGAACGCCGTGGAGGGGTCCCGGCGCGTGGCGGCGAGGCGGACTATGCATGGTGAAGGTGGATATGGAACCCGCTCCCGGAACATACCGTTTCGGGATGTGATCTGGATCGTTGATCAACAGGAACGGTTCAGATTTAATGTAACAATATAGCACAACACAAGTTTGCTCTTTTAATAGTAGTATAGATTTGGGCTTTTCTTTGGCTGGGCTAGCGGGTATATCCTCAGGTAGGCTCGTCATGGGCCGTGACGCCGGCGGAGAACGGCGGGCCCGGCCCAGCCGGCCACAGCCGCCTTCTCCTCCCCTGTTTCTGTCTCCTTCCTGCCGCCGCCGCACGTCGTGGCGACGAGTCCGGCGGTCCAGGTGGGCGGCGCCACGGGGGGACACGACACGAGGCGCGTCCTGCCGCCACGCCCCGCCACGCCACGGCAGCAGCACCTCGAGCTCATTAGCGCCATGCGCCGCCGCACGCCGCATTGCTGCAGCTCCCCACTGCATCCTCTTCCATCGGTCCCGGCATGGGTGACTCCTCGCTGCGAATCTTTTGGTTTATTTCAAGTTTATTGTGCACCGTATTTCAATTTGGCGGCCTGGGGAAGAGCTTTCGCTTGATCTGATGACGATGATTATGGTGCAGCTACACTGCTAGCAGCAGCAATCCGTTTAGCTTCGCGCTGACGGGCCTCCCCCTGGTCCGCGAGGACGGCAGCTACTACAGCCTCTCCGCCCTCGGCGACCCGCGAATAGGTGATAATCATGCTGCCATTGTTTGGATGAAATGGCATTTCACCTCACAATCTTGTGAATTTTAGCTAAACCGTATGGGATTGGATCGCTCAATTTCTGAAGTTCATATTCTCATATGCAGACTCGCTGTTTAGTTTAGGGTTCAAGTTGAACGGAACAACATCCGTTTGGCTGAATACCGGAAGTTCATGTTATCATATAAACCTTTGTTTAGTTCCGGGTTCAAGTTATCATATTGGATATATGGAAAAATAATCATATTGTTGGCTGAATTTCTGAAGAATTTCGTCAGCTTACAGACTGCTTGGTGATGACTTCTCCAGATAAACTGCCATACACCATCCGTGTTCTTCTTGAGTCTGCGGTGCGTAACTGTGATGAGTTCCAAATTACCAAGGAGGATGTAGAGAAGATAATCGGATGGGAGAAGACCTCCCTGGAGCGGGTTGAGATCCCGTTCAAGCCCTCGCGTGTCATTCTTCAGGTATATGCATCTACAAGCATCTGTCATTGGAAGAAGATGATTTTTTCATATGCTTCTATTGATTTTATAATGATACCTTGGCGTAGGATTTTACCGGTGTGCCTGTCCTCGTTGACCTAGCAAGCATGCGCGACGCAATGTCCAAATTAGGTGGTGATCCTGATAAGATTAATCCAATGGTATATACTCCCTTCCTGGTCTATTTTTAGCAAGAGGGTATTCCTATTAACATACTACAGTTGTATAAATTCTATCCTTCTGCTTTTAGGTTCCAGCAGACCTTGTAATTGATCACTCGGTGACCGCCAATGTGGTGAGGTCAGACAATGCAATACAGGCCAATATGGAACTGGAATTTGAGAGAAACAATGAACGGTTCGCCTTCCTTAAATGGGGCTCTTCGGCATTTCACAATATGCTTATCATACCTCCTGGTTCTGGTATTGTTCATCAGGTGAAAGGGAATAACATCAAGAGTTTAATTTTTCTCCATGCTTGAACTCTTTACCAAATGTTATCTACCGTAGGTAAATCTTGAATATCTTGCGAGAGTTGTTTTCAACAAAAATGACATTTCTTATCCCGATAGTGTTCTCGGGACTGATTCCCATACTACAATGATCAATGGATTGGGAGTTCTTGGTTGGGCATGGGGTGAAGCCCAAGGATTTTAATTCGTATGGCAGCCGCCGTGGAAACTATGAAGTAATGATGAGGAGAACCTTCGGCAATATTCGGATTGTGAACAAGCTTTTGGGCGGTGAACCTGGACCTAGAACGATTCACATTCCAACAGGAGAGAAACTTTTTGTCTATGATGCTGCCATGGTTAGTTCCCTTCTGCAAAATGACTGGCCTTATAACTTAGTCTATTACACTTCTCCATGTGTTTCTTTATAAACATTGAATTGGCCACGTCCATGTCCGTAATTTTCATTTTCATCACTTAGCTGCTGAGTAGTTCTCTTATTGCTGAAGTTTTGTCAACTTGTTTCTTTTTTAAAAAATAGCATCTGCTACTTATCTTGCTTCTATTTGTCGTATTATTCATAGAGGTACAAGACTGATGGGCACGACACAATTATATTGGCGGGTTCTGAATACGGGACTGGAAGTTCGAGGGACTGGGATGCTAAAGGCACTATGTTGTTGGTAAGGATTTTTGGTATTCAAGTCTTGCGGATCTTTCTCTTCCTCACTTGTGTAAGTCAATGTGAATTGCAGGGAGTTAAGGCTGTTATTGCCAAAAGTTTTGAAAGAATTCATCGAAGCAATTTAGTCAGGATGGGAGTGATTCCGTTGTGCTTTAAGTCTGGAGAGGATGTGGAGTCAATTGGTTTGACTGGGCATGAACAATACACTATTCATCTTCCAAGCAGTGTTCATGAAATGCGACCTGGCCAAGACATCGTTGTTACCACAAGCACAGGAAATTCGTTCACTTGTACACTTCGCTTTGACACAGAGGTAAATAAAACCTTCACTTACTATACTCCCTCATGTTTTCTGAAAGCCATATCAGACATCCATACAATCTCCAAAACTTAACTTTAACCACTAGTTTCTTTATAATATGTCTCTTAAAACAAACAACAAAATTACATATTGTGAAAGTACTTTTCGAACATATATGTGCATATCGTTTCCTAGGATCTATCCCCTAGAAGCCTTCAGTTTTCTGTACACAAATATTTTTTCAGGAGACATGCTAGCTGCTTCTATATCTAAGAATAAAAAGTTCTCAACTCAATTATTGATATGTATTCTGTAGTAGTTCTTGTACTGAAAACGCTTCTAAAGGCTTGAAAGGTAGCGCTAATCTACTTTCTGCCATCTAAAAATCATCCTTCTCATATTTGTTTGTCCCCTATTATTGTTGCCACATTAGGTCAACACCATTTCATCAGACAACAGAAGAGACAAAATAACTTAGGAAAATCTTGAAAATATTATAAAAGCGTACTATGTTTCTGCTTCACGAATATGTTAATGTTGTTGCGCATCTGTAATAATATCAAGCCTTATTCCTATTTTTAATAGTAGCATGCATAATCTCAGGGTTTTTTGTTTGACATGATTTTGTAGGTCGAACTGTCTTACTTTGATCATGGGGGAATACTACATTACGTTACCCGAAAACTTGTCAATGCAGTACCTTCGAAACTACATATGCGTGAGAAATGAAAGCATGCGGCCGAGAGATTTGTTCTTTTGGTGTTCTCTTGTACATATTAATTATGTCTTGTAGTAAGAAATTTATGGTGTCTTTATATATTTGCTTTGGAATCTGGTGATGACAAAAAAATAAGATTATGTTGAAGTATGATTTGTGTTTAATGGACTTATCTATCAAATGGACCGTACCATAGTAATGTAGTTTAAAATATAATTTAATTTTGTATTGCACGAGAGTTTTTCGAGCAGATTGAAATGAGTGAGATCCTATATACGATTTTTATTGGTTGATTAATCAAATTTGCAGCAGTCTTTAACACCTCTTTAGATGCTTAAATTTAATGATCTTGAACTCAGTTCTCTGATCCAGGATGCAAACTACACAGAAATAAAATCAACTTGTGTGTTTTTACTATAGTACTACTAGTGGGTCATCCCGGCAAACTTAGCTGGGTTCACTTGGTAAATATTTTGTTCTAGTATTGTCGGCAAGTAAAGCTTTCAAGAGACAGTACATAACATCGCCACTCAGGTACAAAATTCTCTCTCAAATTTACTTGGCTATAGAATGTGTAACACCCCAAAATTTGGATCCCTAATTTAGTGGTGTTTTCTCACAACCGAAAAACTTTTTCCTCGTATCTCAAAATTATTTTGTCCTCTGGTGCTAGATGATGCCCTCGTGTTCTTTTCTCTAAAATAATTCCAGAGAACCTCCGGTGATCGCTTTGCCACTTTGAAAACCTCCGCTAGGGTTTTTCCTAAAAACCTTATAGCCTAAATATTGGGATCTAAAAATCCTAATATCCCATCTACCTTCTGAACCATATTTTTTTCCTAGCTTGGAAAACTCCACCAAATATTCCAAGATCACCTTATCCATTTATTATCCTCCACATGCAAAATATTGCATATTTACCAAATGCAATATTTCCAAAACCCTCGATAAATATCTTAGTGCTTGTCTTGGTTAAGGAATTATTTTCCTAACCGGTACCTACCCTACACTCCTCATAAATCCATGAGATGCCATCATGCCATTATCTACCACCCACAATTATTCCAAAATGGTCAGGAGATATTTCTCATGCATGACAACCTTTTGATAAACCAAACACATGACAATTATTCACATGTGATATATCTAACCAGCCACACATAACTCACTGTTATTTTATAAAAACAAATCTATCCACCAAAATGTTGGTATAACATAAATATCATGCTATTAAATTTTCACCTAATCTGGAGCTTATACTAAATCTCCTGGTGTAAAATAATCCTACAATGCGTATTTATCCAAAGCCCCACTTAGAGTGCACCAATTGATCTGAAATTTGGTGGGTAATCCCCGCACACTCATCCCAACATGTGGTAATTTTTCTGGAATTTATTTGCGTCAAAAAGTTCGTTGGGCATTTCGTCAAGCACCTTTGGGGCTGGTTTTAAATTTCATTTTTGCTAAACTAGCTTAGTGCCTAAACGATAGTCGGTGGCTAATCTTCTTCTCCAGTAGAAAACGTGCGGCACTGCTCGGCCAACTCATCCCCGAGCTCATCCGTTCGTGACCCTGGTAAGGTCACCGACGCAGTGGCCGTGGTGAGCGCCACCTCGGGTCACCACCCTCTCTCCTCTTCCCCGGCTATAAAAGAAGACCCAAGGCTTGCCTCTGCACCCCGCTGTCCACTCCTCCCCTGCACGAGCTCCTCACTCCCCTGTAGAAACAGTTGATGAAGAGGAGCACGGAAACGAGCTATCCTTGCTCGAGAACCGTGGCCGAGCCGACGAGCTCGCGCGCGCAGCCGCGCAGGGGCCGTCCCCGCCGACGGTGTCGCCTCTCCCTCGACGCGGACTCCGCTGCCGTCCTCGGCCGGCCAGCCGAGCCACCTGCCGCCGCCGGCCGGCCTCTCCCCGAGCCGCCCGTGCCTCGTGCGCGGCGAGCATGTCGGGCTCGCGGGCGACGCACCGGAGGCGTCCCCGACGCCGAGGCCGCCTTCCCCGGCCGCGGTACGCCGCCACCGCTCCATTCCCGCCTTCGGCCGGCTCTCCAGCAGTCCTGTCGGACGTCGACGACGCGCCAAGGCCGCTCCCGAGCTCTTCCCGTATGTGAGCAAGAGCAAGAAGACACAAGCACAGTGAACTGATCGTTCACTTTTGTGCTAGTACAAGGCGTATTTCACGGTTTATGTCTTCCCTGCACGGAACCGTACTTCCCTGGAGTACACAACCAGCCCAGCCCAGCAGGCCGTGGCCCAGCAGCGCAGCAGGCCGGCCGGCCCGTCACGCGCGGCCGGCAGCCCGTTCTGCCTTTTTTTTCGCGAAGTTTTTTTTTCTTTTCTCCTGGTGAGCAACTTCGGATGCCCATAGTTTTTGAACCGTAGCTCCGTTTTAGCCGATTCAAATTTCTAAATTTGTATCTTGTCGAGATTTAGCCAGTGGTACCAGTTTTATCATCTTTGGAGCTATTTAGTTTCATAGCCTTTATTTAATACACCGTTTGTCGTTCCGTGGTTTAGGCGTTCTTCGGGATTCCGACCCGCGGCGAGTCCGAGACTTTCCGAACCGTTTGAAAACCGTCTCCGGAGGCAAGCTAACCGCTTGCTATGACCAGCCCTGCAATGTTGTTTGTTGATTGGATGTATATTACCATGCCATGTGTGTACCTTTGGATGCTATGTTACATATCGTTATTTTGTTCATCTTTATGCCTGTCATATGTATGCATTAGAATGACGTGTAAATTAATTGTGCGCCTCGCACTTGCGCGGCTTTGTCGAACCCTCTAAATAAACAACTATAAAACCTGCGTTCCTATGAGTGTTTGCTTCTTCTCCTTCGCCGAGGTGAGGAGCGGACGAATGTCGTCTCATGATCCTCGGAGTTGGGGGCATTTGCCAAAAGAGTTATTTGCTTCTTCTCCCTCCGTCAAACGTGGTTGGCTAAGCCCACCTGGACTGCGACGCTTGGGACATTTGCTTTCCATTTGGTTCTTTTGGCCAAGATTGCTGACACCACGTCGGGTTAATCCTTGAGTGGAATGGATGCTTTCTTTCTTATGAATGTTTTCGGTTCATTGTTTGGAGGCTACATGCCTCGCCAACTTGTAATTAATCTGCGAGTGCGCTGGCTGGAGGAACCGCCACAGTCGCCCGATTGACCCACTGTGTTATCTTTTGTAGTTGATCTGTGAAGGCGCTTGCCAGCGGAAGACCGCTGCCACAGTCTTCCGGTTACGTTTCTTTTTCCTTGTCAAACGAGAAGGCGCTTGCCAGCGGAAGACCGCTGCCACAGTCATCCGGTTGACGTTTCTTTTCTTTTGTCAAACGAGAAGGCGCTGGTCGGCGGGTTCGCCGCCGTAGTCTTCCGGTTGACGTTCTTTTTATTTTGCTAAGTTTGGACATGGATACTACTATTGCTTGATTTATTGTGTTGCTAATCTTTTGTTTGATGATATATTATTATGATATTGTGATTGTTGTGTTGGACTAATCCTCTTGGTTTGGACTTGTGAATGATGGAACTTGATTAAATGAAACACCCCTCCAAACAACGATAGGGTCAGTCCACGGTGCCACTAATCTGAACATCGAAAGCACTGCCACTGTCGCTCACATGGGCGGGCCTTGACCTACGTAACCTATTGAGCCTCCTTTGACGCTACCATTTTGGCAAGTCTAGTCGGTACCATAGTTGGTCGGGGCTAGTCTTGCGAAGGTTCCGGAGCTAGGCGTCGCTCATGGGTTGGGGACGTGCCGGATTCACTTCTGCATAAGGCATAGAGTTATGTCGGTGGCTATACAGGGAGTGTCTTGGTAGCGTGAACGGTCAGGTGAGTGTATCTTGCTGAGTTCGCCTTAAGGATGATATCCTAAAGTACCGGCTGAGTGTGGTGCACTTAGGTGGGTGGTATCTGCAACCTCTCGAGAGTGTCAAATCTGGATGTCTAGCCTCGTTCCAAGGTTATGGAACAACAGTTCAGTGTCGGTCACACTGTGTGTCTTTGTCGTGTCAGGAGGTTAAACCTAAGGCTTGTTTGAAAGAAAGATGAACAACCTGATTTCACTAAATGAACAATAAGATGATGCAGGGAATGTTACTTTGTGAGGTGAATGGGATGGCGGTGTGATGCGTTGGAAGCCTATAGTTAGGCCAGAGCCAACATCAACCGTGCATGCCCAGAGGATAGCCAGAGTTGGCTGGAGTGATAGCCAGAGTTGGCTAGAGGCTTGGAAGCCTGATTGTGTTGACAGGAGTAATTATAAGATTTGGTACCAACTGGTACACTCGTCTACTCGTCACAGGTAATCTCTTTGTTTGATTGCCGGTATACGATCCAACCCCACCTGGCTTGGACTCTGTACTGGTGATACTCTTGTTGTTTGCTTATGCCATGTTTTGCTTGTGATGCCATGCTACCTTATGTTATCATATTGGTCTATCTTGAGTAGACCCTTGCCATGTTGTAGGATTTTATTTCCAATGTATATCTTGTTGCATGATTGTTGGATTGTTTGTGGTGAGTGGCGATTCTTGCTGAGTGCATACAAATGTACTCACGGGCCTTGTGATTGTGGCCAGGTTTTGTCGAGGATTCATCTTCTACCTTAGCAAGGACATGAAGCAAGAGCGTGCTAGGATCAGTAGCCCAGCCAGAACCTGTGGAGTGGAGCCGCTCCAAGCCGTAGCCTCTCATATGTCTTCCGCTGCCAGTTAAAACTCTGTATCGTGCCATGCTGGGATTGATATTTCGTCATTCCTTGATGGCCTTGTAAACCATTTGTAGCACTGATGTGCCTGATTGTGTAATGATTTCCATTATGTTACACTGTTGTGACGTGCGGCCAGTTATCTTGGGATGGCGCACGGGACGACTGCCTCTCTGGTGATATGTGCCAGGGAGGGGTGTCACAGACATGGTATCAGAGCACCAGGCTGGCTGTAGACTACCCTAGCATGGAAACCCCGCCTTACTTTTGCCCGACAGTGAGCCCGATGGATTTAACCCATCTCCGCCTAACCGGCATGGCTGGTGTCGGTCCACAGTAAGGTGCAGTAGGACGTGTCCCATTCCCTGAGTGAGGCTCGCCGGTTTCTTCCAAGAGGAGGAGCCGACACAACCCAGTATATGAGACCCAGTCCTAGCTGCCGTTTATCCCCACCCTCGCCTGCTATCCTTAGCCAACCCAGCTCTCTTGAAGCAGGATCCCGCAAAGGAATCCCGTTCTCATCTCATCCTACACCCAGATCCAAATAACCGATGGCGAACCCCAAGGTCATCCTGGAAACCACTGCCGAGGATCATGGCGGATTTCCACTGATGCTGTGGAAGGCCGTCTGTGATCTTCTTGGTAGGCCTGCTCGCCCTCGATACGTGGTGTTCGAGAACTCGCTCTCGCCTGCCGGGAGTGACTTTCGAGCAGACGTGCATGTCGGCTCGTGTCCGTTGGGCACAAGTCCGTCTTACCTGATCCAAGGTAGGAGCATGGCCACTCTTGCTCAAGCCATCCAGGTAGCAGCCTGGGAAGGTCTCGTCCGCCTGCGGTACTCGGAACCAGCAATGGCGAAAAGTCGAGCTTTCCACCTTCTCCCAGCCAGACCCCAGCATGGTGCGGATGCTATCCAAACTCCCATTGGAGAAGAAGTCGACCCTGCCGTGATCACCCTGGCCACCTACGGGGCTGCAATGACAAGGCTCAGCCATTCTCTGATGGAGGAACTCATGACCACAAGGCGCAACCTTGGTCAAGCTCGCCTGCAACTGTGTCGAGCAAGGAACCCACCACCAGGGCAAGCTCGGGGCAGGACTCCCGTTCCCAGATGATTTGCTGGACCGCAGTCTTGATGCATCTGTGACGCAAGCACTAGCCCGAATTCAGCAGCACCCCCAAGAGCGAGGTATAATCCTCGAAGGCGTGCCTGCAATTCCTCACCCCGCGGAAGATGGAGATGTGGACACCACTCTTCGTCTCGGCCGCGCTCCACCGACTACCAGGGCCGTCAAGCGGAGTAGAACCCTGTTTAGTTAGCCTGAGTGGCGCTTGTGTGTTGGTAGGTGAGATCAGGAAGGTTGTTTGTTTTTTTGTGTTAGCTTGTAATGTAAGTTTGTTGTATGCTTTCTGGTTGATGTTGAACCAGCCATAATAAAACTAGGTGTTCTGATTCTCTTGTTAACCATTATGGTTGAGAGGATTATGCCACACTCCTGCAATTGTTTGGGCCATAAATGCAGGATTATTTTCTAAAAGATATTTTCTCAGTGTAGCAAGTTCTTCCATCTGTATGCTAGTACCTCTGCAATTCTATCTGTGCTGCAAGACCCAGTTTGTTGCACTGAGAAAAGTTCAGAAATGAAAATCTTGTTCCAGTTCATCAGAGGAGACAAATTCGATACATCCACTAAGTTCAGTACAGAAGGGAAATTACAGAAACAGAGGATACAAGTTCTACTCCAGCATAGAACACTACAACTACCTCAGTACAGATGCGAAGGCACCCCAGAAATCCTACTCCCTCTCAAGCTCAGTGGTGTTGCTAGAAGATGAGCCTGGCTCACCCGAAGCCGAGTCGCGAGCCGCGCGACGGCGACGGACGGCTCGAGCGGCCGGCTCACCTCCAGCTGGAAGAGCGGCCACCTCAGCAACCGGCGGCGTAGCCTGCCCCTCCGCCGCAGCCTGCTCCTCCGCCACAGCACCACCGTCAGCACCAGCCCACCAATTGCACAGGCCAAATATCAGGAAGACCACCGCCGCAAACAGCAGTGCGCCCACCATCGGAACCAAGACCACGAAGAGCACCAAGGCAGCAACACGCTCGAGGAAGTCCCCATCCTCCATGATCTCGACATAGGCTCTGAAGAAATCTCGAATGAAGCCCATGGTTGCAATGCGGAAGCAGAAATTTCAGAGATTCGGATTTATAGCCGCTCCCCGGCACCGCATTGCGCGGGAGATGAAAGAAATCACGAGCAGTGTTCGCTCAATGGCGCGAAATCGTCGGAGATTTGTTCCCCAAAGCAGTGATAGCCGCTGAGATGACGGACCGAACGCGCAGCAGTGCCGCAGTGGAGTGCTCCGCGCACTGAGAAACCGCCGGTACAGGACGAGAGAGAGCGAGGAAGAAGAAGAGAGAAAGGAAGAGGGAGACTGCCAGGTGGACCCCGGTCCCACACGTCAGCGAGTAGGCCGATAGCCACGGTGTGCCTCTATCCCTTTCTCGGAAAATCATTCCCTCGTCACTCCAGTGTTTCTTTTAGGGAAAATTTTGCAAAATGATTTTGGGAAATGCCCTTTCCCACAGTGTCTGTAAACCAATTATTGGTGGCACAGATGTTTTCTTTAAAAAAAAAGAAACCCTGTTGTTTTTACAAAACCTGTGTATACATGAAAGTGCATATACAACTTTTCTAAAATAAAAACCCTAGATAGAGGATATGATCAGCATATTCCTAATCTTTGTTTTGCCAAATTTGGGTAATTGTTTGCCCGAGTTAAATCTTCGTTTGTTGGTTGATAGTTTGGTTGTAGATATTGTTTGATCTCGCCATGTTGTGTTTGGTTGAGCTAAAAACATTAGATTTAATTTTAACCATGGTGGTAGATCCTATGTTGATTGTTGGTGTGAGCCACTGCCATGCCATCTTTTAAATGTATTGAGTATGGTAGAAATATCATATGGTTTTAAATAAAAATCTTGTGGAGTGCTAATCTCTTGAGTGTTAAAAACCCTAGTATTTTGTAGAAAAAGTTTTTAATTGGGGTATAAATGGATCGTTCAAGAATTATCTTGTATAACCTCCTTAATCTCGAGGACGAGATTCTTTTTAAGGGGGGAAGGTCTGTAACACCCCAAAATTTGGATCCCTAATTTAGTGGTGTTTTCTCACACCCGAAAAACTTTTTCCTCGTATCTCAAAATTATTTTGTCCTCTGGTGCTAGATGATGCCCTCGTGTTCTTTTCTCTAAAATAATTCCAGAGAACCTCCGGTGATCGCTTTGCCACTTTGAAAACCTCCGCTAGGGTTTTTCCTAAAAACCTTATAGCCTAAATATTGGGATCTAAAAATCCTAATATCCCATCTATCTTCTGAACCATATTTTTTTCCTAGCTTGGAAAACTCCACCAAATATTCCAAGATCACCTTATCCATTTATTATCCTCCACATGCAAAATATTGCATATTTACCAAATGCAATATTTCCAAAACCCTCGATAAATATCTTAGTGCTTGTCTTGGTTAAGGAATTATTTTCCTAACCGGTACCTACCCTACACTCCTCATAAATCCATGAGATGCCATCATGCCATTATCTACCACCCACAATTATTCCAAAATGGTCAGGAGATATTTCTCATGCATGACAACCTTTTGATAAACCAAACACATGACAATTATTCACATGTGATATATCTAACCAGCCACACATAACTCACTGTTATTTTATAAAAACAAATCTATCCACCAAAATGATTGGTATAACATAAATATCATGCTATTAAATTTTCACCTAATCTGGAGCTTATACTAAATCTCCTGGTGTAAAATAATCCTACAATGCGTATTTATCCAAAGCCCCACTTAGAGTGCACCAATTGATCTGAAATTTGGTGGGTAATCCCTGCACACTCATCCCAACATGTGGTAATTTTTCTGGAATTTATTTGCGTCAAAAAGTTCGTTGGGCATTTCGTCAAGCACCTTTGGGGCTGGTTTTAAATTTCATTTTTGCTAAACTAGCTTAGTGCCTAAACGATAGTCGGTGGCTAATCTTCTTCTCCAGTAGAAAACGTGCGGCACTGCTCGGCCAGCTCATCCCCGAGCTCATCCGTTCGTGACCCTGGTAAGGTCACCGACGCAGTGGCCGTGGTGAGCGCCACCTCGGGTCACCGCCCTCTCTCCTCTTCCCCGGCTATAAAAGAAGACCCAAGGCTTGCCTCTGCACCCCGCTGTCCACTCCTCCCCTGCACGAGCTCCTCACTCCCCTGTAGAAACAGTTGATGAAGAGGAGCACGGAAACGAGCTATCCTTGCTCGACAACCGTGGCCGAGCCGACGAGCTCGCGCGCGCAGCCGCGCAGGGGCCGTCCCCGCCGACGGTGTCGCCTCTCCCTCGACGCGGACTCCGCTGCCGTCCTCGGCCGGCCTCTCCCCGAGCCGCACGTGCCTCGTGCGCGGCGAGCACGTCGGGCTCGCGGGCGACGCATCGGAGGCGTCCCCGACGCCGAGGCCGCCTTCCCCGGCCGCGGTACGCCGCCACCGCTCCATTCCCGCCTTCGGCCGGCTCTCCAGCAGTCCTGTCGGACGTCGACGACGCGCCAAGGCCGCTCCCGAGCTCTTCCCGTATGTGAGCAAGAGCAAGAAGACACAAGCACAGTGAACTGATCGTTCACTTTTGTGCTAGTACAAGGCGTATTTCACGGTTTACGTCTTCCCTGCACGGAACCGTACTTCCCTGGAGTACGCAACCAGCCCAGCCCAGCAGGCCGTGGCCCAGCAGCGCAGCAGGCCGGCCGGCCCGTCACGCGCGGCCGGCAGCCCGTTCTGCCTTTTTTTTCGTGAAGTTTTTTTTTCTTTTCTCCTGGTGAGCAACTTCGGATGCCCATAGTTTTTGAACCGTAGCTCCGTTTTAGCCGATTCAAATTTATAAATTTGTATCTTGTCGAGATTTAGCCAGTGGTACCAGTTTTATCATCTTTGGAGCTATTTAGTTTCATAGCCTTTATTTAATACACCGTTTGTCGTTCCGTGGATTAGGCGTTCTTCGGGATTCCGACCAGCGGCGAGTCCGAGACTTTCCGAACCGTTTGAAAACCGTCTCCGGAGGCAAGCTAACCGCTTGCTATGACCTGCCCTGCAATGTTGTTTGTTGATTGGATGTATATTACCATGCCATGTGTGTACCTTTGGATGCTATGTTACATATCGTTATTTTGTTCATCATTATGCTTGTCATATGTATGCATTAGAATGACGTGTGAATTAATTGTGCGCCTCGCACTTGCGCGGCTTTGTCGAACCCTCTAAATAAACAACTATAAAACCTGCGTTACTATGAGTGTTTGCTTCTTCTCCTTCGCCGAGGTGAGGAGCGGACGAATGTCGTCTTATGATACTCGGAGTTGGGGGCATTTGCCAAAAGAGTTATTTGCTTCTTCTCCTTCCGTCAAACGTGGTTGGCGTAAGCCCACCTGGACTGCGACGATTGGGACATTTGCTTTCCAATTGGTTCTTTTGGCCAAGATTGCTGACACCACGTCGGGTTAATTCTTGAGTGGAATGGATGCTTTCTTTCTTATGAATGTTTTCGGTTCATTGTTTGGAGGCTACATGCCTCGCCAACTTGTAATTAATCTGCGAGGGCGCTGGCTGGAGGAACCGCCACAGTCGCCCGATTGACCCACTGTGTTATCTTTTGTAGTTGATCTGTGAAGGCGCTTGCCAGCGGAAGACCGCTGCCACAGTCTTCCGGTTAACGTTTCTTTTTCCTTGTCAAACGAGAAGACGCTTGCCAGCGGAAGACCGCTGCCACAGTCATCCGGTTGACGTTTCTTTTCTTTTGTCAAACGAGAAGGCGCTGGTCGGCGGGTTCGCCGCCGTAGTCTTCCGGTTGACGTTCTTTTTATTTTGCTAAGTTTGGACATGGATACTACTATTGCTTGATTTATTGTGTTGCTAATGTCTTATTGTTTGATGATATATTATTATGATATTGTGATTGTTGTGTTAGACTAATCCTCTTTGTATGGACTTGTGAATGATGGAAGTTGATTAAATGAAACACCCCTCCAAACAACGATAGGGTCAGTCCACGGTGCCACTAATCTGAACATCGAAAGCACTGCCACTGTCGCTCACATGGGCGGGCCTTGACCTACGTAACCTATTGAGCGTCCTTTGACGCTACCATTTTGGCAAGTCTAGTCGGTACCATAGTTGGTCGGGGCTAGTCTTGCGAAGGTTCCGGAGATAGGCGTCGCTCATGGGTTGGGGACGTGCCGGATTCACTTCTGCATAAGGCATAGAGTTATGTCGGTGGCTATACAGTGAGTGTCTTGGTAGCGTGAACGGTCGGGTGAGTGTATCTTGCTGAGTTCGCCTTAAGGATGATATCCTAAAGTACCGGCTGAGTGTGGTGCACTTAGATGGGTGGTATCTGCAACCTCTCGAGAGTGTCAAATCTGGATGTCTAGCCTCGTTCCAAGGTTATGGAACAACAGTTCAGTGTCGGTCACACTGTGTGTCTTTGTCGTGTCAGGAGGTTAAACCTAAGGCTTGTTTGAAAGAAAGATGAACAACCTGATTTCACTAAATGAACAATAAGTTGATGTAGGGAATGTTACTTGAGATGTGATTGTGAACCAAGTTTAGGGATGGCGGGTGATGCGTTGGGAAGCCTATAGTTAGGCCAGAGCCCACATCAACCGTGCATGCCCAGAGGATGGCCAGAATTGGCTGGAATGACAGCCAGAGTTGGCCGGAGTGACAGCCAGAGTTGGCTAGAGGCTTGGAACGCTGATTGTGTTGACAGGAGTAGTTATAAGATTTGGTACCAACTGGTACACTCGTCTACTCGTCACAGGTAATCTCTTTGTTTGATTGCCGGTATACGATCCAACCCCACCTGGATTGGACTCCGTACTGGTGATACTCTTGTTGCTTGCTTATGCCATGTTTTGCTTATGATGCCATGCTACCCTTATGTTATCATATTGGTCTATCTTGAGTAGACCCTTGCCATGTTGTAGGATTTTATTTCCAATGTATATCTTGTTGCATGATTGTTGGATTGTTTGTGGTGAGTGGCGATTCTTGCTGAGTGCATACAAATGTACTCACGGGCCTTGTGATTGTGGCCAGATTTCGGCGAGAATTCATCGTCTACCTTAGCAAGGACATGGAGCAAGAGCGTGCTAGAATCAGTAGCCCAGCCAGAACCTGTGGAGTGGAGCCGCTCCAAGCCGTAGCCTCTCATATGTCTTCCGCTGCCCGTTAAAACTCTGTATCGTGCCATGCTGGGATTGATATTTCGTCATTCCTTGATGGCCTTGTAAACCATTTGTAGCACTGATGTGCCTGATTGTGTAATGATTTCCATTATGTTACACTGTTGTGACGTGCGGCTAGTTATCTTAGGATGGCGCACGGGACAACTGCCTCTCTGGTGATATGTGCCAGGGAGGGGTGTCACAGAATGCCTGCATTTATTTCTGATTTTTCTTTCCTAAAACACAGAAAGAAGCTGTTTTTCTTTCTATTCCCGCTCTGGAGCCTGGAGATTGAGGTCGACGCCAAACAGCCTGTGCCGGTCACCCACCGGCGGTGCTACAGGTATGGCGCCATCGTCCTCCTTCTCAGTGTGCCGCCTCTTGTACCCAACTGCAGTTTCATCCTGCCTGGGCTGCCGCGCCTGGTTGAATAGCCTGGTGTACCGTTCCAGGAACAGTTCATTGGAGGATGTCGGCAGGCCATCGCGCCTGCGCTGCTCCTCCTCCTTGCCGCTGCTACCTTGCCCGTTATGACGCGCCTCCCATGCTGATGCGGCTGCCTGCTCATTCTGGGTCTGGACCTTCCTTTCCTTGTTGTGGGCAGCCATGTGGCCGCCCAGAGCCTGGTGTGTGGGGAACTCTGCCTTGCAGTACTTGCAGATGTAGGGGCGCCTCACCTTGCTAGCACTCGGCGCACCCTTCTCCTTCCTGTGTGCCGACATGACTTCCTTCGACTTCTTCGTTCTCCCCCTCTTTGGCGGGGCCTTTGCGACGATGGAGCTGCCCTGGCACACCGGGTGATCATCTCCTGACATGGCAGGTGCTGGATTGCCATGTTTGTCGCCCCGCTGTACACCATCTCCTGCTGTGCTCATCCCTGAATCTTCTTCTCCGTTGACATCTGGTTCTTTCTTGACAGACTGATCCTCCGCTATCCGGCTGTCGCGCTGCTTGAGCGTGAGCATCACGTATGCCGCCAGTATCTCAAACGTGTTCAGATTGGGGTCGCGCTGGCTGTACCTGGCCAGGGGACCATCATCGTTAACAGGTGGCAGGAGCCCCAGCTTTGCGGATGGCGGCGTCGCGCCCTTGTAACCTCGGTCTGGGTGACTCCGGAGGTGGCCGAACATGGACTAGTTGCTCCTGAAGTGCTTCCCGCACTCCGGGCACTCGATGTCGCCGCCACTCCCGTGCTACTCCGAGCTACCATTGCTAGCTTGAACAACGGCGCCCTGACTGCCGAGCAGCGAAATCTCTTCGCCTTCTTCCTCGTCTACAAGATATGCTCCATCAGCGGATCTGTCAGGATCCGGTGCGTGTTCGTCACCGACGAACAACGCCGCTTCCTCGTCTTCATCATCCTCGCCTGCAAACTCATCATAGCCGGGGGAGAAGAACGTTTCTTCGTCGACAATGGCATCCTCCTCGTCCCGGGTGAAGCCAGGAGCGGCGCCGTTGAGCTTGTCGCGGCCGTCGGCATGGCTCAGCATGAGGATTGGATCTTGACACAAAAATTCGTCTCCAATCTGAGCAGCAGTAGCCACTTGCAGCTGGTGGTCGCCGGCGAACAGAGCCACCACCAACGCACACACGACGAAGAGCAGGCCGCTCTGCTTACTCATGTAAAGAGAGAGGAGAGGCCAGAAGAGGCAGCAGCCGGAGCGAGATATTAAGACGATGCCGGAGAGCCGCCGGCCGGCGGTGTGGTGTTGTTGTGGAGGAGGAGAAGCGGTAGAGCCAGCGGCGCTTGGGCTAAGTATAACTCCTCAATACCAGCTAGTAATTAATAATGGTGGAAATCCTTAATCGTCTATGCGTGTTAGCATCTGTCCGTGATCATGTGAACCAACTTTATTTTGGGAATAAAAACGGCTGCGATCTGATTTTTTATTTGTTGCTATTTTTATTCGAGAGAAAATATTCTGTCACCGAATCTATTCGATCATGTTCTTTCTCATGGGTTCTCATGCTGTAAAACCTGTGCCTGTGGGTCCAGACTGGCCAGTAACGGCAGGCAAGATTAATATTTGGTTGCCTTCCTTGTAAAATGGCCGAGTATTTTGGTTGTGAACCATATATGTACAGCTCTCGGTTTTTCTCTAAAAAAACATGATTTATATCTTCTTGAATGCTTGCTCCAAAAAATGAAGAAAGTATGTTACCATGTTTTTTTCTCGGATCCGGATCGGATCAGATAATGAGCGGTAACGGATTCGGGGGCGGATAGATATACTCACGGGTTCGGAACGGAAATGGAGCGGAAAAAAATTAGTCGGATCGGTATCCGCAATGTATATCATCAGGCCACGTAACCAAAAATAATATCTCAACAACGTAATAATCTAACAAAGTTATACTCCATAGTATGTAGAATGACCATGCAAGGGAGTCGTTGTTGAACAAATGAGTTTCACAACTCACTAACTACAAATTCTACTCTATTAGTTTAGACATTTCGGTAGAAAATCGGATTATAACCATCGGATAATCCTAACTAATATTCGGATGATATTTTTCATGCCATATCCTATACCGTATCCTGGTGTTTAGTTCGGAGTCGGATATCCTTATCCAGCAAATTCTTCGGAACCGGATATGGATTCTTTAAAACGGTTTCGGCAACGGATTCGGTACGGAAATTATCCTATCCGTTTACAAGGGATTGTAGGGATCTACAAGGGATCCAGAAGACAAAGCAGGGCAGACGCACGATGGCATCGCGCACACCAGGGCGTAAGAAGCCTTCGTGTGCTGCTTCTACGACGCCGAGAAAACGCCGGCGCCCTTCTACGTGCCTACCGACGGAACCACCTTCACCGATAGAACCATGGGAGTTCCCGATGGACGTCGTGCTCGAGATCGTTGGCCACTCTGACGCCCGCACTCTCCTCCGGGCGCCGCCCTATGCAAATCAGTCCGTCGCGAAATCCACAGCTCGGCGTTCCTTGGCCCGGCGGTCCGACGCATCGTGCCACCCTGTCTTCTTGGCTATCTCCACAACTACCCCAAGGAAGAAAAGAGGGAGCCACCGGCTTTGTTCTCTCTGGTGCACCCGTCCGCTCTGCCCGCCGCCATGTCCTTAATTCTCGGAGGAGCATCTGGCGCCCTTCCTCTCCCGAAACGCGGCCGAACTCCTTGGTCGGTACGACCTCCTTGTAAAGAGAGAGGGAGAGGGCCAGAAGAGGCAGCAGCCGGAGCGAGATATTAAGACGATGGCGGAGAGCCGCCGGCCGGCGGTGTGGTGTTGTTGTGCAGGAGGAGAAGCGGTAGAGCCAGCGGCGCTTGGGCTACGTATAACTCCTCAACACCAGCTAGTAATTAATAATGGTGGAAATCCTTATCGTCTCGACGTGTTAGTATCTGTCCGTGATCATGTGAACCAACTTTCATTTGGGAATAAAAACGGCTGGGATCTGGTTTTTGATTTGTTGCTATTTTTATTCGAGAGAAAATAAATCTGTTGCCGTATCTATTCGATCGTGTTCTTTCTCATGGCTTCTCATGCTGCAAAAACCGGTCCCTGTGGGCCCAGACTGGCCAGTGACTGCAGGCAATATTAATATTGGTTGCCTTCCTTCCTTCTAAAGTGGCGGTCAAGATTAATATTTGGTTGTAAACCATATATGTGCAGCTCTCGGCTTTTTTCTCTAAAAAAAACATGGTTTCTCTCTACTGAATGCACTCCGTATTTTGCTATCGTGGCACCGGTTGTTCACCTTCTCCATCGTACATGTATCTGTAACTTAGTATTAGTACTCCTTTTTTTTTTTGAATTTTAGTACTCCTTAGTTACTACTCATACTGTAGTATGTCTATCCAAGAGTAGGTGTCGTGACATATCTAACCACAATATATAGCTCGGTACAAGTGCAAACAGAAGTTTGTTTTTTTTTTTCATAAGTAGTTGGTTGAACCGAGGCAAAATAGCGTACTTATAACAGTATGCGGATAAGTGGGAAATTACTAAGATCAAAGCCGATGTTCAGTTTTGTTTTGAAATACAGGCATGGGTAGGGAATCTTTATAAAATCATAGGAGAATTTCATAAGGTCGGAATGGTACGTAAAAGACATTTTTCAGTCTAATTTTTTTGTTAGATATTGAATGATTCCAGTGTCATTTAGTAGCCATATGCTTAGTTATTTCCGATCGTTTTTGGAATGATCGAAAATAACTGCGTATATGACTACTTAACGTCACTAGAATGTATTTTTAAAATATGTCGTTCGATAGTCGATCATGTGAAATGATTGGAAATAACCACGCAACGGGAAACCGGCAAGACCATCAAGAACGTGCCACTTGGTGTATAATGTCAGAAATCCAAAAATCTCGCAGGCCAATGCGAGATCACTCGGTTAGGATGGTGTTGATCGCGCGTGTGTTGGGGCAAAAATGGTCATGTTTGGGCGATGTAATTAGGGATTATTTTCGCTTGCTTTGAAAAATGAGGAATAACAACAATGTATTTGTGGCATGTATAGTGTAGCATCCTAAACGTGTCCTAGTAGAGCTGTTCTTTGACATGATAGTTCTCCTAGCTAAGCTCTCCGTGTCCGAGTAGTATTGAATCCATGAAGATATATGAGCCATATATATGTGCGACAGAAAGGTGTCACCACAAGGGATCCAGAAAACAAAGCAGCGCACGCGCGCGATGGCGTCACGCACACCAGGGCGTAAGAAGCCTTCGTGTGCTGCTTCTACGACGCCGAGAAAACGCCGGCGCCCTTCTATGTGCGTATCGACGGAACCACCTTCACCGGTAGGACCATGGGTGTTCCCGGTGGAGGTCCTTCTCGAGATAGTTGCTCGCAATGACGACGCCCGCACTCTCGTTCGGTGCGCCGCCCTATGCAGGTCACTCCGCCGCGAAATCCTCAGCCCGGCGTTCCTTGGCCCAGCGGTCCGACGCATCGATCCACCCTTACTTCTTGGCTACCTCCACACCTATGCCAAGGAAGAAAAGATGGAAGCGGAGCCACGGGCCCTGTTCTCTCTGGTGCACCCATCCGCTGTGCCCGCTGCCGTATCCATCTCGGAGGAGCAGCTGGCGCCCTTCCTCTCCCGAAACTCGGCGGACCTCCTCGGCCGGTACAAGCCTGTGACATCACGCGGCGGCCTGGTCGTCCTCCGCCGCCGTTGCATCAACCGGCGTAAGAGATCGGAGCGGCTGTCCGACATGTGCGTGTATAACCCGATGACCGGCGAGCGCACCTTCTTCTCCTCCCGCCCGACATCGGGAAGCATTATTATCCCCAAACCAACGGCGAGAGATATGTTCTGCTCACCGCCGCAGACGGCATCGACTGCACCTTCATGCTCCTAGCGGCGGATTTCAGTGGTTTCGCAGACTGCAGGTGTACCATCGGAGCCCAGGCCATGTGGTCGGACAGCGGCGGCACCTGGGACCCTGTAACCTATGTGGGTGATGTTGCTAGACATAGACAGTGGTTGTTCCTAGAAGAAACCCGCCCTGCGGTCGTACTCCATGGTGGCGTCATATGCTGGCTGTCGAACTGCGACGAAATAGTGACCTACGACGTTAGCACATCGACGCCAGGATCGGTCGTGCTCCCTGTCACCTACTGGAGTGTAAGCAAGCTCCACCTTGGGAAATCGCCGGATGGGAGGCTGAGGTTGCTGGTCGCCGATGGGTTCTTTGTCTTCGTGTGGGTGCTCGCATCAAGCGATGCTTGGGTGCTCATGGACGTGATGGACACGGAGGACCAATTGCGGTTGCTGGATCCTGAGATCCCTGACGGCCGTGTGTCCCTTGAGTTCAGCAGCTCTGGGGAGCGGGCCGGCGCCGCATTGCTGCGCGTACAGGGTCGTTATTGGAGGGATGCTCCGCTCATCGTCCTTGATGTGGAGACGGGGAATATGCAAAGGATAAATGATACATGCTGCGGCTCTTTGCTTGTCGAGATCGATCTGCCCACTCGGTTACAAGCCATGAAAAGTACATAACTGGGGGAATAGCTATTTCCTCTCCAAATTTCTGAGAATAAAATAGACAAGAGCTTTTGCGGAAATGCAATGAGAGAGAGAGAGCTAATAGAGGAACCTTTTGGACAATTTTTTCTCGATGTAGATAGTGTCGAGAACTATCGTGTTGCAAATTTTAAATGCAAAATTCGTATTAGCTTAGGCAACAAAAAAATGACCAATCTGGCAAAGTTTGAAAACTAACCAGTATGACATGTGGAACAAACCACGACTTGACGTGGAATAAGAACATCGCACGATCAACAAATCACATTGACACACGAAACAATATTCTACACATAAATTATTACCTCATAAATTTTCACAACCAAAAGAGAATCAAAACTTTCGGCCAAGTGAAATAAAAAATTATCACACGTGGAATGAACTATGGATGTAGGTGGAACTACTTCTTTTAACCAAATAGAACAAAATTTGAGCAGTCAAAAAGAAATCACAATTACAAGTGGAACAAGAGTTTAAGTGCCTCGAGGAACAAATAGCAATTGCATGTGGAATAAAGATTTAGAACACGTGAAGCAAAATTTATTTATTGCGGAACAAATCACAGTTATAAACAAAACAAAATTTTGTTCTGGGTGGAATAAAAGTTTTTGCAACAAATTTTGGCAGCCACAAAACAAATCACTTTTGCAAGTGGAAGACATTTAGCCGCCCAGGAATATTTCACATTTTCACGTGGAACACAAAAATAGATCAAGTGAAACAAATTTTTATGGCTTGCGAAACAAATCATCAGTACGAATGGATCAATATGTGGATTTAGTTAAACAAAAGTTTTATCTTCCATTAAAAATATTGTAATTAAAAGAAGAAGAAACTGTTTAACTAGGTAAAAAATAATTTAACGTCCTCAAAACATGTGTCGGTTATAAGTTGCAACAAAAGTTTAGATCTTGTCAAATGCTTAGCAGATCAAACTGATTTAAAAGATGAGTCATAGGAAAATAAACAAAAAAAATAAAACTTATTGTTACTTCTTAACGAAGTAACCAAGAAATAAAATAAGAATCATGTTTTGAAGAAATAAAAAGGTTTTCTTTAACAACCATTAGAAAAACTAAACAAAAAGAAGCACACTTGTGTGACTAAACCATGTGCCTGTGGATGCTCACATCAAAAGAGAAAAAATCCCGCATACAAATACAACACTCTAGAACCTAGATAGCGACAAACCTATTCGAAGATACTAGGTGTGATTTTTTTACGGATACAAGGTGTGATTTGTCAATTAATCCACAAAGCTTTCTATCAGATTTCTATCAAAATATGCCATTTAGTGTGTAGATTCACTCATTTTGATATGTATGTACACAAAACTGAAATATCTATCATGACATATAAAAGTTAACCGAGGGAGTACCTTGATTTCCCCGTGTGCTTTTCTGTTCATGTAAATCAGATGTTAGAGTACCTGATCACTAATGCACTGTCACCCATTTGGCATGTTCAGTTGTAATTGGAGCAATGGAACTTGTCAAGAGTATAATTCAATCATTTTCTTCGGTGAAAAGACAGATGATTCTCACTTTACATTCTTCACTGATGCCAGTTAACGCAAGCATAAGACTAGTCACAATGGGGAGTAATTTAGACTAGTAACATGCATATGTTACTACTCTAAGTTACTACCTCCATAGTGCGGAGTAACATGTGTTTAGTGTAATATTTAATAGGTTATACACTCATCTTGCCTTGAAATGTGTGATGTTATGGTAACATAGCTAGTTACCACAACCATCTCTCTCCTCATTAATTACCCGCCACATCAGATTTTTTGCCTATGTGACACTGATGTTACTCCTATGTTACTCCCCATTGTGACTAGTCTAAACGGGTAGAAGGTGCTGACTGCAAATTTTTATGAGCCCAATGGAGTACGTGGCGGTATACTACTGTGTGGTATTAATGTCTTGGAATCTGGAAAGTCTCCGTGGAAAAACTTTAGGTCTTGGAAAACATCAACATGCAGGGTAACTGTTACTTCCGTCATAAATGACCATTGCTTCGGCCTGTGTGTTGCATTTCCGTCCGTTTGAGCTCCCTTCATAAGTAAGCCTTGGATGGCCGCTCACTGGAAATATTCTGCAGTCCTGATACACAGAAAGAACCTTTGGTCCAGTCCCTTTCAGCGCCTTGGTAAAGTTTCTCCTGCCAAGTTCCTTTCATTGCTTGGAAATTTGTCACGCGGCTTTGCATCTTCAACTCCTTCATACAGCTGCAGTATCTGTTTTTTCCATTTTATTGTTGGTTTGCTATCTTCTTAGTTCTTACACGGCCATCAGGGAGGCATCTTCATATTAGTATTTTGGTTCTGTTGTCATTTCTAGACAAAGAAAGGTCTGTTCATAGTCTCAAAAGATCTTAGGGAATCATACTGATCTTGAGTTATTTTTGGGGTCATTAGTCACAAAAACAGAATACTGAATGGTTCCACCAAACATGATATGTCATTCATTTTACTCAGAGGGCAGTAAATATATTGCACCCTTTTTTGGGGATAAGACTCTTAATGCCCTTTGATTTTGCTCTACGAGCTTGCTTCTCATTGCATTTCGAGGTGTACTATACGTGAGTGTGACACATCGTTTATCGTTTCTTTTTCTAAAAACACACTATTTCCTTTATGTCCCATTTATCTTTCCATTTTGTTCCTATTTTCTCTGTAAAAGAACTCGACTACACCGTGGACTTACCCTAATAATCTGAAACTTGAACAACTCATGTTCTACCAGTCTCACTTGTTTCAGTACCGAAACAAGTATGATATGCATTAGCCAATGCGGAGATAGCATATGAGATATATTTGGCTTGCTATCTTAGTCATTTTTTTCACTAGTTGAAATGATAGATAATATTACCCGCAAAAAAAAGATAGATAATATGCAGAACACATACCCGCTGCTGGATTTCTGACTAATGGTTTACTTATAAGGTTAATTAAGGATTTCATGCATCGTTATGTGGAGAGAGGGGTTATACTCTTGTGCGGGTCTATCGTCTTGATGTGAAAAAGTTCAGCGATATGTATCCATCACGAAAATAGTATTAAATGAGACTACCTTAAAGGCTTAAACTATAGTTGATGGTTCTAATAGCTGCAGTGTGGCTGGCTACTACTCCCGTTGGAGGACCAAGTAGCTATTCTTTCAGAAGTTCAGAACCCTCACCTTAGTTCAGTCCTCTTTTTATGGCAATGCTGGTGTCTAGAGAAAAATGTTATATATCCAACAAGGCCATGGGGATTTGACTGTTTGGTTTTCTCTTTATACACGTTAGTCATAACCGTTTTTTGTGGCAAATTAATTCTTTAGTAGCATTTACAGTATTTGGTTGTTGATATTTTGAGACAAATAATAGTCTTTCTATCTCTCGACTGATCTTAGAGCATCATACTAGCCTTGAATGGCTTTAGGGTATCATTAGTTACGCAAACAGAAGTTTGAATAATGCCACCTATCGTAATATATGAATTGTCTTACAGGAATTGTCCAAGATGAGCAATCCATGCGAATGCTGCCAGGGCAAGATAAAATTCATAAGGAAGATTAGTGGCAACTACATGCATAGCATGGTGAGATACTTCTGTCTTTCCTAGTTCAGTGCTGCATTTAGTTTGTAGTGTTTTTCTGCTGCCTCATTCTTTTTTCTCGGACCCAAGCCTGCAGGTGATGCCACAGTGTTTTCTGAACTATTTTGATGGAAAAATCCCGGGAACAGTCAAATTAGAAGCCCCGAATGGAAACACATATGGTGTCGAAGTTGCAGAGAACGTGAACAGAGCAGTCCTCAAGTCAGGATGGGCTGCATTTGTTGGTGCCAATCAAATAGAAGAAAATTATTCCTTGATGTTTCGATACCTTGGAAATGCCCGCTTTGAGGTCACAATATTTGATTCTAACGATAAGGAGAAAGCCTTGCGCTGCGGTGGGATGAAAGCAGCTTCTGATGTGCAAACACCAAACAGTCGCTATGTTGATAATTCGAGCAGTTCACATGATGGCTATGCTAAGTCATCATCAGGCGAAGGATCAGATTCAGATGGATGCCCAAATGAAAGCTCATACCGTTTTTGTAAACCAGTAAACACACCTGAATTATCATATAATTCTAAGGACTTTTCAGGTAGGGTTCTGTTCTCAAATTAAGTCAGTTACCCACTTAACCTTTGTTCTCTTATACTCTTGAATCTTTTGTACTGCAGAAAGACAATCCATCTGCAGACGAGTCTTTGGAGTTGCACGATCTTCAGATCCTCCCAAAGGATTGCATCTTATCAGGGCGATGTGATCTTACAGTAGAACAGAAAGTACAAATACGTGCACTTATTGCTAAAATTCAACCTAAAATCCCAGTGTTTGTTGTACTGGTAAAGAAGACCAATGTTGGACCGTGTACTACTGTGGTATAATTCTATCGCTCAATTTTTTATGAACCGCTAATTGGCTGGAGGCACATATAGTTTACAGTTGTGGTACTGGAACCATGATAGAACAATTAGCCTCGGTGACTGTTTTAAGTACTATAGATTAAACAATTCAACTGTATCATATTCTGTCCTTTTTTTTGCTAAATAGGTCATACGTAAGGACTACGCGCTTGCTTTCTTACCATGTGAAAGCCAAACTATCACACTCCAGGTGCCTAGGAACAGCTTTGAATGGCAGTGCAGTTTGTACATCCGGCCTGATGGTGGGCGCTGTTAAGTGTATATTAGGCCCATAGTCTGTGGCCCAGCCCATGTAACAATGTGTATATCGTTGACCTCACGTTCAATACAGATTTCAGTTCGGTCATATTCTTCCATATACATTGACATGGTATCAGAGCTCATCGCCGGCGTCCCGTCTCCGTCGCCGTCTCCGCCGGCGAGCTGACCGGCGAGCTCCGGCCGCCTCCTTCTCCGCGCATCTCCGTCGTCACCCGGCCGTCTCCATCGCCATCGACCGGCTCCTTCGTCGTCGTCGTCCACATCGCTGCCGTCGTCGTCTCCGCGCACCACATCGCTGCCGTCGTCGTCACCGCGCATCTCCTCTGCGCATCTCAGTCGTCGTCCGCGCATCTCTTCATCGTCCTCGCTACTGGACTCGTCAGCCCCCGTTGCCCCGTCGCCTCGTCGCCGTGCATCTGGATCGAGATCGAGTTTGTTTTCGGATAATCCGATTTGCAGTCACCCGGATAATCCGTTTTTCGGGTATTGGCTACTGGACTCACTCGGATAATCCGAGTCTGGACTCACCCGGATAATCCGTTTTGCAGTACTAGCTCCAAATTTTTCCAGACTTGGACCCCCAGTTGTGCTGCTGTTGTTTTGTTGCTGCTGCTGTCCAATTTCAGTGTGTGTGTTGATTGCTGCCATGGCAAGGAATGAAGGTTCTATGTCTATTGACATCAAGTTGGATGGTTCAAACTACCGGGAATGGGCTTTCTCAGCTAGGACAGTTGTGAGAGCTGCTGGTCTTGCCTCTCACTTGACCGATGATCCATCTACTCGAGATGATGAAGCAGCAAAGAAATCTTGGCAAAAGGCTGATGATCGTGTGATGGGAGCCTTGGTTCTGGGTGTTGACCCTTCTCTCCGGATGAGCCTTGAGCATCATACATCAGCCAAGGAAATCTGGACATATTTTGAGCAGCGGTATCTTCAGCCTGGCGGTGCACTTCATTTCTCCTTGCTCCAGAATTTAAACAGTACTCAGCAAAATGACATGTCCATGGATGAGTACTATGCTGCCTTCACTCGCATTAGTGGCCAACTCAGCTCCATGACTCCAAAGAGCAGCCCTGGTTGCACATCTTGTGTGGCTAAGGAAGAATTTGAACAACGAACACTCATGTACCAGTTTGTGATGAAGCTGAGGCAGGAGTATGAGAACATACGCACTCAACTCCTTGGTCGTACTACCTCTCCCACTTTGACTGAGGCACTTGCTAGTCTGATTGCTGAGGAGACTCGTCTTCGTTCTTTGGCTACGACTTATACATCGTCTCTACCCAACAGTGTCTTGGGTTTTCCTCACCGGACAGGTCCTCCCAAGGCTACATGGCGACCTCCGTCGCGTGATATCTGCACTCATTGCAAGAAGATAGGACACAACACGGCTGGTTGTTTCCAGCTTCACCCAGAGTTGCTAGCTCAGTTTTATGCTAGACGAGCCCTTCAGGTTCAGCAGCGTCCTGCACCTAACCGTGCTGCGTTTGGGCAGAAACTTTGTCCGTGACAACCATGTTCAAGAAAGAGATGTCTGCATATTTCAACCAATGTCAAAGGTTAAGGCAAGAAGATTCATGGTGATGGTCCATGTGCTCCACAAACTGAGCATTGGTCATTCCCTTGGTGGAAGAACCGGTATTGTCCCAAGCCACAGAAGGACAAGCATAAAGGCAGCCTCGACAGTCCATGTTAAGGAGGAACCAACCACTGATGGTATGGCAGCACCACCCAAAGAAGACATTACCAATGTTAAAAGTCACGCTTTACATTTCTATTCACAAGATTCCTCTCTGATTATTTTAAACACCTTTTCAGGGGAAGAGATCTCGTCTTCTGGATATGAAGACGATGGATGCTCTGACAATTCTGAGGGAGCTTCAGAGCCTCCCTTCATTCTACCAGATGGAACACATCTAAAACAAACACAGGAGAAGAAGGTATTGGAGAAAGTCACTGCCATTGAGTCAGAACAGCCCATTTACGTCGCGGTCATGAACAAGACCAGTGTTCGTCACGGCCGTCAAGGCCCCTACCTAGTAAGTTCAAAGAAAAAACGTTTCCTCTAGCTGCATATCTATTCCTCATTAATTTGCACCTTTTGTTAATAGTTTCTCATTTGTACATGTATCCTTGTATCACAAAGACACTCACAAATTTCTCCAGTATCTCTGCATCTGTATCACTAACATCCTGCCTATGTATGTGCATAAACAGTCCTTTGGCATGTAGTATGTGTCAAGGTGTCTCGAAAATAAGTGCAGTGCTGGGCATCGCGGGAAGAGGCGTGTTGTCAGTTTGGTGCTTCAGCGGGAGGGGAAGAGCAGGACGTGGGACACAGAGCTGCGGTGCAGGGGAGATCGCATCCACTCGATGATCCTCTCTAAAGGATGGTCGTCATTCTCCCGCATCAACAACCTACAGGAGGATGATATCTGCCTCTTCAAGCTGATGGAGAATGAGGAGCCGCTGAAGATGATGGTCTACATCATTCGTCGTGAGAAGCGTTAGCTTGAGTACTCTGATGTCTAGAATCTGGAAGTGAAATTTTTGATAGCTTATCTCCAATGTAGTCTGAGATGAAGAAACCTGTCTATTTATCTATCGTCGGAGGTTATCTCGGTAATTTATTCGCTCGGGCAGCCTTCTGTTTTTTTTAGAGTAACGTTGGATTGTCAGGTTCGAAAACTACTATGTGTTTTGGAGGCTTAAAGGGCATGTGTTTTTTTTTTTAGCACAAAGGGCATGTGTTTTTATTTGATTACTAGGGCCTCTTTGGGGTCTTGAAAATTACTCTGCATTATGTGATTTTACAGCCTGCATTCCATGCTTTAAATGTCCTATGTCTCCGTGCATAACATTCCTTCATCAAGAACACGCATAACATCGTGCACGTATTTTATATTAAGACAGACAAAAACTTTTAGTTCAAGAGATGAGGAACCATGCGATCTAGTTCTGCCTCCACGCTGTGACGATCATCCAGTTCTCAAACTCTACCATGATCTTCCTCTGGCACCCAGCAGGCATGGTGGCAACTTTGTCGAAAACTCTACTATTTCTTTCTAGCCCAGAGTGATCTGGCAATGAGGCTGACCAGAGAGTTCACCTCTATAGGCGTCGTTAGGGCTGAAAAACTAGTGCCAAAACGAGACGCCAAGAGAGTTGGAAAAGCGGGAAAAAATCCCCTTCTTCGCCGAGGGGTGCACTCGGCGAAGGCCAGACCACCAGGCGAAGAATTTGCGCTGAGCAAAAATATTTTCCCGCCCACTTCTATGCCGAGAGGGGCACTCGGCGAAGATGCACACCAGGCCAAGAATTTACGGGGAGCAAAAATATTTTTCCCGCGCACGTCTTTGTCGAGTGCCTCCCATCGACACACTCGTCGAAGAGCCTGCAAAATGCACGGCAAAACCAAAAAAAATCGCGCGCATTCTTTGCCGAGTGTTTTCCACCGACAAACTTGGCTAAGAGGGGGATGGAAAAGGTGGGAAAACCGAAAAATTTCCCGCGCCGTCTGTGCCAAGAGGGGCACTTGGCGAATAGCTTGCTCTGTAACGGCGTGGTGGGGCCGGTTGTCAGGCGTCACGTGGCCAACCGTGTTTGCCGAGAGCGGATTTTTGCCGAGTGCCTTTTGGCTACTTTGCCGACAGAACGAATTTCGCCGAGTGCTAAATTTTCTGCCACTCGGCGAACCGTGCTTGTGCCGAGTTGTCCAGTCTTTGCCAAGTGTTTTTTGTTTCTTGTCGGCATAGGCGGTCTTCGCCGAGTGGCCCCCGTTTTTTGCACTCGGGGCGAAGGCCAGACCACCCGGCGGCATTCCATTTTTCATTAGTGAGAGGTGAGGGAAGTCACGGCTGGACACAATGCTAACATGGACAGACATTGGCCGTTTAGCCCTGGGTGAGTTTAGAACCAAACAGACAGTCGCAAGATTTTTGTGTGCCGTTGGGGCATGTTTTTTTACCGTCGGACAAAGCTGACATATGGTGCGAAATGGGAGTGTTGGGGTGCTGGTCCACGTAACAGTAAAAGTGAATTATTTCGGATACAATTTGTGAGTAAAGTTGTTTTTTCTTTAGTTGCTAATTTTTTTATTTTGCAAAGAGAACCCTGGCATTAAAAGAAACAATCGAACGGTACAAAACATCTCAAAAAAACATATAGAAATTTGCTTCGAGAAAAAAACTATAATGAAGGCGTTTCTTTCTTACGCAATGAAGAGTGAAGTTATACCGTTCATAGACTTCAAACTTCATAAATTTGGGTCCTTCTTATCCCGACTTTCAGGTTCTCTCGCTCTTCGCGTTCTGACACAGGGGGAGAAGAGCTGGAGGCGACTTCAGGCCGGTGTAAGTTTCACCAGCACTTCCGCCCTTCTTCCCTGCTCTTGGCCTCGTCCACGCGTTCTTCTGCACCTCCTCGTACGTGGCGCCCTGTCCAGTTCTACTTCCTCGATCGTGCCCAAAAACCCTCGCCGGTCTCCGTCTCGTCGCCGGCGCTGCAGTGGCGGCCTCGATCGTGTGCCGTCCCCTCTTTCTGCTCTCCGTTTCGTCGCCGGCGCTACAGAGACGGCCTGGGCTGCAGGTGAGGCAAGTGAGCCGATTGGGGTTTTTCTGTAAGGCGATTCAACTGGGTTTTTTCAACTGTTTTTTTTTTCCTGAGGTCACCGATTTGATTACTGAGTAGTTCGCTGAGATGTTCCTCGTGGTGCAAATAATCTGCGTATGTTTCTGCGGTTTTTGGACAATCGCTCATCTCTTCTGAATATTCAGGGCATTTAGTTCCTTACTGTTATTTTTTGGGGGTTTTAGTTGTTCTAACTGTGAGAAGTGTCTCTCAGCGCCTGTGTGTGCTTCTGAACTGTATTTGTGCTTTGGATCTTGTCTATGTGCTATAAGCTCGTTTGTTTTTTGCTGCACCTGGGGCGCATCTATGGTGTTTTTCAGATTCAGAGAAGACGACAGTTCAGAACGCAGTAGTTATTAGCTCCCTGTACCATGTTTTTATGATTCACTTGGAGCAACTAGTTTACAGAAGTGGTATACTCAAGTAGGTAATTAGCATCAAACACAGTCCCTAGTGTGGATTTGGGAAGAGTGGTATTTCTATTAATGGCTAGCTAGCTAGTACGCCAAATAAGTAGTTTTCTTTCCTGTTTCCTTTCTTGTGCATTCTTGTTCTATACAATGTTTCCAAATAAGACCAACACAAGGGATACAAGATTTTAATGTGGAAGAACCCTCCAAGGAGAAGCGAAAAGGCGAAAAGCCCTTAAAAATTTAATATAACCCGGAGATGTTATAAACTCCGGGGAATTACAATAATATCTTATCCCTGCAGCGGCTTACAAACGGTATATAAAGAGACATAATTTAGCTTAGTCTTCATATAAATTTGGATCACAACTCAACGACACCAAGCTTACTGTACTAGTTTATATTTCCACTGTTTTCATGTATGATTGTAAATTATTTTTTATTTCTAATTTTTGTTTCCTTGCTAATTGAAAAGAATGATAAGTCAAAAAAAAGTTCAGGTCCAGCCCATTGAACCATTTTATTGTTATTTTCGTCTGGCCCGAGAAACAATTATTCTCCTTATTGGGCATTTGGGCCAGCCCCTTGAAACAAAGCCCCAGCCAGAAAGAAAAAATACCATTGGATGCAAACATAACGTCTGGGAAAAAGTGACCGAAATTCAATCTTGTTTTTGGCAACTGAACATGATATTGACTTTGGGTAGAATCCATGATATAATTCAATTGTGTACTATGGATTTCCACCCGTTTCGCGCCCCGGTTTAGTTTTCTATAGTGCAGGCAGCAATGCCCTGAAGCAGTGAAGTTGGACATCTGATTACAAATTCCACACCGCCTCTCTTGCAATATTAGCTACTTGCCATTTTTTAGTCGAGAATGTGTTAAGTTCAAAATTTGAGGATTTGAGAACCACTAATTTGATGTGAGCACTATTTTTTATTGAATTTTCTATTGGTTGTGTCACTATAATAGGGCCATGAAATTTTCCTAGTTTGCCGATTTATTTATTTCGCCCATTTTTTCGCCGGTTATTGTTGTCACTTTGTCCAGTGTGCTTTTCAATTGCTTTCTATTAAGTTAACAGATGTAAACTATAGAAATATAACAGTAGCATTATCACCAAGACAGGAAGTACTTCAGCTTGCAAACTTTTCCACGCGTGAGCAAGCTACCTTTGGAAAAGCAGCTGGCTTTCTATCTTTGATTTGAGTAGTGTTGGAAGTTTCTCACACTATTGTTTTTTGGTAAATCAGGAGGTTGAACATGATATGGTAAAATTCCTTTTTTTACCCTCTAATTTGACTATTTTGACGCTAATAATTCCATTAATTAACAAGTTCATCCTAAATACCCCATTTAGTAGCCCCCCTCTACTTTTTTTGACCGAGGTCTGGCCGTTACATAGAGGTGGCGTGCCATGTAAACTATTTTCATGTAAAGTGGTTCAATCTGGGGTACGTACTCGATGCAGCTCAATGCAACGCTGCTTCAAACGCTGCCGATCATGTACTGTGGCGCGGCCGTCAGGGTGGCGGAGTTTGGTTAGCTGACAAACATCAGGGCAAACATGAACGCTGGGACACCAACCACAGCTATAATCGATCGATCGGCTCTCTAGTCCCAGTTATCTTCTACCGTGTATATTTTTTTCTCTGTACTTGCTCTGAACCCAGTTCTAATGGGAGGCAAAGCCCCAGCCTCTGCATCGAATGATGGATGCATCTTTTTATTAAGGAAGTTCACGAGTAGCACTTTAGGCTCAGTAAAGGGTTTTACATATCTGAGCTCAGTTCACGGTGGTGTGTCATTTCTACTCAGCCATCCCCACTCACTTCCTCTATTCGTGCACGCGTGCTCATCTCTGCCATGGCACGGCTTCTCTACTCAATCATGTTAATCGTAGTTTCACTTCCATTTCCTTGCTATTTTATGAACAGATTACATCGGCAATAACTCTCGAATGGATTTCCACTAAATTATCTTGGTGTCAAAGTTCAAAATATTGTCTTGGCGTGAATAATTTATAGATTGTAAGCATGTAACATTTTATATGGGGTAAAAATTGGCACAACTTTTACTAAATGAGGTAATTAGGATGAAAACTTGTTAAATGGGGAATTAGCATAAAAATATTAAATTAGGGGGTAAAATGGAATTTACTTATCTTGGGCCGGAGAGAATACTGAACACGCTGTTAATGCATGCCTTGCAAATATGAGAATTCTCCAATTAAATCTTATAGGATGTCTTAGGAATATGAGAAAGTCTGTATGCAATAGACGCTACCATAACCCTAAGGATGCAGCTCCTTTCATGAATGATTTACTTTTGACCTTTGTGTGCCCTTTCGTGAAATCCCTTGACAATTCTGATACACTGCCGTAATCATTAGCTCTGCGGCTAGCTGCTTCTGCTAAATTTCTCCTTTTGTTTGCAAACTAGTCATGCATATTCTCTTCTACTACACCTGCATATAGCAGCAGTATCCGTTTTATTTTTCTGTTGATTTTTTTGTTCTCACACATGACAATCGTAACATGTTGTATAGGAAGAATTAGTTTCTAGAGTTCACACTGTCTTCTTTGCTATTGTTATCGCTAGATAAATATTATATGACATTGGCATCGTTATTAATCTTGAATGACTTTTGCATATCACTACATACGTAATGAATAATGCCACCTGACATAATAAGTGATCCATTTTACAGGGTATCCAATATGAGTAACCCATGCTACTGCTGCCAAAGCAAGCGTAGGTTCATAAGACAGATTAATGGAAACTTCATGCATAGCCTGGTGAGCTAGTAAAGTATTTCCTTGTTCAGTGGGTTTCTGATTTTTCACTGCCTCATTCTCTGTTTTTCACCCATTCCTGGCTTCCTGCTTGCTACAGGTTATACCAGGGTGGTTTGTTAATTGTTTTGGAGGAAAGATCTCAGGAACCATCAAACTAGAAGCCCCTAATGGTAACACATATGATGTCCGAGTTACTGAGAATATGAACAGAACAATCCTGAAATCTGGATGGACGGCATTCGTTGATGCCAATCAAATCAAAGAGAATTATTCCTTGATGTTTCAATACCGAGGAAACGCTCGCTTTCAGGTTACCATATTTGATTCCAATGGTAAGGAAAAATCCTTGTCCTGTGTTGGGAAGGAAACTGCCTCTGATGTTAAAAAACCAAGTAGACATGATGTTGATAACTCGAGCAGTTCTCATGATGGTACTACTCAATCATCTGCCGACAAAGGATCAGATTCAGAAGGATGCCCAAAAGGAAGCTCGTGTGGTTATTGTAATTTATCAAAGACGCCTGCACTATCTTATACTTCTGAGGAATTTTCAGGTTAAGTTATGATCTTTAATCGAATCGGCATCGTCCACCACATGTTCTCTAACTATTGATGTTTTTTTATATGCAGAAGAGGAAAATACATCTCTGGATGATTCCGAGGAGTCAGATAATCATCAGCTTCTTTCATATGAGTATGTTCTATCAGGGCGTGATGATCTTACTGAGGCACATGAGTCCGAAATAAATGTGCTTGTTGTAGTGATAAAGAAGAGCAACGTGATACATCATCGTCGTCTGGTACGTTAGTTTTACCATTTAAATTTTGTGTGAATTGCTCATTGTTGGTAGCTATGTACATCTTCTGGTCATAATATTAGTTAAGATGTCAGTGTTCTTGTTCTAAATTTAAGGAACCTCTCAAAGATACGTTTCGAGAAAATGCATTTATATTATTAAATAAAAAGTATTGTTGCCTCATTTTGAAGTTAAAATCATGTGCATTACAAAAGTTTAGTATTTGTGACAGTCTTAACTTTTTATGTCCCAAGTAGTTCAGCTATTAGATAAACAAGGTTAACGCTTAACAGTATCACTATTACATTGTTCCCATTTTTTCACTTAGGAAATACCTAAGGATTATGCAGTCAAGTACTTTCCATGTGAAGATGCAAATATCACACTCCAGTTGCCTAGGAAGAACAAGAACTGGAAGTGCAAATTCAGCATCAGGCCATCTGGTGTGTCTGGTGCAGGCCGGTGCGACCTATCTTATGGCGAGTTTGTCCGCGACAATAATGTTAGAGAGGGTGACATCTATCGCCTTCAGCCAATGGAAAATGTTAAGCAGAGACGATTCACAATCACAGTCCATCTCTTTCACCAAGCGAGCCTTCATCATTCTCCTGGTGGAACAAATGACAATATTGGCTCAAACAATGGAAGGACAAGCACAAAAATGGCCGGTGTTAAGGAGGAACCACCTATCGATGGTAGGGCAGCATGCCAGTATGACCCTCAAATGTTGCCACTACTAAGATGCATGTGTCACATTTCGCTTCGAATTATATCTGTGTGATCCTTGTGAAAACGTATTCCAGGTGAAGAGTACTCTGTAGAACATGAAGACCATGGAGTCTCTGACGATTCGGAGGGGCCTTCTGAGCCTCCCTTCATGCTGCCACTCAGACCCTGTTTAACTCCAGCACAGGAGAAGAAAGTGAGGGAGAAATATAAGGAAATTGAGCCCGGCATGCCCTTTTACGTTGCTATCATAAACAAGAACAATGTCTATAAGCCTGGCAGTCATACTCCAACCCTAGTAAGTTCACGGAAAAGCATTTTCTGTTACTGCCTATCCGGTCCTCTACTCCTTATTTATCGTTTGATCAGATCTCACGTATGTCTACATCTGTCATCCTAACATTTTCCCTTGTACATATGTAAACAGAACTTTGGCTCGCAATACGCGGCTAAGTATCTTGGTGAGAAGTTTGCTGCTGGCTGTCGTCGTGGAAAGATTAGGGTGATCAGCTTGCTGCTTCAGCGGGAGGGAAAGAGCAAATCATGGCCAGCCGAGCTGTGTCACCGCATGCGGGACAGGGGTCTTGAGTTTAGGGTTATCAAAGGATGGCCATCTTTCGCCCGCGACAACCGCCTGCGGAAGGGGGACCTCTTCCTCTTCAAGCTGATGAAGAACGAGGAGCCGCTGAAGATGATGGTCTACATCATTCGCCGTGAAGAATGCTAGACTGTTTTAGCAAAAAAAAAATTTAGACTGAAGCATGCAGTGTATGCTGCTATGATCTTTATCTCAGCGTGGAAAACTATGTGGCTGGCTTATCTCCAAACGATCGCTCGTTGAACAAGAAACTTATCTGTTTATTTATTTATCGTTAAAAGTTATCTTAGTCGTTTCTTGGTAGTAATTTGGATGGGTGGCCCAGATCCACAACTCAACTCTTTGGTGCATCAAGCGAGTTTGATCCATGTACTAGCTAGCAGTCTAGCACTGCAAACACAGAGACACCACCTTATCAGGTGAGATAACCATAATCTTACGCCAAGAACTCCACATTTTCCAACTCTTTCTGTAATCAAATTTTCATTCACTAGTGCATATCTGTCTACCACTGACATGCCAAAAGATTACTAGTGGCGTGGAAGTGGCAGATATTTGTTAGGCCTTAGAGCATCTCCACCGGGGGCCTCTAAATGTGTGTCCGGTACCCCCAATTGGGCCTCCTTTGGGGGTGCCGGACATGTGTCCGGGCAACATTTAGAGGCCGCCCACAGCGGCACTCCCTAAAGGCCCACCCCTCAAACGGCCCAAAATTTTTGCAAACTGTCGAACACCTTGCGGGCACACGAGCCGCCGCCAGCAACCGCCGCGTCGCTCCGCGTTACGGCAACCGCCGCCGGTTCGTGTGGGCGTGCAACCGCCGCCGCTTGGCAGCAATATCTAACCATCCTCGCGGGCGCACGTCGATGTCATTCTATTCGACGCCATGGCCGAGTGGGGTACCGGCGCCACCAGCGAGGAGTCCGGCGGCGAAGGCCAAGCACCGGTGTCTTCATCCTCGAGCGGCAATGGCTCGGATACTGTTTCTTCCGTCGAGCCATCGCCGTCAGAAGTCGAGCACCTCGAGCTCTTCTACGGGCTCGACGACACCCCTTCGCCGCGTTCCACGTCGGATGTGGATACCCCCGCAGAGGAGGACGACGACGACGAGGAGGTTGACGACGACGAGGAGGACGACACGCCCGATGGGAACGAGGCAGCCCCGCATCTCCGTACGAGGTGTTGAACCCGCATGGAACCCCCTCCGAGGAGGAGGCAGCCGGCGGGGAGGAGAGCGAGGTCGCGCCCGCCGCCAAGGACGCGGCCGTCGATGACAAGGACGAGGACGGCTACGACGGCGACGTCGAGAAGCCGAAGGCCCCCAAGCGTCCTCGCCAAGACGGCGATCACGCGGAAGCTTCGGCGTCCAAGAAGAAGAAGGATGCGTAGACTCTAGACTACGGCGGAGAGAAGTACGCCGCATGTATTTGTAATTTTTATTTATTCAAACTTCATTCAAACGAGATTTAACAAACTTACAATTTCGAATTTAAACGAGATTTAACAAACTAAACCTAGACTAGGCGGAGAGAAGGGGGCCTATGCAGCTTCTCGCCAACCAATACACGCGCCGGCGAGGAGAAGAGATGCCGCTTCATGGCCGGCCGAAGGAGAGGAAGATGCGAACCAAGCCAAAGAATCATCAAGAGACTAGCATGCCTTGATGATCCGGCGCCGGGATCGCATCTTCCGTTCCCATCGGCTATGGCCTTTAGAAACGTTCCCGCCGGTTCCCCCAGATCATGGGCTCCGGCCTTGAGGAACGTCCCGTAGCCTCGGCTGAGCCGGCTGAGGCTTCTGGTTTTGCCGGCGCGTCGTTTTCGATTTACCACCGTGACATGCGGCGGGGCGTTTGATCGGAAGCCTCTTCGGCTTGCGCCGCCCCTTTCGATCTTCGGTGACAGCGACGCTGCTGCCCAAGATGCAACCGGTTGTAGAGGCAGATCGGGCAGCTCGGGGTCATCGTCGTCGTCGTCCTCGCCGTCACGCTCGTCGTCCGTTGAGGACAACTCCGGCGTTGCCTCTCGTCGACCGCTACGACGCGCCTCATACTCCTTGTTCACCACGGCGTGCCAGTAGGGCGCCGAGATGGAGTACTTGGGGTCGAGCTTTTGCTCGTACGGCATCTCCGTCCACTTGCGCCGGAGGAACTCGACGCGGTCCTGCCCGCTGAGCCGCGGCGCCACCGGAATGTTGGCGGCGCTCCTCACCCACCCGTCTGGAAGGGTGGCATCATCGTCCACCGGCAGCTGGTGGCGGCTGCTCAACCGCGCGGTCTCCAGCGAGAGCACGTAGGGAGGCGCGTTCTCGGCCTCCTCGCGCCACATGCCTCGCTGGAACGCCTTGGCCATCTCCGCCTCCTCGTTGCGACGCCGGAGTTCCTCCAGCTGCTCATGGCGTTGCTGCCCGCCGGGGCTGCCCGCCATGGCGGCCTATGTTCTTGAGGGAGAGGGAGAGAGAGGGAGAAGTAATGGTGTGAGGAGAGGAGGGCTGCGCTGCGTCGGGTTTTAAAGGCGGCCGGAGGAGCGGGGTTGGGTGGCCTGCATTAACGCGGCCACCGCTTCGCCTGGCCGCGCATTGACGCCGACGAAGCGTCTGCAGGGCGCCGCCGCGGCCTGCCGCTGCGACTCCAGCACGCGTCGCTTCCGTCTGCGCCATTGGAAGCGGCGCGGCGTTATTGCGACGCGTCGCTTCGCTCTGCGCCCGCCAGGGGAACGGGCGCGGGGTTATTGCAACGCGTGATGACAGGCGTGGTACCGTCTCGTCGCCTCGACATTAAACGCGGCGGAATGGCCTCCTGCACAGCCTTCATTAACACGGGACGGGTGCGTCGTGTGTATGACGAGCGGGCCATCGCTGTCAGGGCCATGCCCGAGGCGATGTTGGAGGCCCTCCTGGGGGTGCCGGACACAAAATCGCTCGGGGCGAGGCTTTGGGGAGTGCCGCTGGTGGGCGTTTTTGGTGTCCGGCCTCCCAAAGGGCCTTTGGGGGGGTCCTTTAGAGGCCCCCGGTGGAGATGCTCTTAGTGATCTGGCTTTTCAGACACGCCACTGAAAAGAGATGCTAGTGGTGTGCCCTACAATTGGCATGCCACTAGTATTTCTAATTACTAGTAGCCTAAAGTTGGATCAGCACGCCACTGATAAATATAGACAGCGGCGGCATCGTCGGCAGCGGCCATGTAGAGCGCGTCCGTGGTGGTGGCGGTAGCGTCTTCTCCGACACAATAGGGTCAACAACGACATTGTGGTCGTGGTAGTTGTAGTGGTCATGGCGGCGAGGCAGGGTTTGGGTTAGTGGTGGTCAAGGCCGGTGGTGCCGGAGAAAAGAGGTGGTGGGTAGAGGACGATCATGGTCAGTAGGCATTCGGTCACGACCTTGCTCACCGGAACAGAGCGGCACCAAGATACGTTGGTGGAGAAGGTTGTGACTGGCTGAGAGCTTCCTCAAGGGAAAAGTGATAGATGGAGAGAACAGAGGAAGAGAGGGACACGACGTTTTGGGTCACGGATGCGGAGATTTTTTTTCTAAATGTCAAAAAAACAATATAATTATATGTACATCGTGACATTTTGTGTTAAGACAAAAAAAATCGGAGAAAAGATATATTTTATGACATGTGCAAGAAGACAAAAAAATGCTTATAAAGTCCTTTAAAAAACCCGAATTGTTTTTTTTGCACAGCCTACAAAAACCGTCTTTTCTTCACAAAACAATTTGTGCTAACAAAAAATTTCATCTTGTATATCCAAAAACAAAATTTGAAATATTTGTCACTCTGCAAAATGTATTTTGAGCAATAGGTGTATCTAAAAATAACAAGACTGAAGGGGGAGACACCACCCAGGCTTGTCTTTAAGGTAGAAGTGTGACTCGAGCCAGCGCCCTGGCGCTTGGCGCTTCAGCCTGCTGACCATTTGGCCACGGAATAGGTGTATCTAGACTTATGATCCGATATGGGTTTCCGGTAAGAGAGGAAGAAAAGAGAGGGAGTAAAGAGAGTACAATAAGATAAGAGTGAAGCAAGAACCGTCCGATTTGCAACATCCAACAGTTCTTATGCGCCGCGTACAGAAAATGGATGGATCACGTGGCGTGACCTACAACGGACATGCCACTTGTCTTTTGTATACTAGGGACATAACATATTAGCCCACACATTACTAGTATTCTAATACAAAAAAATTAACATTCACAAAACTATTTACCTGGCCGAATTTGACAATTTGAAAAAGAAACAATTGGAAACATCTAAAACGGCAAACTATCCAATCAACAAGGTCTCTCCATGCCCACCAAATATACAAGGAAGGAGATCACCATTTCCTGATCAAGATCGATTAATATATTTGTTTTAAATAGCCGGCTATCATCACCCCGCTATAACCTTACGAGAGGCTTCGCGTTATAGCTAAGGCCTTCGTAGGCAACAAAAATAATAGTGGCTAATAGTCCATCTATAAGGATTTACTCCCAATTTAGCCTCTTAACGGCTATATTCCTGCTCAAGGAAGACCAAAATTTGTCTCGTTCAGGCCAAAATTGTTCCACTCAGGCCAAATCTGCTCGGATCGAATATGCTATATTTGAACAAAACAGAATTGTGCTACTTAATATTATAATATGTGGACATAACCATGTCCATAACTTCTAATATGTAAATAATGTCTATCCAAATATATATATTTTCACTATTTAGCCAAAACAGCTATCACCCAGTAATAGGCTAATAGCCTTCCCAGTCTCTAAAATTGCCGGCACTAAACATAATAGCCCACTATTTTAATTGTAGATTAATATACAGAGACACTGGACTGATACCGGATTTAACTGTAGCAATATTTTAACTTTTTAATTGTGTCGTTCCCGCTCGGTTAAAAAAACATGGCAGGAGCTTTGGATCAGACTTTCGATACCCAGCGCGTGGCAGATGTTCACCGCACCTTGACACTTGTAGAACATGCGCAGTATTTCCCTCAGGTCCTACAGTGCAGAGTGGACATTGTTCTCGAAACAGGCTTTTGCCCGCTTTATAAATAAAGCAACATGCCAAGCAAGTCCATACAAAGTCGCCAACATCGGCGAGAAGCTAGAAGAGTTTGCTGGGGCAACAGCACAAGTAAGCCCAACGACAGAATAAAAGAGCTAGAAAAGCAAGGGGGTAGGGCAAGGTGGAAGAACAAAAGATCGGAAGAACGCGGCCCTCCGGCACTAGCTGCTAGATGAGGAGGAGAGGCGACGTGCAGCCACCAAGAGTCTGTCAAGCATGTCATCTAGCCCCCTGTCTCGCTGTCTAGAAAGCGGGTGCCACTGCTGCAAGAAAGCCAGAAATTTAAACATGGAGTCAGAAGCACGTCGAAGAAACACCCGCTCTATCACCATCTTATTACGAATCGTCCAAAGAGTCCACGCCATTGCCGCGAACACCAACCAGAAGAGGCGTCGCCTCCCCCCGGTACGGTTCGCTTGGGTCTCCAGGAACTCGCCGAGGTCTGAGGCCTGCCAAGCAGGCCCAAGCGCCTCGTGGACGAAGTTCCATAGAAACCTGGCCGCAGGACAAGTGAACAGGATGTGGGTTCCCGTCTCGGGGATCCCACACATGGGGCAGAGACCATCCCCCGGTCCATGTCTCTTGCGGACCTCCACCCCCGAAGGGAGGCGGTCCCTAAGAAGTTGCCACACGAAATTTTAATTTTTAGGGGAAGGGGGGCCTTCCACAACGGGGACGCCCAAGCTCTAACTGGACCACTGAAGAGACTCCGATAGGCCGTCTTTACGGAGAAGGTCCCAGACGGCTCCAAGTGCCATGACACAAGGTCTAGGCCCCCCGGCAGTGCCTCCGGGAGCGAACCCCGTAGCTCCGTCCAAGCTGTAGCCTCGGCAAGTCCAAATGTACGTCGGAACGAGATGTTCCAGACCCCATTATGAACTGCCGAGGCTACCAACAGCATCGGGTCCGAACAAATAGCAAAGAGAGAAGGGAACCTATGCTGTAACGGGCTTTCACCAAGCCACGGGTCCAGCCAAAAAAGGGTGCCCTCTCCATTACCGACGGAGAAGCGGGCACCTTTTCTAATCTCATGCTTAAGGGTTTGGATGGATCGCCAAAATTGGGATCCATCCCGGCGGTCACAAGCAAGGAGGGGGCGACCCTGCAGGTATTTCGCTTTGATCAGCTGCAGCCAAAGCCCCCCTCCTCTCTAAGTATCCGCCACACCCACCGAAGCATAAGCGCGGTATTCATCTTACGAGACGCTAAAATGCCTATGCCCCCCATGTCCTTGGGGGCGCAAACATCCGCCCATTTGACCATATGATACTTCTCGCGCCCATTGGTCGCCTGCCAGAAGAAGCGCGATAGTTCCTTGTCAAATGCGCCATGCACACCTTCTGGGAATTCGTAAACTCCCATCATGTACATAGGCAAGCTAGACATGCAGGAATCAATGAGGACCGATTTACTCCCCTTAGAGGTAAACCGTCCCTGCCAAGGTTCGGCCTTGGCTTTGACACGCCCAATAACCGGCTCTAGGTCCTTAATTAGGATCCTAGAGTCACTAAGCGGCATCCCTAGATAAGTAACCGGGAAGGAGGACAACTTGCAGTTAAGATTGTCCGCTATCCGCTGTTGCTCCTCCAAGGGGTACCCCATGATCATGACCTCGCTCTTGTCGAAGTTAATCTTGAGGCCAGACATGGCCTCAAAGCAGAGGAGCAGGAACTTGAGATTAATGATGTCAAGTTCCGAGCCCTCCACCATGATCATGGTGTCATCCGCATACTGTAGGTGGGTGATCCCACCACCCGGAATAAGGTGTCCGACCACACCAGAAATGTGGCCGGCCGCCTTGGCTTTGTCCAAGACAGTCGCCAGGACGTCAACGGCAAGGTCAAAGAGAAGGGGGGAGATAGGGTCCCCTTGTCTCACCCCACACGAGGATCTAAAATAGGGACCAATGTCCCCATTAATATTGATCGCCGTGTTGCCGCTCATGACTATCTGCATACCCAGCATATGAAGCGATCATCGAACCCTCGGCGCTCGAGGACCAGGCGAAGGAACGCCCAGTCCAGACGATCATAAGCCTTCTGGAAATCTAGCTTAAGGAAGACACCCTTAAGGTGTCTAACCTTAACTTCATGGACCACCTCATGAAGTGCTAGAATTCCGTCATGGATAAATCGTCCCTTAAGAAAGGCGAACTGATATGGGTGTGCGAGTCGCTCCACAACTGGGGCCAAGCGTGCAGCACACACTTTGGTAAGCAGTCGCTGGATGACGTTGATCACCGTGATCGGTCTAAACTGGCGTATCTCCGTGGCCCCTGCTACTTTAGGGATCAAGGTAATTACGCCAAAATTGAGGCGAGACATAACCAATGTTCCAGTGTAGAACTCCTGAAACATCGGCATAATCCCCCTTAATAGTCCCCCAGAATTTCTGGAAGAAGGAGACAGGAAGGCCATCTGGGCCCGGGGCCGAGTTGGCCTTCATCCCCATAATAGCCCGGCTAACCTCCTCAGGGCTGAATGGGAGTGTAAGCTCCACATTCTCATCAGCTGATACTAATGCCCCTAAGGGCCAGAAGCCATCAGCTAACGATACCCCGTGCGAGGTCCCTCCGTGAATAACTCCTTATAAAAGGAGTAAATGTGAGCGGATAGGTCTTGGGCCTCCTCTAATAGGATGCCATCCGCTAACAAGCACGGTATAGAGCACCTTCGACGACGACCATTAGCAATGGCGTGGAAGTACGCTGTATTAGCATCGCCGCGAAGAATCCAATTCTGGCGACTACGCTGTCGCCAGAAGATCTCCTCGCCTTTGTAGATCTCCATAAGGGAGGTCTCCAAGGCATACCGCTGAAGCCAACCATCAGCGGTAAGGCCCACCGTATCGGACGCCACGTCCAGCGTCTGAATATTGGCAAGGATATCCGTCTTATTCTTTCGCAGCTCTGCACCTCTATTCGCGCCCCACCCCGCATAAATTGGCGAGCGACTTTAGCACAGTGGTGCCAAATATCAACCGCATTATATGCACGGGGAGGGACGCGACCGCCGATACCCACTTAAGTCGAACTGCTTCCACAAAGCCCGGCTGACCAAGCCAGAACTCCTCGAAGTGGAAGCGGTTCGACCTAGGAGGAACCCCTCCTCCAGAAGATAGGAGGAGGGGGGAATGGTCCGAGCCAATCCGAGTGAGCGCGCGAAGCGAGCACAACGGAAAGGCAATTTCCCATTCCACCGACACTAGGACCCGATCGAGAACACTCCGGATCGGGTCAGCCTGGTTGTTAGACCACGTATACCTCGCCCCAACACGAGAGATCTCGCGTAACGCAAGGTCTGCAATCCAGTCGTTAAACATGCGCATCCTAGGGAGGTCCACATTATCCGAGCTCTTGTCATCAGGGGAGCGAATAAGGTTAAAGTCCCCCGCCACCACCACAGGAGTGGGGCATCGCTCCACCTTTGACCTGAGCTCAGATAAGAAGTTGTGGACCTCCGGTGATCCGCGGGGCCATAGACAATAATAACCTCCCAACGAAGGTTAGATCGTCTATGGGTGAGCGACATGCTCACAAAGAATTCCCCGCGATCCATATCCTCTACCTCAAAGGTATCCTCCTTGGCACCAAGGAGGATACCCCCTGAGTGTCCCGTCGCCGGGAGCCAGTGCCACGAGAATTTGTGGCGACTAAGGCTCTCCAGCTCAGAGATCGAGAAGTCCTGCTGGCGGCGGCGGCCCTCCTGCCCGAACCCCCGCATGTTCCAAATAAATGTGAGGACATTCATTTGGAAACATTGTTGGAGTTGGTCCCCTTAAGGGGACCGATCGGGCCCTACTAGAGGTCGAGGGCCGGGACGCTGACTTGGGGGGCCTCCCACGCCTCTTCCCACCTTGGGAAGATGCGACGGCAGCTGCCGCACTATCCGGCCTAGGAGGGGCTCCACTGCCAGACCCTTGTGCCTCCTACACAGGTCCAGCGGGAGCCGGGGGCCCCTGCCGCTCGAGCTCCGCCTGAGCCCGAGCTGCCACGAGGGCCCCCTCATAGACCTCCTTAGCCTTGATAGCCGCAATCTGCTCAAGGCGAGGCCCCCGCTCACCGCGGAAGACAACGTCACAGTCCGCCGCAATCTGGGCGAGGTGATCCAGGGGCACTGTGGCGAGAACCGAGAACCGAGAACCGAGAGCCAGAAGGGGGGGAGAGGGGGGAGGGGGAGGGGGAGGGGTAGGCGTAAGTTGAGACGTACCAGTCCTACAGTCAAGAGCCTCCAGCCTGCGTGTCGCCACTGCCACAACAGTCGGCTCCACCACCTCGCCCCGGTCCTAGCACGGGCCAGGCGAGCGCTGTGGCGTGTGGCCAGAGGTGGGGAGGACCGGTGGCGTCAAGGGCGCACCCTGGTGCCAGTCACAGGAGTGTCGGGGAAGACCGTGACTGGCTCCAGGACAGGGGCTGCAGGGGTGCCCGGGGAGCGGGTGTACCAGACCGCCCCCGGGGAGCGCGGGGTGTCAGGCGCCAAGACCTCCATCCCGACACTCGTCGAGTCCTCCTCTCCCTCCACCTCCTCCTGAGGTGGGGAGAGAAGACCCAAGGAGGCCGAGACAAGGCCTGAGAGGTCCAAGGATCCCGGCCCGTCACAGAGGTTGGAACCGTACTGTGAGAGCGGGAACCCAAAGGACTGCAGTGGAGCAGGGCGAGAGAAGCGAGGACCATCCACCAGGGCCAACTTCGCCGGCGCACTCTTAGACAGAGTACCCGACGCTGAGGAGTGTCGTCCAGGCGAAGATGCCTGAACCTGGGACCCTGCAGGGGTCGGGGGCCCCCCAGCTGGGGGCTGCGGCGGCGCAGGAGTGGGCCCCTCTGGGCGGGACAGAGAGCCCTCCCTACCGTCGGCGACGTCGTCAGACTGGTCGTCCCTCCGAGGAGTCCTCCCCCTCCCTGGAAGAGTCGTGGCGCGGAGACGGGGAGGGGCGCGGTGGAGAGGATGGGGGGGACCACCACCGCCTCAACCTCCACGCGAAGAAGCCTGCCAGCCCCGTCGAAGTAGATCGGGGGGGGCACTCCGGCCAGCCTGTCGGAGTCTGGAACCCTGACACAGAGGCGGAGTGGCCCCTCCCCCGGCAAGGACTCAGCATCCACCTCCTGAAACACACCAATAGTCCTGGCGATCAGCTTGATGATGGGCACCTTCTTGAGCTCACTTGGGACCCCATGGATCCTGATCCACACCGAGGCGAGGGTGGAAGTCGTGTCGGGGTCTATGGATGATGGCTCGATGTTGACCCTGATGTTGTTGACCGGAAGAGTGGTCGAGCCAAACCACGAGACGGCCTGGAGAAGTGACGCCGACGGGAAGGCAACCGCGAACTCGGTAGGAGAGATCTCCCGCACCACCCAAGGAGCCTCTCCATCGAGTCGTAGGAGCTTGGTGCGGATGGTCTCCACCGAGATCGCCACGGAGGGATCAAGGTCCTGCTCAGGTAACACGGTGATCCGAGCCATGTGCTTCGGTGCCGCCAGCTTGACGCCGCCCGTGTCGATGTAGAAGAAACCGGCGTCAATGCCCTGACCAAGCAGCTTCAAGGTGGGCTCCCTGCCGGCGGACACCCCCAATCCAGCCACGGGAGGAGGCGCAGCCACAGCCTCACCCGCAGTCAACACGCCTCCAGGAGCCGCACCCGTGCCAGCCTTCTTCTTTTTCTTTGGCTTTGACTTCTTCTTCTTGCTTGTGCCACCGGCAGTAGAGGTCCGAGGGGCAGCGGCTTCATCCCTCCGCGGCGGTGATCGATCTCTGTCCGCCCGCCACGAGCCATCAGGGGCCTGGGGCCGGCCCCATCCTCTCCGCCGCGCCCCTCCCCGTCTCCGCGCCACGACTCTCCGCAGTAGAGTGGACATTGTCCAGAACTCCAGAAGTACATTTCGGTCCTAGTCCCAACTCTTCGGTTCTCGCGCCCTTCTCATTCTGAGAGGCGGAGAGAGGGAGGCAACGCTACCTGCTCGCCCGTGCGGAGACTCCTCGTCTGCCTCCGTCTCGTCGCCGGCGGCCGGCGCTACCGTGGCGGTCTCGATCCTGACCTCTTCGTCCTGCGCCCCGTCGCCGGCGCTGCAGTAACGGCCTCGTCTATGGAGCAAAAACTCTGATGTAGGAATAGTTCGATTAGAGCGACTGCCTCGTCTATGGAGCAAAACCTCTGTACAAAAACTCTATTTCTATCTATAATCGGACGGCAGAACGACTGCCTTTAAAACTCAAAAAAAAAATAGTTCGATTAGAGGTTCCTACTTCCTCGTCTATGGAGCCATGGTGCAAATGACCTGTCTTAGTGGCGCGCTGGTGGCAATATCATATATTGTCAGCATATTTGCGCCCCTGCTTGGCTGCTTCTGCTCGTATGTGTGTATGCCGGCAACAGCTAGTTTCTTCACTAAGAGCAAGGGCAATAGAAGAGCCCGCTGCCGGCTGTACATCCCGCCATGTCACGGTATAGCCAGATTCGTATAATAACTTGGCTCTTGGGCTGGCTCTTAGATTGAATGAATTAAATAAAGACTAATTAATAGCTAGGACGCACTTGATTGGAGTGTTGAGCAAAGCGCCTGCGTAGAGCTAGCTGTACGGCTGTAAGCGAGCTGCTGGGCCTCGTATACTGTGAACAGCCCGGCGATAGCTGAGTCGCCCGCTCTAATCTCTCTCTTCGTTTCTCTCACTGCCACATAATAGTTTGATGACATGGCGCACCTTATAGCCTGCTGACTCACTCTTATTATACTTGCTGTAACCCAGCGTGCGCTCGTCGATGAGCTTGTCGACGCCGCGGAGCCACCGCGTGCGCTCGATGATGCGGTGTCTGCCCCGGACTCGGGATCCTCCTCTCCAGTTGCCTCTGGGCCTCGTGGCCGCAGCCCCGCCCCCAGACCTCGCCGTCTTCGTCCAGGCGCGCATCGAGGGAGGCCAGACACCTCTGACAACGCCCAGCTCCGTCCTGCCTTCCTCGTCGAGCTCGAGCAAGCACCGCCCTGTCTCCATCTCTCAGCTGACGCCTGATACGTCTCCAACGTATCCATAATTTCTGCTGATCCATGCTTATATTATACCATTTGCTACATGTTTTATATACACTTCGTATCACTTTTATGCATTTTCTGGGACTAACCTATTAACAAGATGCACAGTGCCAGTTCCCTGTTTTCTGCTGTTTTTGGTTTCAGAAAGTTACTTCTGGAAATATTCTCGGAATTGCACGAAACAAAAGGCCAGGTCCCTATTTTTCCAGCACGTACACGGAGTCCGAAGGAGAGCCACGAGGTGGCCAAACCACACCCAGGCGCGGCAGTGGGCCCAGCCGCGCCACCTGTGGTTTGGGCCCCTCGGGGGTCCGCCGACATCGCCCCTTCGCCTATTTATTCCCCGAGACGTGAAAACCCTAAAACACGAGCCTTTCATCCAGAACATATTCGCTGCCGCCGTCGTCGTCAACCCTAACTCGGGGGGTTTCTGAAGCTCTTCCCGGCACCCTGCCGGAGAGGGGAATCATCACCGGAGGGCTCTACATCGCCATGCCCGCCTCCGGAGTGATGCGTGAGTAGTTCATCCTTGGACTATGGGTCCATAGCAGTAGCTAGATGGTTGTCTTCTCCACTTGTGCCATCATGTTTAGATCTTGTGAGCTGCCTATCATGATCAAGATCATCTTATTGTAATGCTACATGTTGTGTTTGCTGGGATCTGACTTATATTGATACCTATGTGGAGCTGAATATTATATTATCATGTCTATGTCATTTGTGATCTTGCATGCTCTCCGTTACTTGTTGAAGCCTTGGCCACGTGAATACTTGTGACTCCAAGAGGGGGTATTATGCATGATAGTTGGGTTCAACCTCTATTTAACCTGGGATAGTGACAGCAAGTTCTAAGTTGTAGATGTGTTGTTGCCACTAGGGGTAAAACAGCAATGCTTTATTCAAGGATGAATGTATTGTTTACATTACGCACATTACTTAATGCAATTGTCTGTTGCTTGCAACTTAATACTGGAAGGGGTACGGATGTTAACCGGAAAGTGGACTATTTAGGCATAGATGCATGCTGGATAGCGGTCTATGTACTTTGTCGTAATGCCCAAATGAATCTCATAGTAGACACCACAACTCACACATGCATGTTATATGCACTTATCAATTGTCAATTGCCCAGCTGTAATTTGTTTACCCAGCATGTTAGTTATCTTATTGGAGAGACACCACTAGTGAACTGTGGACCCCGGTCCATTCTTTTACATCTGAAATACAATCTACTGCAATCATTGTTCTCTACTGTTTTATGCAAACAAACATCATTTTCCATTCGATACGTTTAACCCTTTGTTTTCAACAAGCCGGTGAGATTGACAACCTCACTGTTAAGTTGGGGCAAAGCAGTTTGATTGTGTTGTGCAGGTTCCACGTTGGCACCGGAATCCCTGGTGTTGCGCCGCACTACACTCCTTCACCAACACCTTCGAAGCAAACCTCGTTTTCCTACTGGTCCGATTAAACCTTGGTTTCATACTGAGGGAAAACTTACTGCTGCACTCATCATACCTTCCTCTTGGGGTTCCCAACTGACGTGTGACGTACAAGCATTGTTTCTGGCACTATTGACCTAGAGCCACCAACACGTTTTCTGGCGCCGTTGCCGGGGAAAACAGAATTGCTTCTGCAAGGGGAGTCTCTCACACCCAATCTCTTGTTTGCTCTCTTTATCAAAAACACAAAAAAATTAGTTACTTGTTTACTTTTATTATTTCGGTCTAGCTTTTTTTTTCAAAATGAGTACTCCTGAGAACACTAAGTTGTGTGACTTCACTAGCACAAACAACAATGATTTCATATGCACTCCTATTGCTCCACCTGCTTCTACAGCAGAATTTTATGAAATTAAACCTGCTCTATTAAATCTTGTTATGAAAGAGCAATTTTCTGGTGTTAGTACTGATGATGCTGCTGCCCATCTTAATAACTTTGTTGAACTTTGTGAAATGCAAAAGTATAAGGATATGGATGGGGATATTATAAAACTGAAACTTTTTCCTTTCTCCTTGAGAGGAAGAGCTAAAGAATGGTTGCTTTCTTTGCCTAGAAATAGTATTAATTCTTGGACAAAATGCAAAGATGCTTTCATAGGGAAATATTATCCTCCTGCTAAGATTATATCCTTGAGAAGTAGCATTATGAATTTTAAACAACTTGATAATGAACATGTTGCTCAAGCTTGGGAAAGAATGAAATCTTTGGTGAAGAATTGTCCCACTCATGGACTGACTACTTGGATGATCATCCAAACCTTTTATGCAGGATTAAATTTTTCCTCAAGGAACTTATTGGATTCAGCCTCTGGAGGAACCTTTATGTCCATCACTTTAGGTGCAGCAACAAAGCTACTTGATGATATGATGATCAACTATTCCGAATGGCACACCGAAAGAGCTCCTCAAGGTAAGAAGGTAAATTCTGTTGAAGAAACCTCCTCTTTGAGTGATAAGATTGATGCTATTATGTCTATGCTTGTGAATGGTAGATCTCATGTTGATCCTAATAATTTCCTTTAGCTTCATTGGTTGCTCAAGAAGAGCATGTTGATGTAAACTTCATTAAAAACAACAACTTCAACAACAATGCTTATAGGAATAATTTTGGTAGCAACAATTATAAGCCTTATCCTTCAAATGGTTATGGCAATTCTTATGGTAATTCCTACAGCAACAATAGAAGTGTGTCCTCTGATCTTGAAGCTATGCTTAAAGAATTTATTAGCACACAAAAAGCTTTCAATAAAACTGTTGAGGAAAAGTTTGAAAAAATTGATGATCTTGTCTCTAAAGTTGATAGTCTTGCTCATGATGTTGAAATTCTAAAACTGAAAGTTATGCCTAATGAAGTTAAAGATACTAAGTCATTTGCTACAGCAAATGCCATCCAAGTTCGAATTGATAATATTAGGATGTTGGCTGAATTGCATGCTAGGTGGGAAAAAGAGGAAGAACTTGAAAAAGAGAATAGTATAGTTAGAGTTTGTACTATCACCACCACTAGTAATGCTAATGTTTCACATGCTAGTAAACCTCCTACTATTGATGGTAATGTTATTGGTGTTGTAATGTCTCTACTACTTCTGCAAAGCGTTTGAAATTGCCTAAAACTGCTGAAACTTTTTCTGATAAAAGTGCTGAAATTTTTCAAACTATTGGAGACAATGGTTCCACCACCATTGACAATAATGATTTTGATTTTGATGATTGTAACATCTCTGAAGTTATTATGTTCTTGCAAAAATTAGCTAGAAGTCCCAATGCTAGCACTATTAATTTGGCTTTTACAAAGCATATTACAAATGCTCTTTTGCAAGCTAGGGAGGAGAAGTTGAAACTTAAAGCTTCTATTCCTAGGAAATTAGAAGATGGTTGGGAACCCATCATTAAGGTAAAGGTGAATGATTTTTATTGCAATGCCTTGTGTGATCTTGGTGCAAGTGTTTCAGTTTTGCCCAAGAAGCTTTATGATATTCTTGATTTGCCACCTTTGGAACATTGTTATTTGGATGTTTTTCTCGCTGATAATGCTATGAAGAAACCTTTGGGGCGAGTTAATGATGTTTTTATTACAGTAAAAATAACCTTGTCCCCGTTGATTTTATTGTTATGGATATTGAATGCAATGCATCTTGTCCTATTGTTTTGGGAAGACCTTTTCTTCGAACTGTTGGTGCCATCATTGATATGAAAGAAGGTAATATAAGGTACCAATTTCCTCTCAAGAAAGGTATGGAACACTTCCCTAGGAAGAGAATGAAGTTACCTTTTGACTCTATTGTTAGAGCAAGTTATGATGTTGATGCTTCTTCCTTGATAACACTTGATTTTCACTTTCTGCGCCTAGCTGAAAGGCGTTAAAGAAAAGCGCTTATGGGAGACAACCCATCGTTTTTATTTGCTGTTATTTTTGTTTTCTTTGAGTCAAGGATTTTGTTACTTCTGTAGCAACTCCTTTGTATCTTTATTTTATCGCAATGTTGTGCCAAGTAAAGTTCTATATTGAAAGTTGATGCAAGATTTGGATTTCTGCGCAGTGACAGATTTTTAGCTGTCACGGATTTGAGCTTATCTCCCTGTAGAAAATTCAAAAAATTCTGAGAAAAATCACGCATATTCCTGAGATATGTACGCAACTTTCATTATTTTAGGCCAGATCCATCTGAGCAACTTAAGTGCCTCGAAAAAATTCGTCATTCCAGACTGTTCTGTTTTTGACAGATTCTGCCTTTTGTTTTGCATTCGCTCTTTTACTGTGTTTGTGTGGATTTCTTTGCTCCACAAAGCATTGGTGGCTGTAGCTAATGTCCAGAAGCTTTGGGATTGATTGTATCATTACAGAATATGAGAATTTTTGATTATGCACTAACCCTCTAATGAGAACTGTCTTGAGTTTGGTGTGAAGGAAGTTTTCAAGGATCAAGCGAGAAGGGTGATATTATGTGATCAAGAAGAGTGAAAAGCCTAAGCTTGGGGATGCCCCCGTGGTTCATCCCAACCATATTCAGAGAGACTCAAGCGTCTAAGCTTGGGGATGCCCAAGGCATCCCCTTCTTCATCAACAAACTTATCAGGTCATCTCTAGTGAAACTATTTTTAATTCTTTCACATCTTATGCGCTTTACTTGGAGCGTCTGTGTGTTTTTATTTTGTTTTTGTTTGAATAAATTCGGATCCTAGCAATCCTTGTGTGGGAGAGAGACACGCTCCGCTTTTTCATGTGAATACTCATGTTCTTCACTTATATTTGTTGAGTATTCTTAACTAGCTACTGCAGTGCTTTTAGCTCCTGTTTTTCATGCATCTCTTCGAGCTGTTAGCACTTGTTTATAAATACTCTCTTGCTGCATTATATTATCATTTGGAGAGTTTATGTTTAATAAATTATTGGTGTTTGTTTGGAAGAAAGAAAATGCTACATGTAGTAGTTGGTATTGGAAAAGACATATGCATTCTTGTAGATCATTGTCTTGTTTTGATTTGATGCTTTGCAATTGTTTTGAGCTCTCAAGTAGATCATGTTTAAGCTCTTGCATCATGTAGTTAAAGCCTAGTAGTGGAGAACTACCGTAGAGCTTGTTGAGACTTGGGATGCATATTTGTTCTCTCTAAGGTCTAGATATTTTCTGGTAAAATGTTTGAGCAACAAGGAAGACAGTGTAGAGTCTTATAATACTTGCAATATGTTTTTATGTGATTCTTGCTGTACCGGTTTATACTTGTGTTTGCTTCAAACAACCTTGCTAGCCTAAACTCTGTACTGAGAGGGAATGCTTCTCGTGCATCCAAAACTTGAGCCAAAACCCATGCCATTTGTGTCCACCATACCTACCTACTATGTGGTATTTCCTGCCATTCCAAGTAAATATTTCATGTGCTACCTTTAAACTATTCAAAACTTTATTACTCCTTATTTGTGTCAATGTTTTATAGCTCATGAGGAAGTATGTGGTGTTTTATCTTTCAATCTTGTCATTTACTTCTGACAGACTTTCACCAATGGACTAGTGGCATATACATCCGCTTATCCAATAATTTGCAAAAAGAGCTGGCAACGGGGTGCCCAGCCCCAATTAATTACAACTTTCATTAATAATTCTCTTCACATGTTTTGCCCTGATTTATCAGTAAGCAACTTAATTTTGCAATAGACACTCCTCCATGGTATGTGAATGTTGGAAGGCACCCGAGGATTCGGTTAGCCATGGCTTGTGTAAGCAAAAGGTTGGGAGGAGTGTCATCTATAAAGAAACTAAAATACATGTGTAAACAAAAGAGAAGAGGGATGATCTACCTTGCTGGTAGAGATAACGTCCTTCATGGGAGCCGCTCTTGAAAGTCTGGTTGACAAGGGGGTTAGAGTGCCCACTACCATTCGTTGACAACAACAAACACCTCTCAAATACTTATTTTGTGCTCTCTATATGCTTTCGAAAACTTAAAAAGCTCTAGCACATGATTTAATCCCTGCTTCCCTCTGCGAAGGGCCTATCTTTTACTTTATGTTGAGTCAGTTTACCTACTCCTTTCTATCTTAGAAGCAAACACTTGTGTCAACTTTGTGTGCATTGATTCTTACATATTTACTTATTGCACTTGTTATATTGCTTTATGTTGACAACTATCCATGAGATATACATGTTACAAGTTGAAAGCAAATGCTGAAACTTAATCATCCTTTGTGTTGCTTCAATGCCTTTTACTTTGAATCTATTGCTTTATGAGTTACCTCTTATGCAAAACTTTTTGATGCTTGTCTTGAAAGTACTATTCATGAAAAGTTTTTGCTTATATGATTCATTGTTTACTCTTTATCTATTTGTTAGCAAACTATAGATCATTGCTTTGAGTCACTTCATTCATGACATGAGCCTTGCAATATATTGATCAAGATTGTGTGAAAGCATGTCTCCTCAGAAATTATTTGTTGTTATCGTTTTACCTACTCGAGGACGAGTAGAACTAAGCTTGGGGATGCTTGATACGTCTCCAACGTATCCATAATTTCTGCTGTTCCATGCTTATATTATACCATTTGCTACATGTTTTATTTATACACTTCATATCACTTTTATGCATTTTGGGACTAACCTATTAACAAGATGCCACAGTGCCAGTTCCCTGTTTTCTGCTGTTTTTGGTTTCAGAAAGTTACTTCTGGAAATATTCTCGGAATTGCACGAAACAAAAGGCCAGTCCCTATTTTTCCAGCACGTACACGGAGTCCGAAGGAGAGACGAAGAGAGCCACGAGGTGGCCAAACCACCGGCGGGCAGTGGGCCCAGCCGCGCCACTGGTGGTTTGGGCCCCTCGGGGGTCCGCCGACATCGCCCCTTCGCCTATTTATTCCCCGAGACGTGAAAACCCTAAAACACCGAGCCTTTCATCCAGAACATATTCGCTGCCGCCGCCGTCGTCAACCCTAACTCGGGGGGTTTCTGAAGCTCTTCCCGGCACCCTGCCGGAGAGGGGAATCATCACCGGAGGGCTCTACATCGCCATGCCCGCCTCCGGAGTGATGCGTGAGTAGTTCATCCTTGGACTATGGGTCCATAGCAGTAGCTAGATGGTTGTCTTCTCCACTTGTGCCATCATGTTTAGATCTTGTGAGCTGCCTATCATGATCAAGATCATCTTATTGTAATGCTACATGTTGTGTTTGCTGGGATCTGACTTATATTGATACCTATGTGGAGCTGAATATTATATTATCATGTCTATGTCATTTGTGATCTTGCATGCTCTCCGTTACTTGTTGAAGCCTTGGCCAAGTGAATACTTGTGACTCCAAGAGGGGGTATTTATGCATGATAGTTGGGTTCAACCTCTATTTAACCTGGGATAGTGACAGCAAGTTCTAAGGTTGTAGATGTGTTGTTGCCACTAGGGGTAAAACAGCAATGCTTTATTCAAGGATGAATGTATTGTTTACATTACGCACATTACTTAATGCAATTGTCTGTTGCTTGCAACTTAATACTGGAAGGGGTACGGATGTTAACCGGAAAGTGGACTATTTAGGCATAGATGCATGCTGGATAGCGGTCTATGTACTTTGTCGTAATGCCCAAATGAATCTCATAGTAGACACCACACTCACACATGCATGTTATATGCACTTATCAATTGTCAATTGCCCAGCTGTAATTTGTTTACCCAGCATGTTAGTTATCTTATTGGAGAGACACCACTAGTGAACTGTGGACCCCGGTCCATTCTTTTACATCTGAAATACAATCTACTGCAATCATTGTTCTCTACTGTTTTATGCAAACAAACATCATTTTCCATCGATACGTTTAACCCTTTGTTTTCAGCAAGCCGGTGAGATTGACAACCTCACTGTTAAGTTGGGGCAAAGTAATTTGATTGTGTTGTGCAGGTTCCACGTTGGCACCGGAATCCCTGGTGTTGCGCCGCACTACACTCCTTCACCAACACCTTCGAAGCAAACCTCGTTTTCCTACTGGTTCGATTAAACCTTGGTTTCATACTGAGGGAAAACTTACTGCTGCACTCATCATACCTTCCTCTTGGGGTTCCCAACTGACGTGTGACGTACAAGCATGTTTCTGGCACTATTG
>CAMZMU010000061.1:44989946-45271028 GCA_947311845.1 Poa pratensis | reverse complement strand
GCACCCTGCCGGAGAGGGGAATCATCACCGGAGGGCTCTACATCGCCATGCCCGCCTCCGGAGTGATGCGTGAGTAGTTCATCCTTGGACTATGGGTCCATAGCAGTAGCTAGATGGTTGTCTTCTCCACTTGTGCCATCATGTTTAGATCTTGTGAGCTGCCTATCATGATCAAGATCATCTTATTGTAATGCTACATGTTGTGTTTGCTGGGATCTGACTTATATTGATACCTATGTGGAGCTGAATATTATATTATCATGTCTATGTCATTTGTGATCTTGCATGCTCTCCGTTACTTGTTGAAGCCTTGGCCACGTGAATACTTGTACTCCAAGAGGGGGTATTTATGCATGATAGTTGGGTTCAACCTCTATTTAACCTGGGATAGTGACAGCAAGTTCTAAGGTTGTAGATGTGTTGTTGCCACTAGGGGTAAAACAGCAATGCTTTATTCAAGGATGAATGTATTGTTTACATTACGCACATTACTTAATGCAATTGTCTGTTGCTTGCAACTTAATACTGGAAGGGGTACGGATGTTAACCGGAAAGTGGACTATTTAGGCATAGATGCATGCTGGATAGCGGTCTATGTACTTTGTCGTAATGCCCAAATGAATCTCATAGTAGACACCACAGCTCACACATGCATGTTATATGCACTTATCAATTGTCAATTGCCCAGCTGTAATTTGTTTACCCAGCATGTTAGTTATCTTATTGGAGAGACACCACTAGTGAACTGTGGACCCCGGTCCATTCTTTTACATCTGAAATACAATCTACTGCAATCATTGTTCTCTACTGTTTTATGCAAACAAACATCATTTTCCATTCGATACGTTTAACCCTTTGTTTTCAGCAAGCCGGTGAGATTGACAACCTCACTGTTAAGTTGGGGCAAAGTAATTTGATTGTGTTGTGCAGGTTCCACGTTGGCACCGGAATCCCTGGTGTTGCGCCGCACTACACTCCTTCACCAACACCTTCGAAGCAAACCTCGTTTTCCTACTGGTCGATTAAACCTTGGTTTCATACTGAGGGAAAACTTACTGCTGCACTCATCATACCTTCCTCTTGGGGTTCCCAACTGACGTGTGACGTACAAGCATTGTTTCTGGCACTATTACCTAGAGCCACCAACACGTTTTCTGGCGCCGTTGCCGGGGAAAACCGAATTGCTTCTGCAAGGGGAGTCTCTCACACCCAATCTCTTTACTTTCTTGCTTAGTTTGTCTCTCTTTATCAAAAACACAAAAAAATTAGTTACTTGTTTAATTATTTCGGTTATTTTTTTTTCAAAATGAGTACTCCTGAGAACACTAAGTTGTGTGACTTCACTAGCACAAACAACAATGATTTCATATGCACTCCTATTGCTCCACCTGCTTCTACAGCAGAATTTTATGAAATTAAACCTGCTCTATTAAATCTTGTTATGAAAGAGCAATTTTCTGGTGTTAGTACTGATGATGCTGCTGCCCATCTTAATAACTTTGTTGAACTTTGTGAAATGCAAAAGTATAAGGATATGGATGGGGATATTATAAAACTGAAACTTTTTCCTTTCTCCTTGAGAGGAAGAGCTAAAGAATGGTTGCTTTCTTTGCCTAGAAATAGTATTAATTCTTGGACAAAATGCAAAGATGCTTTCATAGGGAAATATTATCCTCCTGCTAAGATTATATCCTTGAGAAGTAGCATTATGAATTTTAAACAACTTGATAATGAACATGTTGCTCAAGCTTGGGAAAGAATGAAATCTTTGGTGAAGAATTGTCCCACTCATGGACTGACTACTTGGATGATCATCCAAACCTTTTATGCAGGATTAAATTTTTCCTCAAGGAACTTATTGGATTCAGCCTCTGGAGGAACCTTTATGTCCATCACTTTAGGTGCAGCAACAAAGCTACTTGATGATATGATGATCAACTATTCCGAATGGCACACCGAAAGAGCTCCTCAAGGTAAGAAGGTAAATTCTGTTGAAGAAACCTCCTCTTTGAGTGATAAGATTGATGCTATTATGTCTATGCTTGTGAATGGTAGATCTCATGTTGATCCTAATATTCCTTTAGCTTCATTGGTTGCTCAAGAAGAGCATGTTGATGTAAACTTCATTAAAAACAACAACTTCAACAACAATGCTTATAGGAATAATTTTGGTAGCAACAATTAAAGCCTTATCCTTCAAATGGTTATGGCAATTCTTATGGTAATTCCTACAGCAACAATAGAAGTGTGTCCTCTGATCTTGAAGCTATGCTTAAAGAATTTATTAGCACACAAAAAGCTTTCAATAAAACTGTTGAGGAAAAGTTTGAAAAAATTGATGATCTTGTCTCTAAAGTTGATAGTCTTGCTCATGATGTTGAAATTCTAAAACTGAAAGTTATGCCTAATGAAGTTAAAGATATAAGTCATTTGCTACAGCAAATGCCATCCAAGTTCGAATTGATAATAATATTAGGATGTTGGCTGAATTGCATGCTAGGTGGGAAAAAGAGGAAGAACTTGAAAAAGAGAATAGTATAGTTAGAGTTTGTACTATCACCACCACTAGTAATGCTAATGTTTCACATGCTAGTAAGCCTCCTACTATTGATGGTAATGTTATTGGTGTTGGTAATGTCTCTACTACTTCTGCAAGCGTTTGAAATTGCCTAAAACTGCTGAAACTTTTTCTGATAAAAGTGCTGAAATTTTTCAAACTATTGGAGACAATGGTTCCACCACCATTGACAATAATGATTTTGATTTTGATGATTGTAACATCTCTGAAGTTATTATGTTCTTGCAAAAATTAGCTAGAAGTCCCAATGCTAGCACTATTAATTTGGCTTTTACAAAGCATATTACAAATGCTCTTTTGCAAGCTAGGGAGGAGAAGTTGAAACTTAAAGCTTCTATTCCTAGGAAATTAGAAGATGGTTGGGAACCCATCATTAAGGTAAAGGTGAATGATTTTTATTGCAATGCCTTGTGTGATCTTGGTGCAAGTGTTTCGTTTTGCCCAAGAAGCTTTATGATATTCTTGATTTGCCACCTTTGGAACATTGTTATTTGGATGTTTTTCTCGCTGATAATGCTATGAAGAAACCTTTGGGGCGAGTTAATGATGTTTTTATTACGTAAAAATAACCTTGTCCCCGTTGATTTTATTGTTATGGATATTGAATGCAATGCATCTTGTCCTATTGTTTTGGGAAGACCTTTTCTTCGAACTGTTGGTGCCATCATTGATATGAAAGAAGGTAATATAAGGTACCAATTTCCTCTCAAGAAAGGTATGGAACACTTCCCTAGGAAGAGAATGAAGTTACCTTTTGACTCTATTGTTAGAGCAAGTTATGATGTTGATGCTTCTTCTCTTGACAACACTTGATTTTCACTTTCTGCGCCTAGCTGAAAGGCGTTAAAGAAAAGCGCTTATGGGAGACAACCCATCGTTTTTATTTGCTGTTATTTTTGTTTTCTTTGAGTCAAGGATTTTGTTACTTCTGTAGCAACTCCTTTGTATCTTTATTTTATCGCAATGTTGTGCCAAGTAAAGTTCTATATTGAAAGTTGATGCAAGATTTGGATTTCTGCGCAGTGACAGATTTTTAGCTGTCACGGATTTGAGCTTATCTCCCTGTAGAAAATTCAAAAAATTCTGAGAAAAATCACGCATATTCCTGAGATATGTACGCAACTTTCATTATTTTAGGCCAGATCCATCTGAGCAACTTAAGTGCCTCGAAAAAATTCGTCATTCCAGACTGTTCTGTTTTTGACAGATTCTGCCTTTTGTTTTGCATTCGCTCTTTTACTGTGTTTGTGTGGATTTCTTTGCTCCACAAAGCATTGGTGGCTGTAGCTAATGTCCAGAAGCTTTGGGATTGATTGTATCATTACAGAATATGAGAATTTTTGATTATGCACTAACCCTCTAATGAGAACTGTCTTGAGTTTGGTGTGAAGGAAGTTTTCAAGGATCAAGCGAGAAGGGTGATATTATGTGATCAAGAAGAGTGAAAAGCCTAAGCTTGGGGATGCCCCCGTGGTTCATCCCAACCATATTCAGAGAGACTCAAGCGTCTAAGCTTGGGGATGCCCAAGGCATCCCCTTCTTCATCAACAAACTTATCAGGTCATCTCTAGTGAAACTATATTTTAATTCTTTCACATCTTATGCGCTTTACTTGGAGCGTCTGTGTGTTTTTATTTTTGTTTTTGTTTGAATAAATTCGGATCCTAGCAATCCTTGTGTGGGAGAGAGACACGCTCCGCTTTTTCATGTGAATACTCATGTTCTTCACTTATATTTGTTGAGTATTCTTAACTAGCTACTGCAGTGCTTTTAGCTCCTGTTTTTCATGCATCTCTTCGAGCTGTTAGCACTTGTTTATAAATACTCTCTTGCTGCATTATATTATCATTTGGAGAGTTTATGTTTAAATAAATTATTGGTGTTTGTTTGGAAGAAAGAAAATGCTACATGTAGTAGTTGGTATTGGAAAAGACATATGCATTCTTGTAGATCATTGTCTTGTTTTGATTTGATGCTTTGCAATTGTTTTGAGCTCTCAAGTAGATCATGTTTAAGCTCTTGCATCATGTAGTTAAAGCCTAGTAGTGGAGAACTACCGTAGAGCTTGTTGAGACTTGGGATGCATATTTGTTCTCTCTAAGGTCTAGATATTTTCTGGTAAAATGTTTGAGCAACAAGGAAGACAGTGTAGAGTCTTATAATACTTGCAATATGTTTTTATGTGATTCTTGCTGTACCGGTTTATACTTGTGTTTGCTTCAAACAACCTTGCTAGCCTAAACTCTGTACTGAGAGGGAATGCTTCTCGTGCATCCAAAACTTGAGCCAAAACCCATGCCATTTGTGTCCACCATACCTACCTACTATGTGGTATTTCCTGCCATTCCAAGTAAATATTTCATGTGCTACCTTTAAACTATTCAAAACTTTATTACTCCTTATTTGTGTCAATGTTTTATAGCTCATGAGGAAGTATGTGGTGTTTTATCTTTCAATCTTGTCATTTACTTCTGACAGACTTTCACCAATGGACTAGTGGCATATACATCCGCTTATCCAATAATTTGCAAAAAGAGCTGGCAACGGGGTGCCCAGCCCCAATTAATTACAACTTTCATTAATAATTCTCTTCACATGTTTTGCCCTGATTTATCAGTAAGCAACTTAATTTTGCAATAGACACTCCTCCATGGTATGTGAATGTTGGAAGGCACCCGAGGATTCGGTTAGCCATGGCTTGTGTAAGCAAAAGGTTGGGAGGAGTGTCATCTATAAAGAAACTAAAATACATGTGTAAACAAAAGAGAAGAGGGATGATCTACCTTGCTGGTAGAATAACGTCCTTCATGGGAGCCGCTCTTTGAAAGTCTGGTTGACAAGGGGGTTAGAGTGCCCACTACCATTCGTTGACAACAACAAACACCTCTCAAATACTTATTTTGTGCTCTCTATATGCTTTCGAAAACTTAAAAAGCTCTAGCACATGATTTAATCCCTGCTTCCCTCTGCGAAGGGCCTATCTTTTACTTTATGTTGAGTCAGTTTACCTACTCCTTTCTATCTTAGAAGCAAACACTTGTGTCAACTTTGTGTGCATTGATTCTTACATATTTACTTATTGCACTTGTTATATTGCTTTATGTTGACAACTATCCATGAGATATACATGTTACAAGTTGAAAGCAATTGCTGAAACTTAATCATCCTTTGTGTTGCTTCAATGCCTTTTACTTTGAATCTATTGCTTTATGAGTTACCTCTTATGCAAAACTTTTTGATGCTTGTCTTGAAAGTACTATTCATGAAAAGTTTTTGCTTATATGATTCATTGTTTACTCTTTATCTATTTGTTAGCAAACTATAGATCATTGCTTTGAGTCACTTCATTCATGACATGAGCCTTGCAATATATTGATCAAGATTGTGTGAAAGCATGTCTCCTCAGAAATTATTTGTTGTTATCGTTTTACCTACTCGAGGACGAGTAGAACTAAGCTTGGGGATGCTTGATACGTCTCCAACGTATCCATAATTTCTGCTGTTCCATGCTTATATTATACCATTTGCTACATGTTTTATATACACTTCGTATCACTTTTATGCATTTTCTGGGACTAACCTATTAACAAGATGCCACAGTGCCAGTTCCCTGTTTTCTGCTGTTTTTGGTTTCAGAAAGTTACTTCTGGAAATATTCTCGGAATTGCACGAAACAAAAGGCCAGTCCCTATTTTTCCAGCACGTACACGGAGTCCGAAGGAGAGACGAAGGAGCCACGAGGTGGCCAAACCACACCGGCGCGGCAGTGGGCCCAGCCGCGCCCCTGGTGGTTTGGGCCCCTCGGGGGTCCGCCGACATCGCCCCTTCGCCTATTTATTCCCCGAGACGTGAAAACCCTAAAACACCGAGCCTTTCATCCAGAACATATTCGCTGCCGCCGCCGTCGTCAACCCTAACTCGGGGGGTTTCTGAAGCTCTTCCCGGCACCCTGCCGGAGAGGGGAATCATCACCGGAGGGCTCTACATCGCCATGCCCGCCTCCGGAGTGATGCGTGAGTAGTTCATCCTTGGACTATGGGTCCATAGCAGTAGCTAGATGGTTGTCTTCTCCACTTGTGCCATCATGTTTAGATCTTGTGAGCTGCCTATCATGATCAAGATCATCTTATTGTAATGCTACATGTTGTGTTTGCTGGGATCTGACTTATATTGATACCTATGTGGAGCTGAATATTATATTATCATGTCTATGTCATTTGTGATCTTGCATGCTCTCCGTTACTTGTTGAAGCCTTGGCCACGTGAATACTTGTGACTCCAAGAGGGGGTATTTATGCATGATAGTTGGGTTCAACCTCTATTTAACCTGGGATAGTGACAGCAAGTTCTAAGGTTGTAGATGTGTTGTTGCCACTAGGGGTAAAACAGCAATGCTTTATTCAAGGATGAATGTATTGTTTACATTACGCACATTACTTAATGCAATTGTCTGTTGCTTGCAACTTAATACTGGAAGGGGTACGGATGTTAACCGGAAAGTGGACTATTTAGGCATAGATGCATGCTGGATAGCGGTCTATGTACTTTGTCGTAATGCCCAAATGAATCTCATAGTAGACACCACAACTCACACATGCATGTTATATGCACTTATCAATTGTCAATTGCCCAGCTGTAATTTGTTTACCCAGCATGTTAGTTATCTTATTGGAGAGACACCACTAGTGAACTGTGGACCCCGGTCCATTCTTTTACATCTGAAATACAATCTACTGCAATCATTGTTCTCTACTGTTTTATGCAAACAAACATCATTTTCCATACGATACGTTTAACCCTTTGTTTTCAGCAAGCCGGTGAGATTGACAACCTCACTGTTAAGTTGGGGCAAAGTAGTTTGATTGTGTTGTGCAGGTTCCACGTTGGCACCGGAATCCCTGGTGTTGCGCCGCACTACACTCCCTCACCAACACCTTCGAAGCAAACCCGTTTTCCTACTGGTCCGATTAAACCTTGGTTTCATACTGAGGGAAAACTTACTGCTGCACTCATCATACCTTCCTCTTGGGGTTCCCAACTGACGTGTGACGTACAAGCATTGTTTCTGGCACTATTGACCTAGAGCCACCAACGCCGCAGGCCAAGGCCGCGCTTCTGCTGTGCTCGCCGGACCACCTCGTCACGCCTCTCACGCCGCCGCGTCCGCCGGGTTTTGAGAGCGATGCTTCTCAGGCCACGCCACCTTTCACCGCCTCGTCGACGCCGCCTCATCCTCAAGAGTCTGTTCTTGCTAATCACCTGTTTTTCCCATGCACTCAACCTTTGCTGCAGTCTCCACCACCGCGGCGCCCGAAGCTGAGGAAGAAGACGCTGGCGGCCGTGGACATCGCGGGCTCGAGCAAGACGGGGTTCTCGCTGCGTCGCTCCAGTGACCGAGTCCGTGCGAGGCGCAAGGCTGCGCCTATCGCCAAGGAAGCGGAGACCTTTGTCTGCAGGGGGCTGGGCATCATCAACGACGGCCAAATCGTCACGACGGCGGCGCTGAACGAGTTCGCCGACATGTTCAAGGATCAAGTGGAGCCAGCGGTCAACACCAAGCTGCGTGTACTCTTCAACCTTGACTCCGCCGCTGAAGCTGCTGCCGATGAGGCGATGATCCACCATGGAGGAGCGCAGGCGCTGGATGCTGAGGTCGATCTGACCAATGCATCTGCTGTTTGATGCCTGCTTGCTTGCTTGTCTGCTGTTACCGAGCTTCCTAGTTTAATCATGTTAGGTTTCATTATGAACTTGCTGTGTTGGAATGTAAGAGGGCTTAACGACCATGATAGAAAGTTTGCTATCCATGAGACCATTGCCTCTTCTACTTGTCAAGTTGTTTGTCTTCAAGAAACAAAACTCGCCACTGTCAACTCCTCTGATGCATTCTACATCGGAGGCAATCGTTTGCGCGGGTTTGCGGAAAGGCCAGCCCAGGGGACTAGAGGAGGGATACTTTTGCTTTGGGATGACTCCACCATTCAAGTGACAGATATTGTGATCACCGAGTTCTGCCTCTCCGCAACCATACATGTGATCAATGAGGATTGTGATTTTCGCATCACAACTGTCTATGGTCCAACGGCATCCAACCGGAAGAACGACTTTTTCGCGGAGTTGCTTACCCAAAAGCCGGCGCCGGGCATCCGGTGGCTCGCTCTTGGAGATTTCAACCAAATTCACTGGGCTAGAGATAAAAACAAGCGCAATGTCAACCGGAACCGAATCACTCGATTCCGAAACACCCACCATGCTTGTGAGCTAAATGAAGTTCACCTTCAAAACCGGCGCTTCACGTGGAGCAATGAGCGGCGAAATCCAACCCTTTGCAAACTTGACGCCGTCTTTTGCAATCCCGAATGGGACCTCACCTTTGGTTCCCATGTTCTCCATGCGCTCTCCTCCTCCTTGTCCGACCATTGCCCCCTTCTCATTGCGGACGATAGTGGACCTAGAAGGCCGAGAACGTTCAAATTTGAGAACTTTTGGATGCGCTTGCCAGGCTTCGATGAGGTCGTCAAGAGCTCTTGGGATGCACCCACTCCTCACACCGAGCCATATCATATCTTGTTCCACAAGCTTAAAAGGCTTGGGACGTGCCTTTCATCTTGGGGAAGGCGTTTTTTCTCCAAGCCGAAGCGTCTCCTTCATGCCGCCCTCTTAGTCATCCTTCAACTTGATATTGCCCAAGACTCTAGACCCCTCTCCACGGAAGAGCATGACATCCGGTTGAGGCTAAAGAAAAAAGTGCTTAGCCTATCTATTCTTGAGAGGGCAAGAAAGAAACAATGTTCGCGGGTTTCCAACATAAAAGAGGGTGATGCAAACACAAAATACTTCCACCTCAAGGTGAAATGGAGAAAACGCAAGAACCACATCCATCGCCTCAAGCACAACAATGGGTGGGTCACGGAGCACAAAGAAAAGGAAGAAATCATCCACAACCACTTCCGGTCGGCTATTGGAAAAGGGCCACCTAGGTCCCAAGATTTCAATTGGGATGAGCTTCACTTCGAGAACCCGGATTTAGACTCCTTGGCTTCTCATTTCACAGAGGCCGAGGTAAAAGATGCCATCAACCAAATGCCGGGAGACAAGGCGCCCGGTCCAGACGGGTTCACGGGAATATTCTTCAAGAGGTGTTGGGACACCATAAAATTTGACGTCATGAAGGTCATTGACCGCTTCGACAACCTTCATGTCGCCAATCTTCATTGGTTAAACTTCGCCAACATTTTGCTCTTGCCCAAGAAGGAGGGGGCGGAGGAGGTTACTGACTATAGGCCCATTAGTCTCATCCATGGGATCGCCAAAATCATCGCCAAAATTCTTGCTCTACGTCTTGGGCCCCTCATGAACAACCTTGTCTCAAATGCCCAAAGCGCGTTCATCAAAAAGAGAAGCATCCACGACAACTTTCTTTATGTGAAAAACTTGGCTCGCCGGCTTCACAAGAGCAAAACCCCAACCCTCCTATTCAAGCTTGATATTCGCAAGGCCTTTGACTCCATTCGTTAGGAATACATTTTGGACCTCCTCCAACGGCGTGGTTTCCCTCCTAGGTTTCGAAATTGGATAACCGCCCTACTCTCCACATCTTCTTCGCGGGTCCTTTTGAATGGGGTGGCCGGCCTACCTATTCCCCACGGGCGCGGTCTTAGGCAAGGAGATCCTTTGTCGCCACTACTCTTCGTCATCGCTATTGACCCCCTCCAACAAATCCTTGAGTTGGCAACCAATCTTGGGTTGCTTCACAAAATCCGTGGGAGAGGCACCGTGTTGGGAACTTCTCTATATGCGGATGATGCGGCCATCTTCGTTGCCCCTTTTAAAGAGGACATACAAAAGCTTGCGGTGATCCTCCATGGCATCGGCGAGGTCACGGGCCTATGCACAAACTTCCAAAAGAGTTCCGTGGTGCCAATTCGTTGTGCCAACATCGACTTGGAGACCGTCCTTCAAGGCCTCCCGGTGGTGCAAACTACCTTCCCTATGCGCTACCTTGGGCTACCTCTTTTGGTTCGGCGGCTTAAGCGTGGGGACTTCCAATACCTTGAAGACAAATGCGTCGCCAAGATCCCGCCTTGGCAAGGGAGATACATCACCACCATAGGGAGAGGGACCCTTGTCAAATCGGTCATGTCCTCTCAAGCAATTTACTCGTTGACACCGCTCATTGTTCATCCGGAGGTCCTCCAAAATATCAACAAGCTTGAGCGCGCTTTTCTTTGGGCGGCCACCGATAAGGTTTCGGGTGGGCAATGCGAGGTAAATTGGGAGGCGGTGTGCCGGCCAACCCACCTCGGAGGGCTTGGCTTTCTTAACTTGGACAAGTTCGCGAGGGCTCTCCGTCTACGTTGGCCATGGCTCGAATGGAAGGACTCCAACAAGATTTGGGCCGGTTTGGGAAATCCTTGCACTTGTGAGGACATGGACCTCTTCTATGCCTCCACTTTGATCACCGTCGGTAACGGGAAGAAGACTTCGTTTTGGCACGCCCCTTGGGTGAATGGGCTCAAACCAAGGATCATAGCCCCTCTAATCTTTGAAATCTCTACAAGAAAAAATTGGAGCATACATGATGCCTTGCTCAATAATGCTTGGTTTCAAAAAATCAAAATGGATGAGGAGTTCTCCATGCAACATCTCCATCAATTTGTCAATTTATGGGTGCAAATCCATGACTTCGAGCTTGACAACGCCTTGGAAGACACCATCACATGGACCATTTCGGCCAATGGAGAGTACTTGGCTAAGTCGGCTTACCAAGCCCAATTCCGCGATGTCATCCATACCGACATGAATAGCCTTGTTTGGAAAGTTTGGGCTCCTCCAAAAATCAAGTTCTTCGCTTGGCTTGCGCTTCAAAATAGGGTGTGGACGGCGGATCGCCTAGCTAGAAGGGGTAGGCCAAATTGTGGATTGTGCCCCCTTTGCAAGAGAGCCCCCGAGACAATTGTACACCTCCTTGTACATTGTCGGTTTGCTACTAGGCTTTGGGATATGATCAAAGATTGGCTTGGCCTACACGCCCTTGACACCACCGAATGGGCGAATTTTTCACTTATGGAATGGTGGAGGCAAATGGCTATGAGAGGTGTTCCCAACCGCAAGGCCTTGGCTTCAATCACTCTACTCGTTTCTTGGGAACTTTGGAACGAGCGCAACGCTCGTGTCTTCCGCAACAAGCATGCGTCGCCGGCGACCATCTTAGCCAAGATCAAGTTCGAAACCAACCTTTGGGTGCTCGCGGGTGCGAGGGGTTTGGGTCTTTTATTACCGGGAGAGTAGTGGCCTTGTACTTCTTTGGTGTGGTTGTTGTTGTAAACCTAGACTTTCCATGTCTAACATTCTCTCTTAATTAATCATAATGGGGCAAATCTTTTGCCCCACTAGTTTCTAAAAAACAAAAAAACTGTTTCTCTGCAAGCTTTAATGTGTTTCTGATTCTTGGTTGAACTGGCTGGATTCATACTGGGAGAGTGGGAGCGTGTGCTAATTTCGCTGCAGCTGTGGCTATCCTTGCTGTTTTTCGTTTCAGATCCAGAAGACCTCAATACTTCAAAATCCAGTACTAGTTATCAGTAGCTCTTTGTATTGTGTCTTTATTACCCCATCAGAGCCACTAGGCCTTCGTCTTACGATTCTGATTTGTAGTCTACTCAAGAAGTATACTCAAGTAGGTAATTAGCATCAAACAGTGTCCCTAGTGTGCATTGATGAGGAATGACATTTCTGTTCATAACTAGTCTGCCATGTAAGCTGTGTTTTCTTTCCTGTTTCCCCTCCTGTTCATTCCTGTTATGTACAAAACAATTATATGTTACACCATCTGAAAAGAAGTTACACCATCCTGCGTATGTTATACTGGTAGTTGATTTTTCTGTCTGGTATGTATGTCACCATGTTCGTGACAGTTGTCTATTTTGATTTGCATATAATTCCAAAAAATTCTGTTTATTGTAGATAAGCTCTAATCCAGCAATTTTTTCCGGCCTTTTGTTTGCTGGTTCAGTTTTCTGCATTCTCGAATTTCAGTTACAGGAACAAGCTCTCAATCCTGACCTCGCTACTTGTTCAGCATGATAATTCATGCTCTTGTCGTTAGTGACAAATGCGTTGTTGGGTGGAAATGTTGACATTCATTTTTTTTAGAGCACAAATGCTGTTATAACTATGCATTCCCTACTGTTTCACATTCACACGCAAACCTTAGTGCACTCTGTTTCATTTTTTATTTCATAGTGATAGTTACTTATTTTTTCTTTTCTTGGCTAAGGGGAAACAAAGTTCAGTTTGTGGGCAGTTCACACAAATTTGTTATTTCAGTCTGGCCTGTTCAACATTTTTTTATTGTTATTTTGGGTTGTACCTAGTAGCAATAATTTTCCTTATTCTGGTCACCCATTACATCTGATCTCCAGTCAGATAGAAAAAAAGTTGTTGCATGAAAACAAGATTGAGATTTCATCTTCATGTATGCAACTGATCGAGTTCGAGTGGAATCCATTCTAAAAGTAGATTGGGTACCATGGATACCACATTATCCCATTGGATCATCTCGTCTCACGCCCTGAGTTTATTTTTCTAGATTGAATGCAGTGGACGGCCATTGTCTATATTTTTTATAGACTGTGTGGTTACAAATTCCACATCGACTCGCATGAAGTATTAGCCACTTGCCATCATTTTAGTCCGTCTGCCCACTTGCCATCATTTTATTCCGTCTGGGTTAATTTATTAACATCTAAGAATATGAGAAGCAATATCATAAGTAGGGAACCTGTAACTTAGGCTCTAGTGGCAGGGGGTGGGGTTTGGGCGCCTAGCTATAATAGGGCTTGTTTGACCGGAAATCCACTTTGGCTCATATGTGTATGTGCACCCACTATTCAAAAACGCATTCCAATATGTCAAAAAAAAAGTAGTTCATATGTCCGGACAATTTTCAGAAGTTTTATTATTTTCTTTGACATAAGAGAGAGCATACTACACATAGTGTTTAAAGTTTTATTATGACAAGTCTTTATAACTTGTAGGCGTTTGAAAGCATCAACACCCATATATATAGTTTAATTTCATTGGAATATGAGAACTTCACATGCAATGCATGCTTAAATAATGCTTCGAATGCAGCTCCCTGGTGCATCTGCTACACCGCAGTAACCTTCAACACCTACATAGTAGCAGTATCGTTCTAGTGTTGATTTGCTTTCTTTTTACACGATAACATAACAAGTTTATAGGGCAGAATTAGTTTTTTGGTGTTCACAGTCTATATTCTTGCTATTGTTATTTCCAGGGGATAAATAATATCTTAAGATCTTAGTGCATTGTTACTAATCTTGAGTGGTTTTGAGGTATAATAAGTTGCGAAATGAATAATGTCGACTGACATAATATAATATCCGTTTTAAAGGACATATCCAAGATGAGCAGTACATGTGAATGCTGCCAGAGCAAGCTGAGGTTCATAAGACAGATCAATGGAAACTTCATGCATAGCATGGTGAGCTACCTCTGTCTTTCTAGTTCAGTGGGTTGTCTGAAATCTGTCTTGTTTTATAGCTGCCTCATTCTTTTTTCCCACTCATTCCTGCTTGTTACAGGTCATACCAGAGTGGTTTGTGAAGTATTTTGGAGAAAACATCCCGGCAACCGTCAAACTAGAAGCCGCAGATGGTAGCATATATGATATTGGAGTTACTGAGAGTATGAACCGAAAAATCCTCCAGTCTGGATGGGCGGAATTTGTTGATGCCAATAAAATACAAGAGAATTATTCCTTGATCTTTCGATACCTTGGTAACACCCGCTTTAAGGTTACAATATTTGATTCCAACGGTAAGGAGAAAGCTTTGTGCCGTGTTGGGATGAAAACTGCCTCTGATGCTAAAAACCCCCAACAATCGCTATACTGACAATTCGAGCAGTTCTCGTGATAGTACTACTCAGTCATTATCAGGCACAGAATCAGATTCAGATGGGTGTCCAAAGGAAAGCTCATGTCACTATTGTGAATCAGAAAAGACGGCTGCAGTATCTTATACTTCTGAGGAATTATCGGGTAAAATTATGTTTCTCAAATTAAATCAGTTACCAGCTTACCCTTTATTCTCTTACTCTTGAATCCTTTTTACTGCAGAAGACAATCCATCTGCAGATGAGTGTATGGAGTTGGACAGTTTTCAGATGCTCTCAGAGGATTATGTCTTATCTGGGCGATGTGATCTTACAGTAGCACAGAAAGAAAAAATAGATGCACTCGTCGCTGAAATTCAACCTAAAATTCCAATGCTTGTTGTACTGATGAAGAAGACTAATGTGGAACCTTATACTGATGTGGTATGTTGATTTTAGTACCTAAATTTATAAACTACTAAGTGTCTATAGCTACATACATTTTCTAAGATATTGTTTGGAATGTCATTCTTGTGGTTCGAACTGTGTCAAATCTCTAAAAGGAACTTCTGCAACAGAACACATATTCATAATAGAATCAGCAATAGCATTGCATTGTTTCACAGTTCTGTCATGTGCATTGAAGAGTTAGCCTCTGTGAGCTGTGACAATTTTATGTACTTCCTGTATATTTTCAGGTGTTACGCAAGGACTACGCACTCGTGCACTTTCCAGGCGAAAGCCAAACTATCACATTACATGTGCCTACGAAGAGCAGCGGTTGGCAGTGCAATTTGCGCATCGGGCTTGATGGTCGGCGCAACCTACGTTTAGGAAACTTTGTCCATGACAATCATGTTAGAGAGGGTGATATCTGCCTATTTCAACCAATGACAAATGTTAGGCAGAAAAGATTCAGAGTAACAGTCCATATCCTTCACAAAGCGAGCATTGATCACTCCCCAGATAGAAGAACATGCATTGGCTCAAATCCTGGAAGGACAAGCACAAATATGGCCGATGTTAAGGAGGAACCACCTACCGATGGTATGGCAGCATGAAACTAACATGTTGCTACTGTTAGGATGCAAGTGTCACATTTGAGTTGGCATATATTTGTCTGTTTCATGTGAAAGCTTTTCCAGGTGAAGACATATCCTCTTCGGATCATGAGGAGCATGGTGACTCTGAGAGTTCTGAGGGGGCTTCTGAGCCTCCTTTCATTCTGCCAGATAGAGTTCATCTAACGCAAGCACAGGAGAAGAGAGTGTTGGATAAAGTTGAAAAAATTGTGTCAGAACTGCCTATTTACGTTGCGATTATGAACAAGATGAATGTATGTCGCCACAATACCTTTCCCATCTTAGTAAGTCAAGAAATAAGAAGCGTTTTCTATTGTTTTCTACTAGTCAACAATTGCATATTTATCCTTTGATCAGACAGACAGGAATATTTAGCAACTATCTCTGAATCTGTCTGAGTCTAACTTTTCCCTGTTTATGGATAACAAACAGAACTTTGGTGTACGGTACGCTGCCATGTATTTTGAAAGGAAGCACGGTACCGGGCGTCATGGAAATAAGAGTGTCATCAGTTTGGTGCTTCAGCGGAGGGGAAGAGCAGGACGTGGACCATCGAGATGCGATGGCAGATGCGCCGCACAAGTAGTCATCAGCTGAGGGTTCTCAAAGGATGGCCGTCTTTCTCCCGCGCCAACCACCTACGGGAGGGGGACCTCTGCCTATTCAAGCTGATGAAGAACGAGGAACCGCTGAAGATGATGGTCTACATCATTCGTCGTGAGAAATGTAAGGGCTGAAGCTATGTGGCATATCTCCAAAGAGTGTGTCGGAAAGGAAGAAACTTATCTGTTTTCTGTCCTTGGGGGTTATCTCAGTGTTTAGCTAGCTCTATTAGGGTTTGTTATCAAGATTCTAGAGCTATTTTGCATAGTCAAGTTTGAACAACTTATCTATAGTACTGTCCGCTATAATACCCGTCCTTAGAGATTATGTTGGTTTTCGGTGGTTTCTTGGTTAGATGTGTTGCTGAGCATTGAGAGGCATATGTACTTTGCGTGGGAATTTGCGTGAGCCAAGAAAGGATTGGGGCCTCTTAATTTAATCCTCCTAGGAAAATGAATAGGATTGACCAACTTTTAGATTCTAGTAGAATTGAGGGCGTACAAATGCATTTTACCAGAATTTTTCAACCCCTGTTCCAAGATTGGAATTTGCCAAGAGATTAAATCCTCGAAAATTCCTTTAAAAGTTCTGACATATAACTCGGGATCTACAAGACTAGAATGTATGGTAAAAGATTAAAATGGATATATTCAGGTACATATACTCAGGTACATGCTACCTTTGAGGACCAGAGTACAATGTACATCGTTGAACGATGTGATTTTATTAGGGTTAATTGGATTAATGCCACTCTAATTCATTTTTTATTAGATAAAGTAATATATTAATATCAAGTAGATAACAAATACATCCAGCCTCTGCAACAACATAGTATCAAGAGCTACTCGAGACATTAAGGATGCACACAAGAAAAAAAAAGAAAAAAACCCGCTGAATTGAACAAGGAAGTAGCAGTAACTACCACCACCAAAGACTACACCTGGACCGCAAAAAGGCTCTCCAAGAACGACGCCTCCAGCAAGGTAACAGTGCACAAACACCGTCGTCGCCTGATCGTAGAGCAAAGGTTTTCACCCTGAAGAAAGTCCGACTGAACTCTAGGCAATGCCTACAACAAGAAAACGGATAGAGATCCGTCATCGCCAGATATAACCAATGAATGTCAGATCTAGAGTTTTCACCCCGGAGGTCAAAACTTTGTGCCAAAAGAGCACCACCGAGAAGAAGTCATCCTGTATTGTCACCCCCGCTTGCCGAGACTGCTGCAAAACACTGATCATCCTGTTCGCGGTCTTCACTCCATCCAGTTCATCATCACTTTGAAACTCGATCTTGCCATTAGCCATCGAGATTCATGCTATTTCGAAAAACGTCACTCTAATTTTCTAACAGTCGAAAACTGCCACTCCATTTTTGAATAAGTCCAGAGATGCCACTTCACACATTTGAACTCACTTTTTCTCCCAAACACAAATATTCATCTTGTATTTTTTGCTCGACGAAATTACCCCTGTCCCCACATGACCCCTTCTCCCCTCCTCCCCCAAGTCTAAGTCCCAAATCTCTTGTCGTCTCGTGCCTACATAATGTGCTCCTTCTCGTTGACACACCACTCTTGACGACCAGTCCACTAGGCCAGACGCCCACTCGATTGATCTCCGAGCGTGATCTTGGTGTCGCGCGCGTTGCTGGACCATGATACAATGAGAGTTGGGGCTGGGGAAGCTGAAAATGCGCAAATAGAACTCGCACAGAAAGAAAAGGATAATCTTGCACAAGGATAACTAGATAACCCTATATAACGCCCATTAGCGGTGTCGGACGCCGCGCCGCCTGAACCCCACGCAGGCCAACAGGCAGATTTTTTTTAAAATATTTCTCATGTGTTTTTCTCTTCTTTTTTCATTTTCGTTTTCTATTTTCTGCTTTCCTTTCTTGTATTAATTTACTTTTTAGATTTTTGTAATGTCTAATCTTTAAAAATATTCAATTTAAAAAATCAGAATTGCAAATATATTTAGTTCCTAAAATGTTCATATTAAAAATATCAGGCTTAAAAATGTTTAGAATTAAATGTTAAAATTTGAAAAAATCAGAATAAATAACATCAACTAAAATGTTCAAACTTGAAAATTGTTCACATTTTAAAAACGTTCAGATTTGAATTGTTTCACTTTTATGATTTAAAAATTGTTCAGATTCCGAAAAAGTTCACAATTGAAAATTATTTAAATTTTGGAAATGTGCATATTTGAAACTATTCGAGTTTAAGACCAAATTTCTGGCATGAATCTCCTACCGCTAGGGGGCGATGTGTAGCAGCTCAAACCGCCTATGTGCGCGAACACCTGAAGCGCTTCCATAGCGGGCCGGCCCAACTAAGAAGATTCCTTTTTTTCTTCCTCTTCTTTTCTTTTATGTATGTTTTCTTTTTTGTTCATTTTCTTTTTTCACCTTTTTATGATCTTAAAAAATGTTTAGATTCGAACAAGTTCAGAATTAATAAAAGTGTCATGTGCCAGGAAGCAAATAGACGATCGAGCCCCTAGATGATAGTTGGATATGGGAACCTTGGTTCCAGTTTCTTCAACTGTTAGATTTTTTGTGGTTGGTTGCGAGGTTTAGTTGGCAGCAAGACTCTATCTTGTTTTGATATAACCTGCGTACGTGGTCATGCAGTCGGCAAAACCCTATGATGTTTTTGTTTTTCAGATTGGTGGCTTCCGTTTCGATAGCCGTGTGGCTGGTCATCTCTTTTTTTTTGTCATGATTTTATTACACAACTTTACAATGCGATTACAGATTTTTTTGCTGCATAATGTTTTGGTTGTTCTCGTGTCTAGTTCACAACAGGGCTTATATAATTAGAAAGATGGAAATTGACAGTTCTTAGATTTTCTAGCCTGCCCAATTATTTGGACATTTGGTGCGCCTAATGTGTGTCTTCACGGGTGGTTATAGTTAAAGCATGCATGCGGTACGTTGTAAAAAATGGCTTTCGCATGAAACGTCAAGATATGTATCTTTTTTTCCTGCAACAGCCGAAGGATAGCTTAACATGACAGATAGTCAACTGTTGGAAGCAGTGGCGGAGCTACAACATGTAGCACCAGGGTGCCTACCGGTTCACTAAGAGGGAAAATTCATCCTTAATTTTTGGGTGCATATGTGGTAAAAAATGCTATTTTAATATAAAAGAATCGCTTACCCAGTGTCCTATGCACCCCCTTGGCAACACCTAGCCCCGCCACTGGCTGGAAGGATGTACATGCATGTTTGCTGTAACCTGGAAGGAGATTAGTCGAGTGCAGGAGAAGTTACCGATGCAGAAATCAAGGGTCAAGTTGACATGTCCATAATTGTTCTCACGTTTTGAGAAACCATGCAAAGAACACCACTAACGTATGTTCGAGCATATGCACTTGGCACACAAATTGTCTTATGAAACACTCGAAGGGATGAGGGGCAATGACACATGTGAGGGTAGTTGGACCGTCTATTTCGTTTGCTTTCTGCTCTATGGTGCCCTTAATTTGGTTTATCTTGTTGCTTTTATTTTTATTGGTTTCTTGTTTTTGTGTCATATTTTTGTTCCCTTAGTCACGTTTATGCACTTGCCAATTTAACCAGAACTCCGAACTGACGGAAAGAGGGCGCAACAACAATATTTGATAAAATCATAACTCAAATTCCAGACCAACAGGTTGGATTACATGTCAAGTTTATGCACTAGCCAACGCAAACAAAAATCCAAACCGGGTGGAAATGATAGGCAATCGACATAGACACTTCAACACAAAAAAAACATACTTATACTGTTGCTTTTATTCTCCTGTTTTTTTGTTGTTTCGGTGTTCCATATTTATACTCCTATATATTACAGCTTTTCCATAAGAAAAATCTTTTTGCGATTTTCATGTAAAACACAAATGGGCCGGTATTTCCCCAGTCCACATTCATATGGTAGGCTAGCGTGGCAGGTACTACTCTGCATCACCTTTCCCCGTCCACAGTGAGAAAGGCGATTTTGTGAACCTGCCTGCTCAAACCACCTCGCCGCCGTCGATCCGCTCGATTCCTCGCCCTCCGTCGGCCGCTCCGGCGGCGGGAGGACGGGGAATCGACGGATCTAGGCGTGTACATAGTGTAGGTTTAAGTAGGGCTCCAGCCGGCGGCGTCGGGGCGGAAGAGGCGCGGCCGGATTGGATTTTGCAGGTGGTGGTGCTTCCCCTCGTCGGTGGCGCTCCGAGGAGCTCTGGCGTCGAGCTACCGCCTTCGTCGAGCCTGCGGGTCTGTGGATCTGCAGGTTGTGACTCCCCCTTCGCCGGATTCCGTGGGACGGTGGGTCCGGCGTTTCAAGATCTTCCGAGAGATGCGGATTTTCATCGGCGTGACGACGACGGCGACCTCCGGCGTAGATCCTCTGGGATCGGTGATCGGCGACTTCCCGCTGGCTTGGGGATGCTCCTGATCCAAGGCATCGCGAGGAGTATGAGCAGCGGCGCGCCACCGACAGCGTTGCGTCGTCTCCGGCGTGGTCGAGTTGCTCAGGGGCTGGGCTGTAATTTTATTTCTTCTGAGGGCCTCTTTGTAATTTGTCCGATGTAATATCTGTGTCTTTCACCGCAAAAAAGATTAAAGAAACGTTAGGCGCGCGGGAACTATGAAAGTCAATACAGGTTAGTGACGACCTCCCTTTAATTTTTCCTTTGCGAGGACGTACGTAGGACGTGTACCGGCCGCGCGCGTGAGTGCAAATGTACCGCCAATTGAGTTGTTGTCCGAGCGGTACCTGTCGATGGACTGACATGGGCTAACTGACAATTCTCTGACCGGGAAAGACCCTACGGAGTATGCTGGTTGGTCTTGGGCCAAACATCCATCGGGCTCTGCAACCCTCTCTCCATATAAGCGGAAGGATTGCTTCAGCTTCTCGTTGCTTGGTGGTAGTGCTAGCTCGTGAACAGCTTAATTTTGAATCAGATAATTGTATCAGCATCGTAGCAAGAGGATTGGAAGAAGGGCGCAAAAGGTGTAGCTGCAGCAGCTAGCTTCCATACTCGACATGGCGTTGCTCCTCGGAGTCGTCTTCGCCTCTATCCTTGCAAGTAAACTTCCTCTCCCTCTCTCCGTACTTGTTGCCTTGAACCATGCGGCAGCGCCTAAGTGCTAGCTCGCACGCATGCAACACGTGGTACGTGATAAACTTGCATCATCCATTCACCTGATGGGTACAATCAATTAAGTTTTAACCAAGAAGCAAATAAAGTTTGAAAGATGTCAGTTTCAAGACTGATGCATGCTAACCTGATGATAATTAAGCCATGTGTGGTCAAGAGTTCCTCGATGAAGATGTCCAATGACCCACGGACTTTGAGAATGGATAACATTCCGGCCGGGGGAATGGATACTCGCCACCCGTCTTTCCTCTCTAAGATGGTGCACGTACGTATATATAACCTATAAGGGGCCATAGACCTAGCGTCCGTTAGCTAATTCATCTTGGAGACATATATTTGTGTTGTATCCATTGTTTTCACATAGCCAACATTTTGTTATGCCATTCCCGTTCCGTTAGCTAATTTATCTTGGGGACGTATATGTAGCCATGTAGGTGCACTAGATCATTGAAAAACACATCTAAATTATGGCCGAAAATCTATAAAAAAAATATCACGACATAAGCATAATGTATGTCTATGATGTCTGCAAATTTTACACTAAATTCTCTTCACGGCTTACAATATATAAAAGACAAATCACAGTACTATGAAATTTACAAAAAAAAAATCAAATATGGATTAAATAATATCATACTGGTACTACTTACAACAATTTAGATTGCTGAAAAATCAGACGGATTTTTTATATATTTTTAGAAATATAGAGCTCTTTTACGGTGCTTGGAAAACTACCACTAGTAGTTTCAGGTAGCTCCCATCATAAATTATTTGAGCCGTCCGATTTATTTTGACCCTCCTAAATGATTCCAACCATCCAATCATTAAACAGATAATTTAGGATAATCAGTTGGGGTATGATGGTCATTAGTCCACGATCTGTTTCGCGTCCTGCTCCCTCGACCCGCTGAGCGCAGTCCACGATCTGTTTCGCGTCCTGCTCCCTCACCCGCTGAGCGCCGTCGCCGCTACTCTAGTGGTCTGGCGAAAATGGACGATCGATAGCAGAAATAGGGGGACCAAGATCGAGGGCGGGGAAGAGGACAATGGAGATTGCACAGGCACAATCATTAGCAGCAAACATACTTACGCGGTGGACTCTGAGATGCTCGATGCGTTCGCTGATGTCCTGTTGCGCTGGCCGCGTATCTCCGCAGCCTCAACCTCGAGCCGCCAGACGCGGGAGGCCGACGGAGGTGATTAATTTTCCGTACCATGTCGAGCTACTCGAACTGCTCCTTCGGAAGTAACACCGCCAGCTCCTCCGACAGCTCGAAGCCCATGGCCGCCCGCGACACCAGCATGGCCTCTCCTTCATTGCCATCATTCGTTCCTTCTACTACTCCTCTGCACTTAATCGTTACGTACACAAGAAAGAAACATGATAACAAAAAACGTGAGGTTCACTGAGGATCAGGTGGAGAAGAAAGACATGCATGATTCTTGGTGAAAGTTGTGGACGTAGGTTGCAGACTTGAAGTTCAAGGTTATGCGCATGCACGCCGTCTGTGCGGCTGGGTTGGAAGGCTGCGGCCTCTCGGCTCGCTCTGGTTGGACTCGACGGCGGCGGCGGCAGCGGCGAGCAGCGCGTTCTGGCTTAGATGGGTAGGGCGTGGCATACTCTTGCTGGGTTCGGCGGCGACAACCTAGTCCGCGCTGCTATCGCCGGACTTCATAACAGAGGTCTGCTCGGTGCCCCTGACATCATCATCGGCTGCCACGGCGGTGGAGGCGAGCGGGCAGAAAATGGCGGAAGCGGCGGCGAGCCAGGGGACGATAAGGAAGGAGTAGGTCACGGCGGCAGGCGGCGGAGGACGATACGCTGCGCCTTCCATAAGGTACAAGGGCGGCTGGGTGGGGATGAGTTTGAGAGTGAGATGTGCCGGGAGGCTCCGATCTTAGGAAGCGAGTGAGATGAGGAAAGAGATGAATCTGACAGTGGGATCACTGACATGAATTTATCTAAATACCCTTTTAATGTGGATTAAAAATAAAATAATATTGGTAGTTTCAGCTAGTTTCGGGGTTTTTTTATCTGGTAGTTTCTGGTAGCTCTAATTTTATCACCGTTAGATTAGAGCGGATGGACGGTTGTTAAAATTACCAATTACCCTAAAACTTGTCATATAGTTATTGTGTCGATCTTGTGAAATCAGTACTCCAGTATTGTTACATGTGTCAATTACTAATTTAGTAGAACTTACACGCTTAGTGCACCTTATACGCGCCGTTTATCTTTCATTGAAACAAATCCTTCGCGTGCGAAGGAAGTAGAGAACATTTGTTGTCATTGCTTTTTTTTTAACAAACCAATGGTGATTGATCAAAATATTATGCACCAAGTGGAAGGAAAATCTTCATTTTGTCGAACTGCAACATTGCCAACTTCCGGGATCCAAACTTTATTGTTCAATATATCTCTAAAGCAAAGATTACGCCACTCAATACGAATTTTGAACCGTGTCGACCTTCCCGCGCCTCTACTGTGCATCGGTGCGCCCATGCTTCATGATCAATCCACCGTCCGTTGCCAACAAAATGATGGCTAACAATCAAAGTTAACGGATCCTTCTACGCATGCCAACGGACGGTACGTGTTAACATAAACATATGATTGTTTGTTCCTTGATTCTCTCTGCAAGCTACACACGTGTACGTCCGTTCTAGCGTACGGTTTCCATCTGTATAAACGCAGACCAACAATCAATAAATCTATATGTTCATATCTCGTTCAGAAATCACAAGAACACAGCTGCTGTAATCTGTAACTAAGTTCGATGGGACGATCTACATCCACATCTACTGCAGGAGCGGCGTCGGTGGGCGTGTGCTACGGCATGAGCGCCAACAACCTGCCGCCGGCGAGCACCGTGGTCGGCATGCTCCAAGACAACGGCTTCACCTCGGTGCGCCTCTACGCGCCGGACAGTGACGCGCTGGCCGCCCTTGGCGGCACCGGCATTGGCGTCATCGTCGGCGCGCCAAACTACGTGCTCCAGGACCTAGCCACCAGCGCGTCCGCCGCCGCCGCGTGGGTCCGCGACAACATCGAGGCCCACCCGTCCGTCTCGTTCCGGTACATCAACGTTGGCAACGAGGTGGCCGGAAGCGATACCCAGTACCTCGTCCCGGCCATGGAGAACGTCTACGGCGCGCTGACCGCGGCCGGCCTGGGTAACGCCATAAGTGTCACGACGGCGATATCGCAGGCCACCATCGCCGTCCATGTTCCACCGTCGGCCGGAGACTTTGCAGATGGGGACAAGCAGTTCCTGCTCCCCGTGCTGCAGTTCCTCCAGCGCACCGGCGCGCCGCTGCTCGCCAACCTGTACCCGTACTTCGTGTATTTATACAACCCGGGCCTCATCGATATCAGCTTCGCCATGTTCACGGCGCCAGGAACGGTTGTGCAGGACGGGGAGTATGGATACCAGAACATGTTCGACGTGACGGTGGACGCGGTGCACTCGGCGGTGGACAGGCTGCTCGGGTTGAGCGGCACCGTGAGGGTCGTTGTGTCGGAGACAGGGTGGCCGTCGGCCGGCGGCGAGGCGGCGTCGGTGGAGAATGCGAGAACGTACAACCAGAATCTGGTGAGCCATGTCGCGAACGGCACGCCGCGGCGGCCGTGGAAGGTGGAGACGTACCTGTTCGCCATGTTCAACGAGAACCTCAAGGAGGCCGGCGTGGAGCAGAACTGGGGCCTCTTTTACCCCAGCACCGATAGGGTCTACCCCATCAGCTTCGGTGACAATTGAATTTGATTGATCTCGTCGCCGTCGATGCGTGTACGCCTTTGTCTTGGTGATAGAATCGTATGCTGTAAATTTATTGTGTGTGTATACTGTAAATATATTGTATTGGTATTTCTAATACTTAATTTATATAACGAGTATTCCTCTTTTGGAATGTTTGATAGTAGCCAGGCCATCAGTGTTTCTTGCAATGCCAGTAGGTGGACCGGTGGATTTCTGCTCTACGATTTTAGGTATCCAGCGCCACAATTATGCAGGTATGATACTATTCATGGTATAGGCCGGTGTTCTCTGTCTAAAAGTAGCAAGCGAGTGAATGTCCTTAGAATTTCCCTTGTATGCATCTGACAGTGGATGTTTTGATTGTATACACTAGTTCCAACGATTTGAATTTACTAATTAGTGAAGTCGTAGATCAGAACAAATAAAACGAAACAAACGTGACTACATGAGACATGGATAAACTTTACAACTAAGTGAAAGATCAGAAATCATCATATCTAACTGCATAACATAACATTCTGGTCACAGACGAGTCCTGGTCGTCTTCCTCCCTCCGCTACAGTAGAGAGGAGCGTTTTCTGAAATCCACCGGAGATCCATCGCGTCTTCCGGCGAATCCGGGGATTTCTCGTCCTCCGCCGGCCGCTCCGGCGGCGGGAGGGCGGGGAATCCCCGATTCCCGGCTGTACATAGGGTAGGTGTGTCTGGTTCCCCCGCGTGCCGGCGTCGAGGAGGTGGCGAATCCGGCGATGCGGTTTTGGCGGCCGCGCTGTTCCCCTTCGGCGATGGAGGTCCTCGGAGCTCCGTCGTCTGGCGCGTGTCGTCCTCGGGCTCGGCGGTCCGTGGATCGAGCGAGTTCCCCTCCCCCGCCCCAGATCGAAGGCGGTCGATCTGGATTAATAATTTGCCGGAGGTGGTGAAGATGATCTGGAGCACGGCGATGAAGACGGCGGCGCTGGGTGCAGGCCCTGTTGGGCCATTGACCGGCGACTTCCCGACCACCAGGGGGCTGCTTCCAATCCAGGAGTATAGCGGAGCAGCGGCGGATTCGGCGCGTCACCGGCTCGTCCACGGCGGTGTCGTCATCGACTTGCAGAAGGACCTGTCTGTTATTTCTTTTTTTCTGCTGTCCTTTTCTGTAATGTTGCTCTGATCATCAATACTACCTTTTTCGCAAAAAAAAAAACTGCATAACATTGCATCATGTTTTTAATTCCATGCACGCGGCAAAGAAGACAAAAAAACCCCACAAAACTTGACTATCCTTGAAGGTTTTTGTAACCACATGGGATGAGAATCCTAGACTGAACCCAAAGTACCCTGAGATCATGGTTTTAAAATTCAGTTTCGGAAAAATGTCGGCCATTACTGAAGTGAATTTCAGTGACTTTGATTTTCGTTTCCGCCAATGACCGAAATTTTCTTGTAAATTCATTTAAATATTTGATTTTTTTTGAATTGTCGTGTAGTACTGAAAATGATGAAATATTTTAACCGACAGGTAATTATTTTAGTGTCTGCTGAAATTACTGAAATTCAGTGAATTTCGTTGGAATCTCACTGAATGTTAAAACCATGCCTGAGAATGAGATACACCCCGACAAGGCAGATTATCGGACCGGTGTTTCATCGCCGTAACCTTATTGTTTTTTTCGAATTGACCATGATCATGATGTGACATTTTTCCACGGGATGTTCTTTTTAGCATATCCACGGGATGCTTGTGCTTATTAACTGTTGGTTTCTTGGGCTGGTCACGGGCTGAAGCATTGGCCTTTTGTTTCGAAATGAGCTGGGCCACAACAGGATTAATGAGCCGTTTAAGACTCGGAATCCGCCGGAGTACCGTGATTGGGTTCCTTTCCATCCGTTAGCCGTAACCTACCGAATATAATTCGTCCGCGACGTTTTCAAAGACAACCACCGCCGCGCCGTGCTCTTCTCGATCTCGTTTGCCAAGAACATGAGTGCCGCCGCCGCCTCCGACTGGGCCAACCTTCTGCCGGAGCTCCTCGAGGCCATCGCGGGGCGCGTCGGCCACGATGAACGTAGCCGCGACCGCGCGGCGTTCGCCGCAGTCTGCAGGCCGTGGCGCCGCACCTCCAGCGCCTCGGGCGCGCGGCTCAACCGGCACTCCCTGCACCTCGTGTCCCTCCGGCCCGGCGCCAGCGCCGTGGACTTCTCATCCCGCCACGGCGAAGTCGTCAAGACGGCGTACCTAGGAAGCGACGAAGCCGGCACCGGAGGCGGCGCGCGGCCCCACCGCGTCATCGGCTGCTCCGGCGGCTGGCTCGTCGTCGTGGACAGGGCGTGTGGCGCGTCTCTCCTCGAGCCTGTCGTCGACGGCAGGCGGTTCCCGCTGCCGCCTGTCACGGCGTTCGACTGCGGGTTCATAACGCCCCTCGCCGGCCACGACGGCGGTTTTTCCCTGGACAACCATGCCTACAGGTCCCACATCCGGGGATTCAGCAAGAAGGTTGCGCCGTCTCCTCCCGAGACGGTGTCGATCCAGGCCATGCGCGACGAGTTCTTCCACAAGGCCGCGATCCGCCCGGAAAGCTTCACCGTGATGGTGATCCACAGCAACGGGTCCGGGCTGGCGTTCGCGAGGCCCGGTGACAAGTCCTGGACGTCGCTGAGAACGTCCGCGTCGACGCGGTACGCGGACGTCGTCTACCACAACGGCGCGTTCTATGCGCTCACCCGCGGCGACGGCTCCATCGAGGCCTGGGAGCTGGTCGACGGCCGCCGCAACTTGAAGCCGCGGCTCGTCACGGGGCCAGTGATGACGTGGGAGTTCAAGCGGTGCGTGGAGTTCCACAGCGAGACGTTCCGGCAGCCGGCGTACTACGAGGGCGCCCGGTACCTCGCCGAGTGCGACGACGGCCGCGGCGGCCTTCTCGTGGTGAGCACCGTGGCCATCTTCGACGACGGCAACGCGCTGCGCACCCGGCGATTCAAGGTGTTCGGCGTGGACGAGCAAGAGGGCGCGTGGCGCGAGCTGCAGGACGTCGGCGACGAGACGGCGCTGCTGGTGGGGATCAACCACGGGAGGCGCGTGTCCACGCGGGAGTACCAGTGCCTGAAGCCCAACTGCGTGTACTACGTTCTGAGATCCTTCGCGCCGGAGTTCGACGCCATGGATGAAGATGGTGACGTTGGGGAAGAATGCTCGAGGTACGAGAGCGGGGTGTACGATCTCCGGAGCGGAAAGGCGTCCAGGAAATCGATGTTCAGGCGCGCCGGCGGTGGACATCCCGTATGGTTTGTGCCTCCCGGGGCCGTGAATGCTCAGCGCAGCTGACAACATACACGACGCGGTGACACGATGTTCCCGAGCTGTGGGAATTTATAAATGTTGTTCTTGTCGAGGAAATTCAGTTGGTGGAAATTCGAAAGCTAGATTCTTGACTGAGTTTCATGGAATGCAATTTGTAGTGCAATAATGCGTGCAACTGATTAGTTCTAAGCGCTAGTTCACTGTTTCTGTTGGTGAACGATTCATTCCAGTACATAGTAGAAATTCGAAAGATACAAATCTTCATTAAATTTCCTGGAAAAGAATTGGTAGTTCAATAATATGCAACTGATTGGTTCCGGATTTGATGTCTAAAATCTATAATTAAGGAGGCGGTTTCTACTTTTTTTTTGACGCGATGCGGTTTCTACACTATATTTGTGGAAATCATTAATTGAATAGATCCATTTGATTACAGTATTTGGGTACATTGTAAGAAGCAATTGATTGCCCAATATTAAATTCCGGATATTTGTTGGTAGTAGTAAATCGTGAATCAAATCATTTACTCGAGGCCAAAGAAAAGCCATGCCACAAATAATGCAATCGATGATGCAATGGATATCCAAGGCTTTAGTCACGTCACAATTCGAAGAATTCCTCTATTAGCTGGCCTATATATTGGCACCCAAACTGCAGCGGATGTGGTGCAGAACAAGAAACAAATCTATTATTGTTATAAACGATAGCAAAGAAACGACGAAGAGCGGAACGATCAAACCAAAAGGGACACGAGATTTTAATGTGGAAAACCTATCCAAACAAAGGAGAAGAAAAAATTACGGGCGCCAGCCAGCAACACTTCACTATATCGGGGTGAGGTTACAAACGCCGGGATTTACACAATGCGACATATCCCAACCAGCGGCTTACAAGAGGAATATATGGTGGCATAAAACCCTAAGTCGGCTGCAGTCCGACCCGGAAATGATCCGGGGCGCTCCGCTCTCTTTCGTCACAAGTTGGCCTTCATCAGTATAGAATTTGGATCATCATAAAACAACACTCCACCTTGAGACAAATTCCATCTTGTAGCATGAATGAGAACTTCACCCTGAAACAACAAAGAAAATACCTTCGGCGCCAAATAGCCACTTGGACTAGACAGTGATACCAACTAAGTCCGAGCAAAGCTCGAACTTAGTAACAGAAACGTGCTTTGTCATCATATCAGCAGGATTATCATGAGTAATTATCTTGCATACCTTCAGCTTACCTTTTGCAACAACATCACGCACATAATGGTATTTGACGTCAATGTGCTTTGTTCTCTCATGGAACATCTGATACTTAGTAAGGTAAATAGCACTTTGACTGTCTCAAAACAGGTTAATGCAAGTATCATCTCCACAAAGCTCAGCAAACAAACCTTTCAGCCAAACCGATTCTTTACATGCTTCAGCAATAGCCATGTACTCTGCTTCAGTGGTAGACTGGGCAACAACAGATTGCAACGCTGCCCTCCAACTCACGGCACAGCCACCAAGCGTGAACACATAAACTGTGAGGGATCTCCTCTTATCCAAATCGGCGGCAAAATCTGAATCCACATAGCCTGCGAGTCCCTCATCAGTCTTGCCGAACTTGAGGCAAGCATTGGATGTGCCACGAAGGTACCTGAAAATCCACTGAACAGCCTTCCAATGTTCTTTACCAGGATTAGCCATATATCTACTAACCAAACTCATAGCATATGATAAATCTGGACGTGAGCAAACCATGGCATACATTAAAGAACCAATAGCACTAGAATATGAAACTCTAGACATGTACTCAAAATCTTCATCCGATACTAGGACATTGTTCAGCTGACAATTTAAAGTGAGGAGCAATAGGAGTACTAACAGACTTTGCATCATGCATGTTAAAACGATGAAGAACTTTCTTAATGTAATTTTGCTGACTAAGAAACAACAAACCAGAATTTCTGTCACGGGTAATCTCCATACCTAGAATTTTCTTAGCAGTACCAAGATCCTTCATCTCAAACTCGCTACTCAACTGTGACTTGAGAGCAGCGATATCTTTCTTGCTCTTGGCAGCAATCAACATATCATCAACATATAATAACAGGTATATAGGTGATCCATTAACAAACTTAATGTAGCCACAGCTATCAAATTCAGACCTCTTAAAGCCATGTGACAACATAAAAGAATCAAACCTTTTATACCACTGACGATGAGATTGTTTCAAACCGTATAAGGACCTTTTCAACTTACACACAAGATCCTCCTTACCAGACACTATGAACCCTTCTGGCTGGTCCATGTATATCTCCTCCTCCAACTCTCCATGCAGAAACGCAGTCTTTACATCTAACTGCTCAATCTCAAGATCACGCATAGCAACAATACCGAAAAATGTACGAATTGAACTATGCTTTACAACTGGAGAGAAAAAATCATTATAATCAACACCTGGAATTTGACTGAAGCCATTTGCAACTAACATTGCCTTAAATCTCGGAGGCTCGCTAGGAGATAAACCCTCCTTTCTCTTGAAGATCCACTTACAGCGGACTGCCTTCTTTTTCTTAGGCAAGCGCACAACTTCCCATGTGCCATTCTTATCGAGTGACTGCATCTCTTCTTGCATAGCAGCAAGCCACTTCACGCGGTCACCGGAACCAATAGCTTCAGTATAGGTGGACGGCTCATGTCCGTGCTCCACCTGTTCTGCACAACTCAGAGCATAATCAACAATGTTACACTCTTCAATTAAACGTGGTCGAGGACCACAATTCCTCCTGTTCTTACGAGCAACAATAGACTGTTGTGGCTGCAAAACAGGGGTTGAGTTCTGAACATTATTATTATCAGAATCAGAAGAATCAGAATCATCAGAACCAGCAGAATCAGGATCAGAATCATCTGAAATAGCAGCACCATCATTGTCAACAGTGACATTTTCATTTTCAACAGAGTGCTCCACCTCGACACGAACCTGCTCCTCAGAAAAATCTGGCAAAACATCTGAGGACAACTTATCAAAGTACACAACAGATTCATTGAAAACAACACTCCTGCTCATAAAAGCCTTTTTAGTTTCGGGATTCCACAACTTGTATCCTTTTACACCCGAACCATAACCAATGAACACACACTTAATAGCTCTCGGCTCTAACTTTCCATTATCAACATGAGCATAAGCAGTGCAGCCGAAAACTTTAAGTTGTGAATAATCAGCAGGAGTACTTGACCATACCTCGATGGGAGTTTTCTTGTCGAGGGGAATAGATGGTGACCTGTTTATCAAGTAGCAGGCGGTGGCAGCCGCCTAAGCCCAGAAACGCTTACTCATGCGAGCGTTGGAGATCATGCAGCGAGCCTTGGAGATGATGGTCCTGTTCATCCGCTCCGCTACACCATTCTGCTGAGGCGTGTACGGGATGGTGAGGTGCTTGACAATGCCTTCTTTCCTGCAATAATCATTAAAGACATTCGAACAAAATTCGCCACCATTGTCAGTACGAAGCAATTTCACCTTTCTTTCTGTTTGCCTTTCTATCATAGCTTTCCACTCTTTAAAAGCAGCAAACGTATCATCCTTATTTTTCATGAAATAAGGCCAAACTCTCTTTCATGAAATAAGGCCAAACTCTCCGCTCTCCTTCGTCACAAGTTGACCTTCATCAGTATAGAATTTGGATCATCATAAAACAACAATTATCACAACATTCCCATATTAGAAGGTACGATGGAGGTAAAGATTGTAGTGACCCTTCTGGTGTGGATGTTGTTCTTCATTAGCAACAGAGCTATATAATCATTTTACTTTATATATTTGTCATAGTACTTTAACACATCAAATTCATCACCACAATAACTAGATCAATAAACGGATTATTGGTGTCAGCTGACTATGTTCACAAAAAAATATTGCCTTCAACTATCTTAATATGTCTCTGCTTTACGTAGGCTATGCAGAGTGCAGCTTTTCAGATCTCAATGTCACCCAAAACATTGTGCTAGGGCAGACAGGAAGTTACCCGTTGTACTTGGTAACTGTGGAGAACAAGTGCATATGCACGCAGACCAATGTGAAATTGGCATGTGCTGGATTTAAATCATCCATCCCTGTCAATCCGGCCTGCGTCATCACGACGGACGAGGACAATGCGCTTTGCACCCTCTACGGCCCGGTGACAAAAACTATGTGGTCAATTTCTACTACGCGTGGAGCACCAAGTTTAGCTTCGCCCCGGTGTCCTCCATTGTCTCCTGCTCCGTAGCATGATTTCCATCATTACAGAAACCTTATATCATAGTTCTAACCTGGTTGAAACTCGCGGAATGTTTGTCCTAGGGGTGCCATCAGCCGCCACATCATTTGATTAGTGAATGATCGGCATTTCCATGCGGCAGCCGTGCAGGTTGATAATAAAGGCAACATCAAATGGAGCTAAAAAAAGCATCATCGTCATATAATTTATTTGTTATAATTAATGAGAATACAATCCCCTCTGTTCCAATTTAATTGACATTTTTAGTAAGCAAACAACATATCAAGAGATTCAGTAAATTGCCATATCAAACCCTTACTAACTCCATAAAGATATACAATCGCTCCAGTTGTCCGTATTTTATGAGCCCGTGATTCACCGCCCCGATCCCTTGTGCCCTTACTCCTCTTCACATATGCCACGATCCATCACCCGCTCACCTATCCCACCAGTTCATGTGCCAAAAGCAGAAAAATCAACAATAAATAAAGTGCGGGGACAAAAAAATCAAAAACATGAAGACGGAAAAATCAACAACAAATAAAATGTGGGGTCATTTTCGTGTAGGCGGAAATACAAAATTTCCAGAAGCGTAGAACCTATCATTCTCAACATCTATTGTTTTCCCAGAATGTTTTGAAACTTTAAACGGTGATTTAAGAAAAAAAAACAGGCTACATGTAGCCCGGGCAAGAAAGTGACTTTTCGCTCAAACATTGACTACATAATAACTTTTTGTAGCAACATAAAAATGGATTATGACAGCTATATAAATTTTAGTAACTATTTTCATTCTAGTACATGTTAATTCATATGTCCACATGTTTCTCAAAAGTATGTTCATTCGCTCTCAATATTTTAATCACTTGAGTCCTCGGAAATGTCTTCTTGACCTGTCGGCTATGGCTATGAGTACAAAACATTATATCAAAATATATTTTACATTGTGATAGTATTTCGCTCTATTCAACGTTTTTGTATAAAATAGGCATTTTAAAATGAATTTATTTCTAATAATACCGAGTAAGATTTTAAGAACCATCTATCATAATCGAATAAATCACGTTGATTACAAATATACGCTAGGGGATGTGAAAACATTTCTTTGCATATAAACGAATCTTCACGTGTGGTAAGAATCCGACACGCTCTTCGGATCAAATAGCTATACGAAGGGCTCATATTAATCTCCGAGTTTTATAAGATAACTCTACTCCCTCCGATCCATATTAGTGGGCATAGATTTGTCTAAATTCATATGTATCTAGTTAAGTATTTAGACTAGATACATGTGTATCTAGACAAAGTTGTGCCCACTAATATGGATCGGAGGTAGTATTTAAAATGTAGAATAGAAATACAAAGTTAAAAGCTGGTAAACAGACGGAATCTGAGATAATGCTAGTGTGCCTCGTACATATCTCGCTTATGAGGGCCTATCACTCGCAGCTTTTGTTTGCGAACAGCAGGCGGGAGGTAGAAGGCACCATAAGGGTAGACGGTCTTCATGTTGTTAGTTATCCCACACACCTTCTTGTCGTGTCTATGACCTAAACCAGGTCGATCGGGGGATAAGATCGAGTTAATTTCGCATTTTTGGAATAAATACAATCCTCTGCTGAAATTGACTTGGAATTGTTGGAATCCTGAAGAGGTTTTACTGTGGCGTTCTGCAGGCAGTAGTAGTTGTATCCAACGGTGCTACGGCCTGGATATCAAACATATTCCATCTTTGACATAAATCTGTACATGTCTAACACCCTGTAGCCTGATTGGCGACAAGGTCAAGCTTACCCTGCTCCCACTTGCAGCGGTGATTGCGTGGCAATGGCTCCATCAAGCTCAACATCCCCAAGGTAACGGGCTGGGTATATCCCATTCTGCATCACTGTCTCCTTATTGTTGTGCTGGTGATTGTACCATGAGATTGATGATCATGACTGTGAACGGCATTTGAGTTACCATATTCTGGGTGTATCTGTGTTTTCATGTTCAAAGTGGTGTTACGGTGTTGATTTGCTCCGATGTTATCTGATTGTTAGTGTTGTGATGCTAGGATTGGGTCAGGGGAAGGGCTGGCATGAACTCCGCCTCCACGACAACGACCGGGAACTGTAGGTATCGCATGTCTTGGAGTTCTTGCTTTCCGTTCCATGCATGTATACCACTAGGTTCGAACATCGGAATTGTCCATTTTTCTGAGTTTACCACTAGGTCGTGTTGGAGCCATTTTTCTGAGTATTTCTGGAGGTGTCCACTTGCTAGATTGAGCAGCATAACCTCTTTTTGAAGTGGATTTACAGCTGACTGTTTTGAAAGATTTAGCGAACTGTCACTCTGGTGCTGGTGCTGGAAATGATGTCTCCTCAATTTTCACATCTTGTTTGGCTGTTTTGGATGTTTCAGTTGAAACATATCCATTGAAATCCCATCGATTGCTAGTGTCTTTCTTTCGAACATTCTCTTGTTACTCTCACGAATCACTTCTCAGTTCTTGTATATCATCTCCTATTTTCTTTGAAGCCAGTAGTCTCATGAAAGCATTCATTCCACATGTCTAGTTCACGTGTGTATAGTTTGTATGTAGAAGGTAACACACGCTCAAATAATGCCATTGCTGCTTGCAGGGTATGGGGGTCACATGGTAATTGGGCGACGGCTTGGTCAAGGTCGAAATTATTTTTCGTCACATGGCTTGGCCTGCTTATCATTTTTCTCTCTGCCTTGATTTGATTACTCTCGCTACAGCTTCGATTTTCTTCAAATACCTTTATAGCAGGGTACTACGTATGTATGAATCATGTACCTGCTTTTGTTTGTTTCTTGATTATTGCTCGTGGCTAAATGACCACAAGGATACATGGTGGAGAATTCAACAGTAACCATTCATTTGTAGAGCCATTTTTCTTGGTCATTTACCCTTGGCGGTGTTGTTTATAACCTGATTAGCAGTAGTCTTGTTTGACCTGTAACTTTCCTCAATCACATGTTATTTTGATGATGTGGTGACAATTAGCGGCTATACATTGCTCTTCCTGGCATGTCTCTTTATTTTGTGTTCATCCCATTTTTTGCCAAGGATCAAATCCCCTGCCAAGTTTTTTTTTCTTTCTGTCTCCGGCTCTAGATGCTTATGCCAGCAGCGTCGACTGCTCGTGATGTGTTGGTGCCTTTTTACCGGCAGCACTAGCTAGCAATTATCAGAGTATTTGGTGGGCATAATGTTTCAGTCTTTCAACTTAGTTAAACCTGTCTTCAGTGTTGCAACAAAAGTGACAACCAGACCATACCAGAGTCTGCCGCTGGTTGTCGAAATAAGCGTGCTCGATCTGTCTCATATGGTCGTGTGCCTGCTTATTTATCTCTCTATTTGCTTGGTCGAGATTTGCTTGAAACGCCAACTAACAGGGCACTACAGACCAAGACGCCTAGGCATTTCTTATCTTGTTTTTGCTAGTACCAACCTGCAAAATCTTTCCACTTGTTATCTGCTCAATTTCACATACACTCTTTTTTTTTGTGATTGTTTAAACTAAGAATTTACTCATCTGTTTTCAGCTGCTGATCGATTAATAATGCCACAGCTGCCAGGGTTTGCTTCTGAGGACGGCGGCAAGAGAGGTGCTCAGACTCAGGGCGGAGGTGCCCGTCCTGGCCGGGGCGGCTTCTATACCACCAGCAGCATTACTAGCACGGCGGCGGCCGTGGAGCAGCCTCCTTCGACCACCATGGTCAGGGACCTTGCGAACGCGGCGCATCAATAGCGTCCACCCCAGTTTCAAGGTCACAGAGCTGAAGAGCCCAGCTCCTGACCCCTCCCCTGTAGCCTGGTTGACGACAAGGTCAAGCTTACCCTGCTCCCACTTGCAGCGGTGATTGGGTGGCAACAGCTCCATGAAGCTCGACATCCTCAAAGTAACGGGTTGGGTATATCCCAATCTGCCTCACTGTCTCCTTATTGTTGTGCTGGTGATTGCACCATGAGATCGATGATCATGACTGTGAAAGGCGTTTGAGTTACCATATTCTGGGTGTACCTGTGTTTTCATGTTCAAAGTGGGATGCTAGGGTTGGGTCGGGGGAAGGGCTGGCATGAACTCCTCCTCCACGACGACGACCGGGAACTGTAGGTATTGCTTGTCTTGGAGTTTCTTTGCTTTCCGTTCCATGCATGTATACCACTAGGTTCGAACATTGGATTTGTTCCATTTTTCTGAGTTTACCACTAGGTCGTGTTGTAGCCAGGCTGCTATGGTGCTTTTGCCTAGCTATGACACTACCAACAGCGTCCGGGTTATAAGTTGAGGTCCTGAACCTGAGAGCTAGCATTAGGTGCGCATGAAGTTTTACACCATTTTTATTTTGTCTTCACCTGGGACTTCTGTAGCTAGTCAGCTATCTGTTTGCACATATTGAACTAGCTAGCTACCTGCGGCTGCTGCATGTAACTAATTATTTACACGTTTACACTTGGTTTCACAGGCTTAAGTATTATCCATTTTCTTTGAGATTTTTTTCTCTCTCATATGTTTCGAGAATTTTTTGTGATTGAATTGGTCGAACTTGCCGCTCAATGTTCACAAATTGATCTGGACCTTACAGGTTTCCGTCCCATATGCCCATGTGCCTGCTTATTACTTATCTCTCTGTTTTACTTGGTCTAGCTGCAGCTTCGATTGGCTTGAAATTCCAATTAACAGGGCACCATGTATGAATTATGTAGGAAGGAGATGCAGCTTCGATTATTCATTCAGATTTCTGGAAGACACCATCTTTAGCACCTCTCGGGGAGAGACCAAGCGGGACGCACTGTGCAGCTCACCATCTAGTGGCGACCACAGCGACGCTGGACTGCTGACAAGCGATGCCTCCATGCCATGCGCCCTCCTTATGGGGCCTCTCCACCGCCCGGACCAAGAGCAGAGAGCCGTGTGAGCACCATTTCACCTACCTAGCCAACGACCAAAGCCTGATAGCTGCTTCTGCAACATGTTTTCATTGAGTATGTGCTTCCCATGATTTTGCCTGAAAAGAGGTAATCATTTCTTGGTTTTCATGTCTTTGTAAATATAATATTTGTGTGATCGATATGGTGGTGGTTTGGTTGCGTGAAAATTTGTGTTGATGCCAGCCATATATATGCTCATAGTGCAAACTGTATCCTTTGTGCCATTTTGAAATGAAAGAGATAAGCTATACCGGTATGCATGGTCTATTAGCCACTATTAGCCATCTCCCTCCCGGATAGGTATGAATCATAAAATCCGAAATCAAATCTTGGAAAAGCCGCAGGTCCGGGAGCCCGAACAAGTATCTAGGCGGCGGCTAAATTCCTGAAACATTCCTCGTATGAAGACCAAACTATCTTCAAATGACCGAGCAGAGGTCTTTCAAATGTAAACACTCAACAATCCGAGCAGGTAATCTCGATCACCATTATACGCCAATTGGAGATTGCAGATATATGACTTCATCACTTGTAGCTGATATGCGTCAGTTCCACATTGTGTTGATTATTTGTTCTTATATGCAGGTTGCATCCGTGGGTGTCGAGATGGAGAAGAGGAGTTGCCCTGCTTGCAGCTGTTATCTTTGTTGATTGATTGATGAGCGTCCTAGCTACTACTCTCTGCGGTGAAGCAGCTAGTCATGTGTGATGCCTTGATGGAATGTGTTGTTGCTTAATCACTAGAGAGACCTAAAATCATTGCTGCTCCTCTGATGTCTGATGCTGCTGCTTGTTACCCAACCCGAGCTTCTATGTTTAGTTATGTTAGGCTTCCTTATGAATTTGCTTTGCTGGAATGTAAGAGGACTTAATGACGACGATCGAAAATTTGCTGTTCACGAGACCATCGCCTCTTCTTCATGCCTAGTTGTCTGTCTCCAGGAGACAAAGCTGGCTGTTGTGAACTCTGTTGATGCTTTCTATATCGGTGGCAATCGCCTAAGAAGTTTTACTGAGAGACCGGCTCATGGTTCTAGAGGAGGGATACTGCTTCTATGGGACGACTCCACCATCCAGGTTACTGATGTTGTCACCACCGAGTTTTGCCTCTCGGCCACCATCCATGTGATCAACAAGGACTGCGACTTTCGCATCACAACCGTGTATGGACCAACGGCCTCCAACCGGAAAGATGACTTCTTCGCGGAATTGCTCACTCAAAAGCCGGCTACGGGTATCCGTTGGCTTGCTCTAGGTGATTTCAACCAAATCCACCGGGCTAGAGATAAAAACAAGCGCAATGTAAACCGGCGTCGCATCACCCGCTTCCGCAACACTCTTCATGATTGTGAACTAAATGAAGTCCACCTCCAAAACCGGCGCTTCACGTGGAGTAATGAGCGGCGAAACCCAACTCTTTGCAAACTCGATGCCGTCTTTTGCAACACCGAATGGGACCTCACCTTTGGCTCTCATGTGCTTCATGCGCTATCATCCTCCTTGTCCGACCATTGCCCTCTCCTTCTAGCGGACGATAGTGGACCAAGGAGACCGAAGACGTTCAAATTCGAGAACTTTTGGTTGCGCTCACCGGGTTTTGATGAGGTCGTCAAGAACTCTTGGGACGAGCCTACCCCTCACATCGAGCCCTACCATGTCTTATTCCACAAGCTAAAAAGACTAGGGAAGTGCCTATCCACTTGGGGAAGACGTTTCTTCTCCAAGCCGAAGCTCCAACTTCATGCCGCCCTCTTGGTCATCTTACAACTTGACATCGCTCAAGATTCTAGGCCTTTATCCACGGAAGAGCACGACATCCGGTCGAGGCTAAAGAAAAAAGTGCTTTGCTTGTCTATCCTTGAGAGAGCAAGGAAGAAGCATTGCTCGCGGGTTTCCAATATAAAGGAGGGTGACGCAAACACAAAGTATTTCCACCTCAAAGTGAATTGGCGAAGGCGCAAAAACCACATCCATCGCCTCAAGCACAATAACGGGTGGGTCACGGAGCATAAAGAAAAAGAGGACATTGTCCTCAACCATTTCCGGTCGGCCATTGGTAAAGGGACGCCGAGGTCCCAAGATTTTAATTGGGAGGAGCTTCATTTCGAAAATCCGGATTTGGACTCTTTGGCCTCTCACTTCACCGAGGCCGAAGTGAAAGATGCAATCAACCAAATGCCGGGAGACAAAGCTCCCGGTCCGGACGGGTTCACGGGGGCTTTCTTCAAGAGAAGTTGGGACACTATCAAGTTTGATGTCATGAGGGTCATTGACCGCTTCGATAACCTCCATGTGGCTAAACTACATTGGTTGAACTCCGCCAACATTGTTCTTTTGCCAAAGAAGGAGGGGGCGGAAGAAATCACCGACTATAGGCCAATTAGTCTCATCCATGGGATCGCCAAAATCATTGCAAAAATACTTGCCCTTCGTCTTGGGCCCCTAATGAACAACCTTGTCTCAAACGCTCAAAGTGCTTTCATTAAAAAGAGGAGCATACATGACAATTTCCTCTATGTGAAAATTTTGGCACGCCGACTTCACAAGAGCAAAACTCCAACTCTCCTCTTCAAGTTGGATATCCGCAAGGCTTTTGACTCCATCCGGTGGGAGTATATCTTGGACCTTCTTCAACGGCGTGGCTTCCCTCCTAGGTTTCGTAATTGGATAACCGCTCTACTCTCCACTTCATCCTCTCGGGTCCTATTGAATGGGGTGGCCGGCCTTCCGATTCACCATGGGCGCGGTCTTAGACAAGGAGACCCTTTGTCGCCCCTCCTCTTTGTCATCGCCATCGACCCTCTTCAACAAATCCTTGAGTTGGCAACCAATCTTGGGCTACTTCACAAAATCCGTGGGAGGGGTACCGTGTTGAGAACTTCACTCTATGCGGATGATGCGGCCATCTTTGTGGCCCCAATAAAAGAGGACATCCAAAAGCTTACGGCGATCCTTCACGGTTTTGGTGAGGTCACGGGGCTATGCACAAACATCCAAAAGAGCTCCGTCGTGCCCATCCGTTGTGCCAACATTGACTTGGAGAACGTCCTACAAGGTCTCCCGGTGGTGCAAACGACTTTCCCAATGCGCTACCTTGGGCTCCCGCTATCGATTAGACGGCTTAAACGTGGGGACTTCCAATATCTTGAAGACAAATGCGCCGGCAAACTTCCACCTTGGCAAGGGAGATACATCACCACGATTGGGCGGGGAACCCTTGTCAAGTCGGTCCTCTCCTCTCAAACAATCTACTCATTGACACCTCTCATTGTGCACCCGGAAACCCTCCAATACATCAACAAAATAGAGCGTGCCTTTCTTTGGGCGGCTACCGACAAGGTTTCGGGAGGGAAATGCAAGGTAAATTGGGAGACGGTGTGTCGGCCAACTCATCTTGGAGGTCTTGGCATTCTAAACTTGGACAAGTTCGCAAGGGCCCTTCGACTTCGGTGGCCATGGCTCCAATGGAATGACCCCACCAAGATTTGGGCCGGCTTGGAGAACCCTTGCACTGGTGAGGACATGGACCTCTTCTATGCCTCCACTTTGATCACCATTGGCAACGGAAAGAAGACTTCTTTTTGGGACGCCCCTTGGGTATATGGGCGCAAGCCAAGGGACATTGCTCCTCTCATTTTCAAGATATCCTCAAGGAAAAATTGGTGCATCCACGACGCCTTGTTCAACAATGCTTGGTTCCACAAAATTAAGATGGATGAGGGCTTCTCCATGCAACACCTTCTTCAATTTGTCAACCTTTGGGTTCAAATCCATGATTTTCAACTTGATGAAGATTTAGAGGACACCATCACTTGGACCATTTCGGCCAATGGAGTATACTCGGCTAAGTCGGCATACCAAGCTCAATTCCGTGACATCGTCCATACCGACATGAATAGTCTTGTTTGGAAGGTTTGGGCTTCGCCAAAAATCAAGTTTTTTGCATGGCTTGCTCTCCAAAATAGGGTGTGGACGGCGGATCGTCTAGCACGACGGGGTCGACAAAATTGTGGTCTATGTCCCCTTTGCAAGAGGGCACCCGAGACGATCGTTCACCTCCTCGTTCATTGTCGGTTCACTTCTAGAATTTGGGATATGATCAAAAATTGGCTTGGCCTCCATGCCCTTGACGTCACCGGGTGGACGACCTTCTCAACCATGGAGTGGTGGAGACATATGACTATGGGCGTGTTACCCCATTGCAAGGCCATGGCTTCCATAACGCTTCTTGTCTCTTGGGAGGTTTGGAACGAGCGCAACGCCCGTGTCTTCCGCAACAAGCACGCGTCGCCGCCTACCATCTTCGATAAGATCTAGTTCGAAGCTAAACTTTGGGTTCTCGCGGGTGCGAGGAGTTTGGGTGTTTTAATTCCGGGAGAGTAGGCCTTTTGTGTTGTGGCCGTGTTGTTCTTGTACTATTGGACTTCGTGTCTAACATTCTCTCTTAATTAATCAAAATGGGGCAAATCTTTTGCCCCACTAGTTTCTAAAAAAAAATTACTACTAGTCGTTCCGTACATTGCATGCTGCTGATTGGTACTATGTTCTTCCCAGGATTATCCCTGGAAAGAGGCGATCTCTGGTTCGCTGCAACGAGTTGGATGGATATGATGACCAATGTCTCATTTCTTCGGTAATTGTATCAATTTAATGGCTGACTGCCATTTCGTGCTGGAGAGGTCTTCCTGTGTGCTCCTGTGTGAAGGGTCCTGAGAGCTACCTACATGGAAGCCCTCAGTCAGGTAACCATGTTTTTACTTGTCTCTCTCTTTATCATATGACTCATCATGGTGCAAGTAAGATGTTGCATGCAGTTGAGATTTCGGCTTCTCGAGGCAATGCTATGGTGTGTGTGTGTTTTGCCAGGCAGTTGATGTTCAACTGTGGCCGGCGATTGACATCCCCAAGATTACCCTTGGCAGTGAGAAGTAGTAGTCTAGCCAAGGTTTCGGTTACCGGCCGGAATACCGCAGTAACCGGATTTATCGGACCCCCCCAGGAATTTGTCTATACCGGAAGAAAAATTCCGGAATGGTCAAATTTGGACCATATTCGTGCTCGAAAAATTCGAATTTGAATTTTTTGACGTCTTTATGTTTAAATTGTGAATTCGAGCCGGAATATTTGGCCGGTTACCGGCCGGTATTTTCCGGTAACCACGGTTACCGGAAATATCGGCCCCCTCCGGAATTTTTTTTGAGCTGGTTACCAAAACCTTGAGTCTAGCTCAGTTAGTGCTATTATTGGTATGTATGTTCACTAGTAGAAAAGAGGCAATAGAGTCGGACGTTTAGTCACGGTTCCTTTCCGAACCACGACTAGAGGGCTCCGGCTCCGACATCTCCAACGGCTAGGACAGTTGCCCGGTTGGTGCGGGACCTTTAGTCGCGGTTCGTGGCTGGAACCGGGACTGCAGGTCCTTCAACTATATCTTCCACCCCGAGCCAGCCATGGCCATTTTGAGCTCGAGTTTCATCTCCATTTTCTCTCCACCGAGCTCGATTTCTTCCACGATTTTTTGCCCCATTTGTTAAGATTGACGGCGGTGCATCTATCCAAGGGTTAGCAACTGCAAACTCTCTCTTCCGGCGCCCGTTTCTTTAGTTGTTTAGCTTATTTAGCTCATTTTATATTTCTAGTGCTAGGTAGGTGTTTGATGAAATGCCTAAGTTAGCTCATTTTGCTTATTTAGCTCAATTTTGTTTATTCAGTTTGAGCTTAAACTAAATTATGTTTTTGTATTTCAGTGTCACAACATTCACGTCCTCACCGTCGTCGATAGACCGCGCCGTCTTGTCACCGACACCACCTAGGTGAGCCTTCTTTTTTATTTTAAAAAAATCTTTGTTGTATGATTTTGTTCCATAATTATTTGTTTTTTTGTATAAGTTGTATAATTGTTTTTTATATATATAGTGCCATGGTTTTCACAAATACCCCCACCGGCTCTCGTCCGTTCTATTATTCGGATGTGGTATGACTGTTAATAACTATATATTTGTTTCGTTTCGTGTTTATGACAATCATGCCGACCAACTTTGACATAAATATATATTTGTCTAGGAGGTAGTTGAACCGGAAATTCCAATGGACCCTATTGTTGAATTTTTTGTGAAAGAAAACGATGATTTGAAAGCTAAATTAAAAATAAGTGAAGATCTCCGCCAAGAAGAGAAGAGGAAATTGGAGGTCAAGCTTGCCAACATCATCGATGAACACCAGTTCAAGCTTGCCGACGTCGTCGATACTTACGAGATCAAGTTGGATGGGATGCGCTCGAAGCTTGCCGACGTCGTTGATGCTTACGAGATCAAGTTGGATGCGATGCGCTTGAAGCTTAAAAAAATTAGAAGTTATGCCATTAGTCAAGAGGCTTGGTATCATTATGCTGTTGGTTCAATAATGACCTTAGTTGCGATTATGTTCGCATTTGTTGTTGGATTTAAATTCTTTAGATAGTTCTATGTTAGTTTAAATTAATGAATATTTAATGCTACAATGTATTACATTTGTCGCCACTCTACTTTGCTTGAAGAACTTGTAAGAATTATTATGGTCACTTATCTATTCATTACTGGCATGCATAATGCAGATGAGACGTCAATGGATGTACGGTTCCCGAGTTTCTGACGATTTCCTTAAGGGCATGCATGAATTTCTCACTGTGGCCGAGATAAGCAAGCGAAAAAATGGTTTTATGTGTTGTCCATGCAGTCTCTGTGAGAATAAGAAGGATTACCCTTCCTCAGCCAAGCTTCACCAACACCTGTTGCAAAATGGTTTCATGCGTGGTTATTATTGTTGGACCAAGCACGGAGAAACAGGGGTTATAATGGAAGAGAATGAAGAAGAAGAGGATAATGACAACTATCCTATGTTCGATGAACACGGTGGTACTTCAATGGGGGAAGACGAAGTTGAAGAGGATGAAAAAAAAGATGAGCCTGACGATGATCTTCGTCAGGCCATTCATGATGCACAAATGGACTGTGGAAGTGAAAACGAGAGGTTGAAGTTGGAGCGCATGTTAGCCGATCACACCAAATTGTTGTACCCAACTTGTACAGATGGCCAGAAAAAGCTCGGTACCATACTGGAAATGCTACAATGGAAGGCAGAGAGTGGTACTACCGACAAGCACTTTGAAAGTTTGCTGAAAATAATTAAGAAGATGCTTCCAAATGAAAACGAATTGCCCTCTAGTACGTACGAAGCAAAGAAGGTTGTCTGCCCTCTAGGATTAGAGGTGCAGAAGATACATGCATGCATTAATGACTGCATCCTCTACCGCGGCAAGCACGAAAATTTAAATGCTTGTCCTGTATGCGGTGCATTGCGGTTTAAGATTGGGCGAGATGACCCAGGTGAAGTTGAGGGCGAGCAAGGTTGTCCAAGGAAGAGGATTCCTGCCAAGGTGATGTGGTATGCTCCTATAATACCACGTCTGAAACGTTTGTTCCAAAACAAAGAGCATGCCAAGTTGTTGCGCTGGCACAAAGAAGAACGTAAAAAAGACTGATGATGAGACACCCCGCTGATGGGTCCCAGTGGAGAAAAATCGACAGAGAGTTCCCGAAATTTTCGGATGACGCTAGGAACTTAAGATTTGGTCTAAGTACAGATGGATTTAATCCATTTGGAGAGCAGAGCTCCAGTCATAGCACTTGGCCTGTGACTCTATGTATATATAACCTTCCTCCCTGGTTGTGCATGAAGCGGAAGTTCATTATGATGCCAGTGCTCATCCAAGGCCCGAAGCAACCTGGCAACGACATTGACGTGTATCTGAGGCCATTGGTGGAAGAACTTTTACAGTTGTGGACTGATGAAGGTGTGCGTGTGTGGGATGAGCACGGACAAACGGAATTTGACCTACGAGCGCTCTTGTTTGTAACCATCAATGATTGGCCTGCTCTTAGTAACATTTCAGGACAGTCAAACAAGGGATACAATGCATGTACGCATTGTTTAGGTGAGACTCAAGGTAAACATATAGGTAACAAGATTGTGTACCTGGGCCATCGTCGATGGCTTGTACCGAGGCATCCAGTAAGAAAGGAAGGCCAACATTACAAAGGTGAGGAAGATATTCGGCGGAAGCCTACTCGACCTTCTAGTTCTGTTATACATGATATGGTCAAGGATTTAAAAGTAATATTTGGGAAGGGTGCTGGAGCACTATCTGTTCCGAATGACGCTCAGAACCACGTTCCCATGTGGAAGAAGAAATCTATATTTTGGGAGCTGCCCTATTGGATAATGCTAGAGGTTCACTCTGCAATCGACGTGATGCACGTGACAAAAAATCTTTGCTTGAACCTGCTTAACTTGTTGGGCGTGTATGGAAAGTCAAAAGATACACCGGAAGCAAGACAGGCCCATCGACGTATGCATTCACGAGACGACGATCATTCTGATAATCATCAAGGTCCTGCGAGCTACGCTCTTACGAAAGAAGAGAAGAAAATATTTTTTGAATGTCTTCGCAGTATGAAGGTTCCATCTGGCTTCTCGTCGAATATAAAGGGAATAATAAACATGGCAGAGCAAAAATTCCAGAACCTGAAGTCTCATGACTGTCACGTGATTATGACACAATTACTTCCGGTTGCATTGAGGGGACTTCTACCAGAAAATGTTCGAGTACCCATTGTGAAGCTATGTGCATTCCTGAATGCAATTTCTCAGAAGGTTATCAATCCACTTACTCTAAAAGATATAGAGAATGATGTGGTCCAATGTCTTGTCAGCTTCGAGTTGGTGTTCCCACCAACCTTCTTCAATATTATGACGCACCTTCTAGTTCACCTGGTGGAAGAGATACGTGTTCTCGGTCCTGTATTTCTACACAACATGTTCCCCTTTGAGAGGTTTATGGGAGTCTTAAAGAAATACGTTCATAACCGTGCTAGGCCAGAAGGAAGCATCTCCAAGGGTTATGGAACTGAGGAGGTCATTGAGTTTTGTGTTGACTTTATTCCTGATCTTAAGCCGATTGGTGTTCCTCAATCGCGTCATGAGGGGAGACTGCGTGGAAAAGGCACGCTAGGAAAGAAAGCAATCATATGTGAAGACGTGGATTCTTTCACTCGAGCACACTACACAGTTCTGCATAATTCCATCTTGGTGGCTCCGTATATCGAGCAACACAAGAATTATTTACGCTCCAATACCCAGAAGATGAGATTGATGGAGTACACATCAAGACTTTTGGCGGTTGGTTACAGAAACTTTGATGAATGTCACCACAAATGAACTACAGCTATACTATTTGGCCAAGTCACCATCTTCGACTATATTGACTTTTCAAGGGTACGAGATAAATGGAAATACATTTTACACGGCCGACCAAGATAAAAAGAGCACCAACCAAAACAGTGGTGTTCGCTTTGATGCAATAGATGGCTGCAGTGGGGAAAAGGTAACATATTATGGTTACATAGAGGAGATATGGGAACTGGACTATGGACCTTCATTTAAGATTCCTTTGTTCAAGTGCAAATGGTTCAACCTAGATGGCGGTGTAGCCGTAGACACACGGTACGGAATGACTACAGTGGATTTCAAGAATCTTCATTACGAGAACGAACCATTCATTCTAGCCAGTGAAGTGGCTCAGGTTTTCTATGTGAAGGACATGTCTACCCTACCAAAAAAAAGAAAAGATAAGCAAGCGAATACATCATACGATGAGCCAAAGCGCCACATAGTTCTTTCAGGTAAAAGAAACATCGTGGGAGTGGAGGACCAGACAGACATGTCAGAAGATTACAATAAGTTTCATGAAATTCCGCCCTTCAAAGTGAAAATTGACCCAAGCATCAAGTTAAATGAAGAAGATTGTCCTGGTTACGGCGCAATCAGAAGAAAGGGACACACACGAAGAACAAGTGAACACTAGATAGGGATGTTGTTGGTGATGTGTAATAATGTATTCAACTTTTATGAAACTGTGTAATAATGTATACATCACGAATATATCACTAACTTTTGCCGGGTCCTAAGCCGGCAAAACACACGGTTTTGGTGGGATTCCGAAGCACTGGAGCCCGGCTCCGGCGAAACCGGAAGCTTGCGCATCCGTCTCGCGTCGTCGTGAGCAGCAAATCGACCTTCGATCCACAGCGGCAAGACGTCTCTGATGATCTACGACCGTCCCAAAAAGTGTTGGGAATGTCGCAGATCATCAGAGCGCCTTGCCGCTGCTTGGATCGGACCGAGGGGCATGGCTACCACTTCCACCACCACCACCACCACTCTCACCTCCTCGGCAATTCATCATTGCGTCACCCTAATCCAGTGGCTGGATTCAACCTACCTGAGGGTTGTGTTTCCAACAGCGTCGTTGTGTTGTCATTGTTCACCGTCCTACAGGAGGTGGCTCCAATGGCTGGCCGGTGAACAAGGACGAACACAATAATGCCAGGGAACATGCCAGCAGGTAGGCTAAATCCAGCCATTGGATTCGGTGGCAAAGGTAGACGCTCGTTGTGTGCCGTTCGCTGCAGGGACGCCGCTATTTATAGGCGATTAGAAAGTGTACCTGTGGATGAGGTGGGAGTGGTGGTGGTGGTGGGAGTGCTGATCCAACAGCTCACAAGCCCTCAAAAGAAACACACCCCTGATCCAACGGCTCAGAAGCGTTTGAAAGAAACACACGATCCGTGTGATTCTTTAGTCCCGGTTGGTGTTACCAACCGGGACTAGTTCTAAAAATCCAACGGCTCACAAGCCCTCAAAAGAAACACACCCCTGATCCAACGGCTCACAAGCGTTTGAAAGAAACACACGATTCGTGTGCTTCTTTAATTCCGGTTGGTGTTACCAACCGGGACTAAAGGCGGGCTTCACGGAAACTACCATCTGAAGGAAAGCTCGACATGTTCGAGTGAGTGGACTAGAATGCTTACCAACCTCAGTGAGAAGGGGTTTTTATAACATACAACTTCACTAGTTCTAAATACTGGATAGAACAAATTAAGGTACATCTTGAAATTACGATACAACACAAGTAAAACAAAGACTCTGCCTCCTTGCCTTTGCCCTTGGACGAAGCTTCAGCCTCCTTTGCCCTTGGACGAAGATTCTGCCTCCTTGCCTTTCCCCTTGGACGAAGCTTCAGCCTTCTTGCTCAGTGCTTCAACCCTCCTTTCCTTTGACGACGGCATGAAATCGTCATCATCATCGCTGTCAACTACCCAGAGACAGGAACGACTGTACGAAACACGGTCAGCTTCAGTTCGGTAGAACGGACTATTCGTAACTTTCCTGTCAAACTTATCTGCAAGCCTGAGCATTTATGCACGAATTTGGAGCGGGGTCCTATACGGAAACCCATCGCGGCATAGCTTCGCCCCGAGCAAAGTGAGATGACTCTCAGTGTGCAAAATTTCTTCAATTGGAACTATCCTACCATCTACCTTCAAATTGCTCGAAAGCCTGGCGAGATGCTCGGATGCGGAAATGTGAAATCCGGACACACACTTCTCGCAAGGACCAATACACACCATGCTTGCGCTCAAGTGAGTACCATGCCTACCTTCGACTGGGTTTTATAGAACTACCGGTGCCGGCATTTGGCGGGAAACGGTGGCGGGAACGATAGCGGGAAATATTTGGGCGGGAAACGTTGGCGGGAAACGGTGGCGGGAGGACACGAGTCGTGACCGCATAGCCCGCCTTTAGTCCCGGTTGGTAACACCAACCGGGACTGAAGAAGCACACGGATCGTGTGTTTCTTTAAAGCGCTTGTGAGCCATTGGATCAAGTGGTGTGTTTCTTTCGAGCGCTTGTGAGCCCTTGGATCAGGCAGAAGCACACGGATCGTGTGTTTCCTTCCAGCGCTATATATAGTCCCGGTTGGTAACACCAACCGGACTATCACGACCACTTCGTAAGCCACGCGACCCTATATATAGCTCACCTCAGACAGGTTACTCACTCACACAAAACATTCCAGCGTCACTCGGAGAGGCATCTTCGGGCAACCAGCGGCAAGACGTCTCTGATGATCTGCGACCGTTCCAAACGGTTGCAGATCATCAGAGACGTCTTACCGCTGCGCTTGTGAGCCGTCGGATCTGCACTATCACGACCACTTCGTAAGCCAAGCGACCCTATATATAGCCCACCTCTAGGACATCTTCGGCACTCTCAGTGTGTACTCATTGTAGTTCTTTTGGTATACAGAGCATTCGGATTCCCTGCATACGTCCAACGGTGCATTTGATATGCAGGCACTCACGAGCCACCGTTGGGTTGTATGCAGGGGAAACCGTGTGTTCTGTTCTATATATCTATATAATCCTTCAGTTCATCGACCGAACACAAATCATTCGGTTCCGGGAACCCTCCCCTCGGTCGGATCCAAGCAGCGGCAAGGATCTCTGAAAGGGGCATGGTTAATTTAGGTAGTCGGTTAATTTAGGTAGTCGGTTAATTTAGGTAGTTGGAGATGTTAGTACATGATAAAATATTGGCAGTCATTTTGTTGTTGAGGTCTAAAACAAAACAGGAAAAGAAACTAGAAACAAAAACAATTAAAAAAGAACTTAAATCAAAGTATATAAAAGAAAACAAATACAACAAAATAAAATGGAAACAACAAAAAAAATAGAAAAAAACACACCCCTGATCAAAAACTAGTTTGGCACCTTTAAATCAAATCAGTAACACCTTTAAAACATTCAAAACAGAAAAAGAAAACAGAAACAACAAAAAAAAAATAGAAAAAGCCCAACTAGTCGCGGTTGCAGCCACCAACCGCGACTACAGGTCCCCCTGGGCTTGGCGCCAGAATTTTGGCGGCCCAGGTCGACCTCTAGTCACGGTTCTTCTTCGTCGATTTGGGGGATTTTGGGTAATTTTTCGCAAAGTCCCCCACTAAACCACGCGGAATCGACCTCTAGTCGCGGTTGATGGCTGCAACCACGCCGCCGCCGCCCAAGTTGCGTTTTCTCCCCGATCCAATGCCTGTCGCTGTCGCCGCCGCCGTCGCCTTCTCCGCCTCATCCCTCCCCTGCCTCGCAGGAAATCGTCGCCCGCGCCGCCGCCGTGTCCTGTCCCCTGCCTCGCGCCCCACGCCGCGCGCCCTCCCCTGCCTCGCGCCGCCGCCGTGTCCCGTCCCCTGCCTCGCGCCCCACGCCGCGCGCCCCTCCCCTGCCTCGCGCCGCCGCCGTGTCCCGTCCCCTGCCCTGGACGCCGGCCGTGGAAGAGGGAGCAGCTGTTGATCTCGAGGTCCAGGTCCTGTCGCGGACGTCCTCGTCGCTGCTGCCGGCCGTGTGAAAATCATTGCGGCCGTGGGAACCTCACCTGTGAACTACCCCTCTGCTCCGCCACCAGCCTCTGCCCCTCTGCTGCTCCCACTGGTGAGTTATGCCCGAGAAAATTCTCTGCAAGTTCAAATCATGCGTGAAATTACAGTAACTACTCCAATCTTTGAATTGTGTAACTGAATTTGCATATAAAGGCATAGATTACACTAGTCAGGATAACACTGTCGAAACCTGTACTCTGAAACTACTCTGAAACCTGAAATTTAGGTTGTTAGCAATTTAGGTTGTTAGCAAATTTAGTGTTAGCAATTTAGGTTGTTAGCGAATTTAAAATTTAGGTTGTTAGCAAATTTAGTGTTAGCAATTTAACAATGTGTTAGCAAATTATAGATGCAAATTTATAAATGCAAATTTATACATGCAAATTTATGCAAATTTTATTGAGTGTAGGAACATTGAGCTATGGAGCCTGGCTATGTGCGAGACGAGGAGAATGAAGACATATTAATGCAGAGTATTTTTGAGCATCGCGATAAAGATGCTGCCGGTGGAGAAGGCGCCGGTGCCGGTGTAGATCTTTGCTAACAACTTGGGGACAGGTGGCTACAGGTCAGCCATTCCTAAGTGGCTAGCCTTAGAAGATAAAATCTTTGCTAAAGATATCACTCCACAGACATACTACTGGCCCGAAAGGTCCAAATTCTGGTTGTTCGCGCATGGCGCAACGTTGGACGAGGAAACAGGGTATATTGTCCCGAAGGTTGAAAAATTCAAGAAAAAAGTAGAAGAAATCGTCCCGAAGATTGAAAAGGTAATAGAGGAAGTTAAACGGGGTGTGTGGAAACCCTATAGAGAGGACGACGAGCTGACACGGGCCCTAGGGAATCCTGAACACTGGGGACGTTTACGAGGCATGCCCGGCGGTGTCACCATTAAGAAAGCTTATCCGCAACACGCTGACACTTATAGAAGCCGTGCAAGAAAGAAGAAGAAGGGTGAAGAGCGGCTAACGGAATTGGAACTCAAGGTGCAGCAACTCATGGAGTCAATTAATAGTCAGACAGGGCCGTCTCAGCAGCAGCAACTCATGGATGCTCGATCTCAGCTTAGAAGCAGCGTGGGTTCCACGCAAATAGATGTCGATGCTCACTACCCCGTGGATGATGTCACGGAGAAGACACCATGTGAGCTACATGCACCTGTGGTTAACATATCCACGAAGGTGGCGGACGGCTATGCTTTACCGAGTGACGCCGGAGCAAGCTACCATAATGGTGACATTGCTCCTGGCTATGCTGTTGTCGGGGTGGATGAAATTGGGCCGGGATTTGAATCATTGGCTCTTGAGATTTCTGGAGGTGACGGTGAGGAGACATTGTACGATGTAAAGAGTGGTTTCGTCCAGTGGAACAAGAAATACATCAAGTTCTCAAAGCCACCGACTCAGCAAAGCCCATCCTGCCCGGGTATCGATGAGACACATCCATCTCCGGCACCGCGTGACAGGGACCCCCCACCGGAAATTGATGTAGAGGACCATCTCAGTCAGCACAGTCCATCTCCATCTCCGCCACCGCGTGAGGAAGTGTCCGTAGCGGTTCTCCGGAGAAAGCGCGCGTCTTCCCCGGTCAGGAGGCGAACTAAAAGGGCCACATCGTCTGATCCGAGGTTACCTTGGCAGAAGACTCATGAGCAAAACGAAGCAGCCATGGCGGAGTATAATAAAGCATTGTTTGCACCGAAAGTGCCGCCGCCAAATTTTACCGCCGGCTATACTGCACAGGCTTGTAATAGAGTCATCGACAACTTATATGTCCCTCCAGAGAAGCCGCAATCTGACTATGACCGTTATATTCATAAGTCATATGACGCGGTGACGGAGGTGGAGGCGCCGAAAAAAGGTGAACAAGACGCAGAGTCAGTTCCGCCGCCGGCGGCAAAAGATAAACAAGCAGCACCATCGGACCCGCCGCCGAAGGAAGCTACAAAAGCAGCACCATCGGTCCCACCGCCGCCGAAGATAGGTAAACAAGTTCCCCAGCTTGGAGAACAACCCGTACGTTCTGTCCCCCCGCTAATTGTCCCGCCGCCGACGAACAAAGATAGTCGAGTTCCCCAGTGCGGAAAACAACTAGTACAATCTAACCCTCAAGCGCCGATGGTGTTTGACTTAGAGGAAATCCGTCGTCTTGCCGCCGAAGCGCAAGTTCCTATAGACGAATATGTTTCGAGATTGAACTTTGAGACTGCACCAACAGCTCCACCAGTAAGATAATTTGTTATGGGGGAAGCTTTGGTGAAATGCAAGTTACCAACAAAAATGCGTGCTCTCCATTTTTGGTACTTGAAAGCCGCAAAGAAAGGGACAGCTTCTGTCGTTCTGAAATGTAGGAAAGACGATGAGCACTTCTTAGAAGACTACAACCACATTGTTCGGTTTAGCGAACTTTTTCAGCTATACAATCTACGGGCACTCGACAAATCTATCATGAGTTCCTATTGGCTGTAAGTGATTTATTTAAGTCTTTACCTAGTCTCGTTCATTGTTTGTAATTATTCTCACTTTAATCTTTTGTGTGCTATATTATGCAGATTGAAGATGCTCGAGCTCAAAAAGATGAACCAGCATGACATTGGGTTCATTGACCCGGATAAATATAACGAATCAACCATAATAGATCCCTTGTATAACAAGAACACACCGGATGATTTGCTAAGGGTGTTCAAGCAATACCGCGACAAAAGAACTATATATTGGCCTTACCACTTCGGGTAAGTTTTAGTGTCTTCTACACATTCTAATTTGCTCACCCGATGTTAAGTTTAACTGATGAGTTATGCATGACTGTGCGCAGCTACCACTGGATTCTTCTTGTCATTGAACATCGCAAAGGACTTATTCATTCACTTGACTCATTGAGGTATCATCCTGACAAATACAGGAGTTGTTTCGACTTCCTAGCAAGGTACATTCATTTCTTACCGCCTCTGTCATTCATATCTTCATGTCAAGTCATTAACGAATAAATCATTTGTGAATGTTCTTTGTCGGGCAGCGTTTGGAAAAGGTTTGTCGAGGAAGATCCTGCAGGTGGGTGGCCCAAAAAGCTGGATTGGAAGTTGAACAAGGTAAGTACTGCTACCTACGTCCACACAACATTCTCATGCATACTTCATTATTATTGATTGAAATCTATTCTTGTATAGTCTTGCTTGGAGCAACCAAAGGGAACTGAGTTATGTGCATACTTCGTTTGCGAGTATGTACATGTACTAGTCACCAAGAAATGGAATATGAAAAGTGCAAAGTTGTCAAAAAAGCGCTGCAAGCTACCATTCGAGCACCGCTTCAAAGCAATTGGAGAGGAATTGGCGGGATTTTACCTTTCGGAGGCCTTATCGGAGAAAGGAGAGTACTACGATGCTGAAAGCATGAAAGCGTGTAAATAACTTGTTGTTTTGCTTCAACTCTTGTACTACGATAACTCTTGGCGCATCAACTCTTGACTACGATCTAAAAGTATTACTTAATTTAATTGTATGTGTTATAAATATGTGCATCGACTTCATACGACACGGGAACGGTTACGACGTGGAAAACGTTACGGTAACCATCACCGTTACCGTAACGGTTACCGTAACCGTCACCGTAACGGTCACCGTTACCGTAACGGTTACCGTAACCGTCACGGGAAGGGTTACTAGTGAAACCACGGTTACGACATGGGACACGGGAACCTATAACCAAACCCCTGCATATATAAACCCTAAACCCTGCAATTAAATCGAAAAAAAAAACCCAAAAACCCTTCCCGGTTGGTGCTACCAACCGGGACTAAAGGTCCCAACACACCACGTCCCCACGTCCCCACGTGGAGGGACCTCTAGTCCCGGTTCGGAACCCGCCGCGACTAAAGGTGGGGGGGCTTTAGTCCCGCCTGCTTAGTCGCGGTTGCCCAGCCGCGACTAAAGGGGCTCTGGAACCGCGACTAGAGGTCCTTTTTCTACTAGTGGTTTTGTGTTATGTCAGGCGGCGGTATTGCTGCAACTGGGCTGGCCATGGCCTCCCGCGTTTGGCGTGCGGTGGTAGGCTCGGCTGCGCCCCTGGCTTCCACTACCTCCTCGGCGAGCTGTTTTCCGAGCATGCCAAGCTGGTGTGGGAGGTGTAACGCGACGAGGCGGAGGATTGGCGACGGTGAACGGGGATGCGACGAGGACCTGGGTGAGTCTAGTTATATGTTACTATTTGTTCATAACTTGACATTGTTCACTGGATTAACTTGGATGAACTGGTACATTCAGCTGGCCAACTGGGAGTACTGGACCTGTCACTTGTATCGGCTTCCGCCCAACTGGGAGTACTGGACCTGACACTTGTCTCGGCTTTTGGACCTAGCAGCCACATTGGGTTTGCTGTGGGACCGGAAGAAGACGAGCATGGAAGGCCAGAAGACAACGGAGCTGGTGCGATTAATTACATGGGGTTTGCTGCCTCCGCTGGTGCTCACTCGTCGATTGGTTTGGCGATGAGCTGAACCTTGCGTGAAGCTGTCGCTTGTCGGTGTTGGGAGCTCAATCGTGTTCTTCTTGTTTGATTCATGGAATAGATCCCCAGTAATTGCAGCAACTCGTCCATGTTGTGCTATGGCTGTCCGGTATATCTATGTGCAAACTACAGGGAGCTGTTGGCCGGCCCGAATGGCGGTGAGCTGCTGGGCGTACGCGAAGCTAGTGTGGGTTTGCGTCGAAGATCTAGTTTGGCCAGCTCTTCCCTGCAGAAGAGCCACATCCTCGCTGACTTTTTGTGGGACACGAAAAATGACCAGGCCGGGCCAGAAGACAGCGGCGCCGGTACTCACTCGTCTATTTGTTTGGCGATGAGATGAACCGGTGATGGGAACTCAATCGTGTTCTTATTTGAGTCCTGGAGTAGATTCCTAGTGACTTACCAACTCGTGGTGGCCTAGTCCATCTCTGTGTGTAGTGCTTGCTGTAACGAATCATCAAGATTCCCGTCATTTACAGTCTTGTAGCGCTATGCTCAGTACCAGCTCAAGGGCAGATTTGATCTCACGCTTATATGCCTACCTATCTATGGATGGTAAGGACATGCTGGCGTTGATCCTGATATAGACGACTTTGATGTTTTCCAAAAGCTTTCGGTTAGGAATACAATGTAGTACATTGGAAGCTTTTAACTTTGACGAATGTCTCCAGCGGCTAGGAGCAACAACTTTGAAGGCATAAAAACCAGTACTTCCGGAACAAAGAAATCACTGTAATTTACTCTCTCTGCCATCTGAATCGAGCAGGGGCAAAAATTGCTCGACGAACAAAGTAAAGGAAGGTACAAGTATATTGTAGACGAAAATCCTAGCATGTAGCAACGTACTCCTAATTTAACGGGTATAGATCCTACCAGTAATAGGAGGTCCACCCGTATATGCTAACCAAGCCGCGTGAGCACCATAAGTACATAACTACCCAGCCGCCCGCCAGGAAATCGAAATACGAGGGGCCGCGGTTAATTGGATTGACTTACGGCGTCGCTATGCAGGATACCAACGCTTGCCTAATTTAATGGTGTGTCATGTTTCGAGGGGCTTTCACAACACGCCACGTCATCGATCCGAGGCCGTTTACATCTTGGCCGTCGGAGTGCAACCACAAGCAGCGATCAATCAGAAGATGGAAACACTCCGCACCTTCTTCATGCCCGTGCTACCTACTCCTCTCTCCTCCATCCAGCACCAGATTCTATAAATCCAAGCCCCTCGTCCTGAGAGCCGCGAGCGTTGTGCGCGGGACTTGGGCGAGGGCGAGGCAGAGGCGAGGAGGAGAAAAGGAACCCAGCCGGCGACCAGACGTCGTTGCCATCGTTTGGTCGGTTCGGCGGCTGCGACGAACTCTTGCTTCTTCGATTGTAGTAGCAGCAGGTATTTATTCTTAACTCAGGCCGGGCTGCCCATGCTGCAATACATGCCACTGCTAGTAATGTTCATTCGATGTGTTGTGCAACTGTGGAACTTAACAGATGAGTAAGGGAGGTCCAAAATTTGCCATCGTTTGGTCGAGGCAGAGGCAGAGGAAGAGGTCCAAAAGTTTCCAAAGAATCCATCGAAGCAATTTAGTTGGGATGGGAGTAATTCCTTTGTGCTTTAAGCCTGGAGAGGATGTGGAGTCAATTGGTTTGACTGGGCATGAACAATACACTATTCATCTTCCAAGCAGTGTGCATGAAATGCGACCTGGCCAAGACATCGTTGTTGCCACAAGCACAGGAAAATCGTTCACTTGTACACTTCGCTTTGACACAAAAAAAAAAAAAAAAAAAAAAAAAAAAAAAAACATTCACTTATTTTACTCCGTTTTTGAAGCCATATTTGACATGGACACAATGTCCAAAACATTTCCTGGAAAGGAATTGGTAGTTCAATAATATGCAACTGGTTGGTTCCGGATTTGATGCGCGTGATGATATATTTTCTCTCCTCTAAAATCTATAATTAAGGAGGCGGTTTCTACATTTTTTTTTGACGCGATGCGGTTTCTACACTATATTTGTGGAAATCATTAATTGAATAGATCCATTTGATTACAGTATTTGGGTACATTGTAAGAAGCAATTGATTGCCCAATATTAAATTCCGGATATTTGTTGGTAGTACTCCCTCCTTCTCAGTTTATAAGGCTTACGCGTATTCCTAGGTTGGCAAATTGATGAACTTTGCATGGAGTATATATGATACAAAATATATCATTAGAAACTTCAAATGTTGTATTTTCTAATGGTATAATTTTTGTATTATTTAATTCATATAATATAGCTCATGCGGGCGACCTAGGTATACGCGTAAGCCTTATAAACTGAGAAGGAGGGAGTAGTAAATCGTGAATCAAATCATTTACTCGAGGCCAGAGAAAAGCCATGCCACAAGTAATGCAATCAATGCAAATATGCAATGAATAGCTTTAGTCACAATTCGAAGAATTCCTCTATTAGCTGGCCTATATATTGGCACCCAAACTGCAGCAGATGTGGTGCAGAACAAGAAACAATAATCTATTACAACATTCCCATATTAGAAGCTACAATGGAGGTCAAGATTGTAGTGACCCTTGTGGTGTGGATGTTGTTCTGCATTAGCAACAGAGGTATAGAATCAACTTTATATATTTGTCATAGTATTTTAACACATCAAATTCATCACCACAATAACTAGATTAACAAACGGATTATTGGTGTCAGCTAACTATGTTCACAAATATATTGCCCTTGAACTATCTTATTTCGTCTCTGCTTTACGTAGGGTATGCAGAGTGCAGCTTTTCAGATCTCAATGTCACCCAAAGCATTGTGCCAGGGGAGACTGGAAGTTACCCATTGTACTTGGTAACTGTGGAGAACAAGTGCATATGCACGCAGACCAATGTGAAACTGGCGTGTGCTGGATTTAAATCATCCATCCCTGTCAACCCGGCCGGCGTCGTCACGACGGACGAAGACAATGCGCTTTGCACCCTCTACGGCCCGGTGACAAAGGACTATGCGGTCAATTTCTACTACGCGTGGAGCACCAAGTTTAGCTTCGCCCCGCTGTCCTCCATTGTCTCCTGCTCCGTAGCATGATTTCCATCATTACCGAAACCTTATATCATAGTTCTAACCTGGCTGAAACTCGCGGAATGTTTGTCCTAGGGGTGCCATCAGCCGCCACATCATTTGATTAGTGAATGATCGGCATTTCCATGCGGCAGCCGTGCAGGTTGATAATAAAGGCAACATAAGTTTCAAAAAAAAAGGCAACATCAAATGGAGCTAAAAAAAGCATCATCGTCATATAATTTATTTGTTATAATTAATGAGAATACAATCCCCTCTGTTCCAATTTAATTGACATTTTTAGTAAGCAAACAACATATCAAGAGATTCAGGAAATTGTCATATCAAACCCTTACTAACTCCAGAAAGATATACAATCGCTCCAATTGTCCGTAATTTATGAGCCCGTGATTCACCGTCCCGATCCCTTGTGCCCTTACTCCTCTTCACATATGCCACGATCCATCACCCGCTCACCTATCCCACCAGTTCATGTGCCAAAAGCGGAAAAATCAACAATAAATAAAGTGCGGGGACAAAAAATCAAAAACATGAAGACGGAAAAATCAACAACAAATTAAATGTGGGGTCATTTTCGTGTAGGCGGAAATACAAAATTTCCAGAAGCGTAGAACCTATCATTCTCAACATCTATTGTTTTCCCAGAATGTTTTGAAACTTTAAACGGTGATTTAAGAAAAAACAAAAAACCAGGCTACATGTAGCCCGGGCAAGAAAGAGAGGGAAGCAACGCCACCTGCTCGCTCGTACCAAAACTGCTCGCCCGTCTCCTTCTCGTCGCCGGCGCTGCCGAGACGGTATCGATCTTGCGTGCCGAAACCTCTCCGCCCTGCGCCCCATCGCCGGCGCTGCAGGAACGGCCTCTGCTGCAGGCAAGTTAACCATTATCTTATTGGCCCTACGATCCTCCGATCTGATGTAGGAATAGTTCGACTAGATGTCCTCCATTGTCTCCTGCTCCGTAGCATGATTTCCATCATTACCGAAACCTTATATCATAGTTCTAACCTGGTTGAAACTCGCGGAATGTTTGTCCTAGGGGTGCCATCAGCCGCCACATCATTTGATTAGTGAATGATCGGCATTTCCATGCGGCAGCCGTGCAGGATGATAATAAAGGCAACATCAAATGGAGCTAAAAAAGCATCATCGTCATATAATTTATTTGTTATAATTAATGAGAATACAATCCCCTCTGTTCCAATTTAATTGACATTTTTAGTAAGCAAACAACATATCAAGAGATTCAGTAAATTGTCATATCAAACCCTTACTAACTCCAGAAAGATATACAATCGCTCCAATTGTCCGTATTTTATGAGCACGTGATTCACCGCCCCGATCCCTTGTGCCCTTACTCCTCGTCACATATGCCACGATCCATCATCTGCTCACCTATCCCACCAGTTCATGTGCCAAAAGCGGAAAAATCAACAATAAATAAAGTGCGCGGAAAAAAATCAAAAACATGAAGACGGAAAAATCAACAACAAATAAAATGTGGGGTCATTTTCGTGTAGGCGGAAATACAAAATTTCCAGAAGCGTAGAACCTATCATTCTCAACATCTATTGTTTTCCCAGAATGTTTTGAAACTTTAAACAGTGATTTAAGAAAAAACAAAAAACCAGGCTACATGTAGCCCGGGCAAGAAAGTGACTTTTCGCTCAAACATTGACTACATAATAACTTTTTGTAGCAACATAAAAATGGATTATGACAGCTATATAAATTTTAGTAACTATTTTCATTCTAGTACATGTTAATTCATATGTCGACATGTTTCTCAAAAGTATGTTCATTCGCTCTCAATATTTTAATCACTTGAGTCCTCGGAAATGTCTTCTTGACATGTCGGCTATGGCTACGAGTACAAAACGTTATATCAAAATGTATTTTACATTGTGATAGTATTTCGCTTTATTCAACGTTTTTGTATAAAATAGACATTTTAAAATGAATTTATTTCTAATAATACCGAGTAAGATTTTAAGAACCATCTATCATAATCGAATAAATCATGTTGATTACAAATATACGCTAGGAGATGTGAAAACATTTCTTTGCAGATAAACGAATCTTCTACGTGTGGTAAGAATCCGACACGCTCTTCGGATCAAATAGCTATACGAAGGGCTCATATTAATCTCCGAGTTTTATAAGATAACTCTATTTAAAATGTAGAATAGAAATACAAAGTTAAAAGCTGGTAAACAGACGGAATCTGAGATAATGCTAGTACTGTGCCTCGTACATATCTCGCTTATGAGGGCCATTCACTCGCAGCTTTTGTTTGCGAACAGCAGGCGGGAGGTAGAAGGCACCATAAGGGTAGACGGTCTTCATGTTGTTAGTTATCCCACACACCTTCTTGAGTACCATGGATTCAAGAGAAAGCATGAATATGCCGATCATTGTCCAGAGAAATAGCGCATCACCCCAATCGGTGACCCCGATGATCTTCACCGGCGACATTAAGATAAATCGAGGGTCTGTCTCGGGCCATGGTGCCCCTAGCATCTCAGTGAGATCCACTGTCTTTTGTATCACCCAAACATTGCCATACCGTGCCCACAAACGCAGCGTGAAACCCAGCACACTGGCGAGGCCGAGCGCGCCCCCGTCTGTCTTGAGTAGGCGGATATTGCCCCACCTGGGCCGCTCGAACATAGTTAGGCTCAGTGTGTCCGTATCGAAGGACAGAACGAGATAGTCGAACAAGGGTTGGTATAAGGTTTTACCCACCACCACGCAGTGCTCCGGGCGGAGTAGACATGTAGTCGGCGGTAGCCCCGCTGATTGGCTCCATTGGCCGGTGAGCGAAGAGAAGACCTCGCCGTAAAGGTAGCGTGCGTAATAGTCGTTGGACACGACAGCCACACGGAAGTGGCTCACGTGGCACTTTCGGTCATCATCACCGGCACATTCACATATCAGTGCAGCGCTTGTATGGATTTGTGTGGGGTCGACCCGCACCCCTTTATTTTTGACGTAGCAATGGTTACCTGTCATGGGATGCCACACCACGAACTGGCCGCCCGAGCCATCGTAGAGGAGGACACGGCCGTGGTGGCAGTCCATGAACTGCCAGGAATTATTCATCCGACGAACGACGGGCTCAAAAACGAGTCTCACGGGGTCGCCGGCGTCCACATGCACGAACCTGTCCCGGAGATCATCGAAGTTGTGGAAGAAGCCCAGAGTGACGGGCGCCCCGCGGCGCGCACGGTAAATGTCCTGGAGGAAACCGGGATCGTTCACGACGCGACGCCACTCCTGGCACACGGCGGAGGCTCGGGCGAGCACATGGGGAGTCGGCAGTAGGCGCTTCAGGATCTCGAGGTGGAGCTCCTCCGGCAGGCTAGACGTCATGGTGGCGCCGGTGTAACTAGAGACTCCTAAGTGCGTGGGCATATTATTTGTTCTGAACTAGGCTAGCTCCGTACGTGCTTTTAACTCCATCGCCTACTTGAACGAATTCGACCCCAAGTCGAACACCAGCACCCATTGCGAACCAATCCGAATACAAACAGGCCATCCCTTACAAGCTCAACATGTCCTAATGCAAACGAGTTCGTAACGATATCCAAACGATAAACCTACGTACGGTAACACGCGATATGATGCCAATTGCATGGACAAAGAGTTCGGAAACATATTTTTATTCCTTCGGAAGTTTTTCAGTCAGATGCATGGCCTCTAGTAATTAAGTTACGGCAACAAAGTAAATAATCAGTACGTTATATTACACAGATGCATGGCCTCTAGTACGAACTACATAACTTCTATCGACTGGGATATCTATCTATTTAGCCTCTAGAATGTCGTGATAAAATAAATTTTACATACTTCTTAGTCAACTCCAGGTTGCATGTGTTTTATTTTATCTTAATAGGTACCCGCTGCAACGCACAAGATGTCGTTCTAGTGTAGCTATATAATACTATACCAATTGCTCCTTGCCTACTGGCGTATCTAGTATCCGCACCTGCCTTTAATACTAGTACTGTTTTTAGACGGTAGGTTCGAAATGAGCCGGTGTTTATAAAACTAACGAAGCCAGAAAACCCGAAGTTTACAAGTGCTGAAAGACAGCATATATGTAGCGGAACAACAAGCGAAGGAAAAAAAAAAGCAATGAAACAATCGCAAAGTCCCGTGATCCTACCAGAGAAAGGGCGCCTAAGCCAGTGGAGGCACCACACCATGGGAGGGCTCACGGAATCGTTGCCCTGCCGAGATCAATCACTATCACCAAGCCATCCATTCCACTTCTAAAGAAGGCCCCTACCTTCTCGTCCTAGATCGAAGGGCGTAGAAACATCAGGATGTGGAGCTGCTCCCCTGAGCAGGCATGGATAATGGCATACATGAGGCCAAGGTAGAGGACAAAGAGCGCTACCGCCTCACCATGCACCAACCCATGAACCTCACCGCAGCCCGCAACACAAACCACATCGCCAGACACGCAAACTGCTAGAGCGGAAACACTGTCATGTACCAACGCCTAGCGCCGATGTTGCCCATCACCCTCATTGTCCCCAGATGTCGCCTCAAGAGGGAGCATCGACGCCCATCAGTCTGAAAGGTTTGGGCTTTGATCACCCATGACAGGGAAGGGAGGGAGGGGAAGATGGACCTCGATGTCATCTTCAAGAAGGAGAGGACGCCACCCATAGTAGTCGTCGAGGCCACTGCCAGTGGCCAAGGGTTTTCCCGGTCCAGTGCCCCAAATCCGGCCACAACCGCCTAACAAGAAGGGCTGGTGCAGTGGGCCTAGTGTCTTAGGGGAGGAGAAGTACCTTTAGATCTAGCGCATCTCGCCTCGCGTGCCTCCGGATAAACTCATCGGCTTCATACGCATCACACACATACATATTGCTGGTTAGGAGTGGGATAAATCAACACCTAATTACATGCAAGATTCGAAACTAAACATGTGATACAAAATATAAAGATTAGTGCTAACATAAAAAATCCTTGATTAAGAAATCTATCAGATTATTGGGAAAGTATAAAGGAATAGCCAAACCATTCAAGAAATTCATATATGAAATGCATTTTGATTACCAGAAGGTACTAATATTTAAGAAAATAGATAATTGAACAAATCCATTTGATTATGTGTTAAGCTATTGCATGTAGGAACCAATTTTTCCCAGTATTAAAATCTGGTTACTTTGTGACAGATCACGAATCAAATTATTTACTATAGGCCAAAGAAAATCAAATCCACAAATAATGCAAATCAATGCAATAGATATCCATGCCTCAATTACAAATTAAAGACTTGCTCTAGTAGCTGCCCTATATAATGGCCCCCAAACTGCAGTAGATGTGGTGCCAAACCATAGACAGAAATATACTATCACATCATTCACATATTAGAAGCTAGAATGGAGGTCAAGCTTGTAGTGACCCTTATGGCATGATGCTATTCTCCATTAGCAACAGAGGTATAGAATATTCTAATACATATATATTTATCATAGTATTTTAATACATCAAATCAATAGCTAGATTAACAATCAAATTGTTATTGTCACATGAATATGTTCACAAAATGTTTTGCCCTAAACTATATTAACTTACTTTCCTCTAGTTTGTGCAGGCTATGCATGCAACTTGGCAGATCTTAGCACCACCTTTACCAAGGTGTCAGGGCAGACAGGAGGGAACCCGTTAACCTTGGTTATAGTGAAGAACAGGTGCAATTGCATGCAGGGTAATGTGAAACTGGACTGCCCTGGATTTAACTCATCCGTCCGTGTCATACCACCCGGCATAGTCACGGCGGTCGGGGACAACAGGCATTGCATGCTCAACGTTCCGGTGAAGAACGATGATGTGGCCATGTTCTACTACTCCTCGAGCACCCAGATCATCTTCGCGCCCGTGTCCTCGAACATCTCGTGCTTTGTAGCATGACTTCAATGTTAGATCAAAACCTTATATAATAGTTGGAGTTTGGTTGGAACTCACGATATTTGGTGTTTTGAGTGGTAATAAAAAAACCGTGGGGGCTCACCTGCAGTGCATATCTCTATCTCTTCTCTTCTTTGGTGGCCTAACGACCGTACGTCTACGTCGGCCCATTTTACATTTTAGTACCTGGAAAACATTGATATGAACTCACAGTCCAGTTTTATGACTGATACAGTTTCCCTCGGTTTTGCAGTACAGTTTTATGACTGATTTTTGGTCAGAGCACCGCCGCTGTTTTCCCCCGTGATGCGCCAGCTAGGACATATTCTCCAGGGCGCCGTCGCCGTTTTCTTCCATGGCGCACCGACCAAGTTGTCTTCTCCCGTGGTGAGCTGCGTCTTTTTTCTTCCAGTGGCGACCCCGGCCAGGTCGCGTGATCCAGGGCGTCGCTGACCCGCCCCCACCGCCGCCGAAACGACGAGCGGGCACTCTGCCAACGATAGCCTTCCTCCATCACCAGTCCAGCACACCGTACTCCAGTAGGAGCTACGCTGCAACAAAACCCAAACGTGGCCGATGCGGAGTGCATGACGCCGTTTCTCTCTCCCTCTTTGTTTCTTTTTTTGCGGTCAGGGGCAGTAACCGGAAGTGCAGTTGTTCAGCCAAAATTAGTGCGAGAATTTTAATCTGCAGGCTGTGGCTCACAGTGCGAGAATTTTAATCTGCAGGCTGCGGCTCATTGTTCTATTTAAGTCTCTGCAAACAAACATCATTTTTCACACCACGGTTTTAATCCTTTGTTTTGAGCAAGCCGGTGAGATTGATATCCTCACTGATTCGTTGGGGCAAAGTAGTTTGATTGTCTTGTGTGCAGGTTCCACGTTGGCACCGGAATCCCTGGTGTTGCGCCGCACTACAGTCCTGCACCAACAAGCTTCAGAAGTGTCTTCACCTCCTACTGGATTGATAACCTTGGTTTCGTACTGAGGGAAAACTTGCTGCTACACTCATCAAACCTTCCTCTTGGGGGTCTCCTAACGAACGTGTGCTTTACACGCATCACCTGCCGAGGAAGGACATCACGCGCGTCCTGCGGCCGCCGCACGTGGAGGAATCAGCGCCGCTTCCAGCAGCGGGGTCCGGTCCGCCTGCGGACGAATCAACGCCGCCGCCGTAGGAGAAATGAGCGCCGTCGCCGCTGGGAGTCGTTGCCCTACCGAGATCAATCACTATCACCAAGCCATCCATTCCACTTCTAAAGAAGGACCCTACCTTCTCGTCCTAGATCGAGGGGCGTAGAAACATCAGGATGTGGAGCTGCTCCCCTGAGCAGGCATGGATAATGGCATACATGAGGCCAAGGTAGAGGACAAAGAGCGCTACCGCCTCACCATGCACCAACCCATGAACCTCACCGCAGCCCGCAACACAAACCACATCGCCAGACACGCAAACTGCTAGAGCGGAAACACTGTCAGGTACCAACGCCTAGCGCCGATGTTGCCCATCACCCTCATTGTCCCAAGATGTCGCCTCAAGAGGGAGCATCGACGCCCATCAGTCTGAAAGGTTTGGGCTTTGACCACCCATGACAGGGAAGGGAGGGAGGGGAAGATGGACCTCGATGTCATCTTCAAGAAGGAGAGGACGCCACCCATAGTAGTCGTCGAGGCCACTGCCAGTGGCCAAGGGTTTTCCCGGTCCAGTGCCCCAAATCCGGCCACAACCGCCTAACAAGAAGGGCGGGTGCAGTGGGCCTAGTGTCTTAGGGGAGTAGAAGTACCTTTAGATCTAGCGCATCTCGCCTCGCGTGCCTCCGGATAAACTCATCGGCTTCATACGCATCACACACATACATATTGCTGGTTAGGAGTGGGATAAATCAACACCTAATTACATGCAAGATTCGAAACTAAACATGTGATACAAAATATAAAGATTAGGGCTAACATTAAAAAATCCTAGATTAAGAAATCTATCAGATTATTGGGGAAAGTATAAAGGAATAGCCAAACCATTCAAGAAATTCATATATGAAATGCATTTTGATTACCAGTAGGAACTAATATTTAAGAAAATAGATAATTGAACAAATTCATTTGATTATGTGTTAAGCTATTGCATGCAGGAACCAATTTTTCCCAGTATTAAAATCTGGTTACTTTGTGACAGATCACGAATCAAATTATTTACTATAGGCCAAAGAAAATCAAATCCACAAATAATGCAAATCAATGCAATAGATATCCATGCCTCAATTACAAATTAAAGACTTCCTCTAGTAGCTGCCCTATATAATGGCCCCCAAACTGCAGTAGATGTGGTGCCAAACCATAGACAGAAATATACTATCACATCATTCACATATTAGAAGCTAGAATGGAGGTCAAGCTTTTAGTGACCCTTATGGCATTGATGCTATTCTCCATTAGCAACAGAGGTATAGAATATTCTAATACATATATATTTATCATAGTATTTTAATACATCAAATCAATAGCTAGATTAACAATCAAATTGTTATTGTCACATGAATATGTTCACAAAATGTTTTGCCCTAAACTATATTAACTTACTTTCCTCTAGTTTGTGCAGGCTATGCATGCAACTTGGCAGATCTTAGCACCACCTTTACCAAGGTGTCAGGGCAGACAGGAGGGAACCCGTTAACCTTGGTTATAGTGAAGAACAGGTGCAATTGCATGCAGGGTAATGTGAAACTGGACTGCCCTGGATTTAAATCATCCGTCCGTGTCATACCACCCGGCATAGTCACGGCGGTCGGGGACAACAGGCATTGCATGCTCAACGTTCCGGTGAAGAACGATGATGTGGCCATGTTCTACTACTCCTCGAGCACCCAGATCATCTTCGCGCCCGTGTCCTCGAACATCTCGTGCTTTGTAGCATGACTTCAATGTTAGATCAAAACCTTATATAATAGTTGGAGTTTGGTTGGAACTCACGATATTTGGTGTTTTGAGTGGTAATAAAAAAACCGTGGGGGCTCACCTGCAGTGCATATCTCTATCTCTTCTCTTCTTTGGTGGCCTAACGACCGTACGTCTACGTCGGCCCATTTTACATTTTAGTACCTGGAAAACATTGATATGAACTCACAGTCTAGTTTTATGACTGATACAGTTTCCCTCGGTTTTGCAGTACAGTTTTATGACTGATTTTTGGTCAGAGCACCGCCGCTGTTTTCCCCCGTGATGCGCCAGCTAGGACATATTCTCCAGGGCGCCGTCGCCGTTTTCTTCCGTGGCGCACCGACCAAGTTGTCTTCTCCCGTGGTGAGCTGCGTCTTTTTTCTTCCAGTGGCGACCCCGGCCAGGTCGCGTGATCCAGGGCGTCGTTGACCCGCCCCCACCGCCGCCGAAACGACGAGCGGGCACTCTGCCAACGATAGCCTTCCTCCATCACCAGTCCAGCACACCGTACTCCAGTAGGAGCTACGCTGCAACAAAACCCAAACGTGGCCGATGCGGAGTGCATGACGCCGTTTCTCTCTCCCTCTTTGTTTCTTTTTTTGCGGTCAGGGGCAGTAACCGGAAGTGCAGTTGTTCAGCCAAAATTAGTGCGAGAATTTTAATCTGCAGGCTGCGGCTCACAGTGCGAGAATTTTAATCTGCAGGCTGCGGCTCATTGTTCTATTTAAGTCTCTGCAAACAAACATCATTTTTCACACCACGGTTTTAATCCATTGTTTTGAGCAAGCCGGTGAGATTGATATCCTCACTGATTCGTTGGGGCAAAGTAGTTTGATTGTCTTGTGTGTAGGTTCCACGTTGGCACCGGAATCCCTGGTGTTGCGCCGCACTACAGTCCTGCACCAACAAGCTTCAGAAGTGTCTTCACCTCCTACTGGATTGATAACCTTGGTTTCGTACTGAGGGAAAACTTGCTGCTACACTCATCAAACCTTCCTCTTGGGGGTCTCCTAACGAACGTGTGCTTTACACGCATCACCTGCCGAGGAAGGACATCACGCGCGTCCTGCGGCCGCCGCACGTGGAGGAATCAGCGCCGCTTCCAGCAGCGGGGTCCGGTCCGCCTGCGGACGAATCAACGCCGCCGCCGTAGGAGAAATGAGCGTCGTCGCCGCTGGGAGTCGTTGCCCTACCGAGATCAATCACTATCACCAAGCCATCCATTCCACTTCTAAAGAAGGACCCTACCTTCTCGTCCTAGATCGAGGGCCATAGAAACATCAGGATGTGGAGCTGCTCCCCTGAGCAGGCATGGATAATGGCATACATGAGGCCAAGGTAGAGGACAAAGAGCGCTACCGCCTCACCATGCACCAACCCATGAACCTCACCGCAGCCCGCAACACAAACCACATCGCCAGACACGCAAACTGCTAGAGCGGAAACATTGTCAGGTACCAACGCCTAGCGCCGATGTTGCCCATCACCCTCATTGTCCCAAGATGTCGCCTCAAGAGGGAGCATCGACGCCCATCAGTCTGAAAGGTTTGGGCTTTGATCACCCATGACAGGGAAGGGAGGGAGGGGAAGATGGACCTCGATGTCATCTTCAAGAAGGAGAGGACGCCACCCATAGTAGTCGTCGAGGCCACTGCCAGTGGCCAAGGGTTTTCCCGGTCCAGTGCCCCAAATCCGGCCACAACCGCCTAACAAGAAGGGCTGGTGCAGTGGGCCTAGTGTCTTAGGGGAGGAGAAGTACCTTTAGATCTAGCGCATCTCGCCTCGCGTGCCTCCGGATAAACTCATCGGCTTCATACGCATCACACACATACATATTGCTGGTTAGGAGTGGGATAAATCAACACCTAATTACATGCAAGATTCGAAACTAAACATGTGATACAAAATATAAAGATTAGGGCTAACATTAAAAAATCCTTGATTAAGAAATCTATCAGATTATTGGGGAAAGTATAAAGGAATAGCCAAACCATTCAAGAAATTCATATATGAAATGCATTTTGATTACCAGTAGGTACTAATATTTAAGAAAATAGATAATTGAACAAATTCATTTGATTATGTGTTAAGCTATTGCATGCAGGAACCAATTTTTCCCAGTATTAAAATCTGGTTACTTTGTGACAGATCACGAATCAAATTATTTACTATAGGCCAAAGAAAATCAAATCCACAAATAATGCAAATCAATGAAATAGATATCCATGCCTTAATAACAAATTAAAGACTTCCTCTAGTAGCTGCCCTATATAATGGCCCCCAAACTGCAGTAGATGTGGTGCCAAACCATAGACAGAAATATACTATCACATCATTCACATATTAGAAGCTAGAATGGAGGTCAAGCTTGTAGTGACCCTTATGGCATTGATGCTATTCTCCATTAGCAACAGAGGTATAGAATATTCTAATACATATATATTTATCATAGTATTTTAATACATCAAATCAATAGCTAGATTAACAATCAAATTGTTATTGTCACATGAATATGTTCACAAAATGTTTTGCCCTAAACTATATTAACTTACTTTCCTCTAGTTTGTGCAGGCTATGCATGCAACTTGGCAGATCTTAGCACCACCTTTACCAAGGTGTCAGGGCAGACAGGAGGGAACCCGTTAACCTTGGTTATAGTGAAGAACAGGTGCAATTGCATGCAGGGTAATGTGAAACTGGACTGCCCTGGATTTAACTCATCCGTCCGTGTCATACCACCCGGCATAGTCACGGCGGTCGGGGACAACAGGCATTGCATGCTCAACGTTCCGGTGAAGAACGATGATGTGGCCATGTTCTACTACTCCTCGAGCACCCAGATCATCTTCGCGCCCGTGTCCTCGAACATCTCGTGCTTTGTAGCATGACTTCAATGTTAGATCAAAACCTTATATAATAGTTGGAGTTTGGTTGGAACTCACGATATTTGGTGTTTTGAGTGGTAATAAAAAAACCGTGGGGGCTCACCTGCAGTGCATATCTCTATCTCTTCTCTTCTTTGGTGGCCTAACGACCGTACGTCTACGTCGGCCCATTTTACATTTTAGTACCTGGAAAACATTGATATGAACTCACAGTCCAGTTTTATGACTGATACAGTTTCCCTCGGTTTTGCAGTACAGTTTTATGACTGATTTTTGGTCAGAGCACCGCCGCTGTTTTCCCCCGTGATGCGCCAGCTAGGACATATTCTCCAGGGCGCCGTCGCCGTTTTCTTCCATGGCGCACCGACCAAGTTGTCTTCTCCCGTGGTGAGCTGCGTCTTTTTTCTTCCAGTGGCGACCCCGGCCAGGTCGCGTGATCCAGGGCGTCGCTGACCCGCCCCCACCGCCGCCGAAACGACGAGCGGGCACTCTGCCAACGATAGCCTTCCTCCATCACCAGTCCAGCACACCGTACTCCAGTAGGAGCTACGCTGCAACAAAACCCAAACGTGGCCGATGCGGAGTGCATGACGCCGTTTCTCTCTCCCTCTTTGTTTCTTTTTTTGCGGTCAGGGGCAGTAACCGGAAGTGCAGTTGTTCAGCCAAAATTAGTGCGAGAATTTTAATCTGCAGGCTGTGGCTCACAGTGCGAGAATTTTAATCTGCAGGCTGCGGCTCATTGTTCTATTTAAGTCTCTGCAAACAAACATCATTTTTCACACCACGGTTTTAATCCTTTGTTTTGAGCAAGCCGGTGAGATTGATATCCTCACTGATTCGTTGGGGCAAAGTAGTTTGATTGTCTTGTGTGCAGGTTCCACGTTGGCACCGGAATCCCTGGTGTTGCGCCGCACTACAGTCCTGCACCAACAAGCTTCAGAAGTGTCTTCACCTCCTACTGGATTGATAACCTTGGTTTCGTACTGAGGGAAAACTTGCTGCTACACTCATCAAACCTTCCTCTTGGGGGTCTCCTAACGAACGTGTGCTTTACACGCATCACCTGCCGAGGAAGGACATCACGCGCGTCCTGCGGCCGCCGCACGTGGAGGAATCAGCGCCGCTTCCAGCAGCGGGGTCCGGTCCGCCTGCGGACGAATCAACGCCGCCGCCGTAGGAGAAATGAGCGCCGTCGCCGCTGGGAGTCGTTGCCCTACCGAGATCAATCACTATCACCAAGCCATCCATTCCACTTCTAAAGAAGGACCCTACCTTCTCGTCCTAGATCGAGGGGCGTAGAAACATCAGGATGTGGAGCTGCTCCCCTGAGCAGGCATGGATAATGGCATACATGAGGCCAAGGTAGAGGACAAAGAGCGCTACCGCCTCACCATGCACCAACCCATGAACCTCACCGCAGCCCGCAACACAAACCACATCGCCAGACACGCAAACTGCTAGAGCGGAAACACTGTCAGGTACCAACGCCTAGCGCCGATGTTGCCCATCACCCTCATTGTCCCAAGATGTCGCCTCAAGAGGGAGCATCGACGCCCATCAGTCTGAAAGGTTTGGGCTTTGACCACCCATGACAGGGAAGGGAGGGAGGGGAAGATGGACCTCGATGTCATCTTCAAGAAGGAGAGGACGCCACCCATAGTAGTCGTCGAGGCCACTGCCAGTGGCCAAGGGTTTTCCCGGTCCAGTGCCCCAAATCCGGCCACAACCGCCTAACAAGAAGGGCGGGTGCAGTGGGCCTAGTGTCTTAGGGGAGGAGAAGTACCTTTAGATCTAGCGCATCTCGCCTCGCGTGCCTCCGGATAAACTCATCGGCTTCATACGCATCACACACATACATATTGCTGGTTAGGAGTGGGATAAATCAACACCTAATTACATGCAAGATTCGAAACTAAACATGTGATACAAAATATAAAGATTAGGGCTAACATTAAAAAATCCTAGATTAAGAAATCTATCAGATTATTGGGGAAAGTATAAAGGAATAGCCAAACCATTCAAGAAATTCATATATGAAATGCATTTTGATTACCAGTAGGAACTAATATTTAAGAAAATAGATAATTGAACAAATTCATTTGATTATGTGTTAAGCTATTGCATGCAGGAACCAATTTTTCCCAGTATTACACTACACCACGGACCAACTCTAGGGGCACCTTTGCTGCCAGGAAAAGCCACCTAACAAGGCAGTTTAACTGCCGGCAAAGAGTTTTTCCCGGCAGATTGGCCTGCCCTCTATAACCCTGCCGGCAAAAGTCTTTGCCGGCAGTTTTCTGTTTGCCGGCAGTCTGCCTGCCCTGACGTATACACAATTGCCGGCAGTCCCATTTCATTCCCGGCAGATAGATTTAACTGCCGGAGAATAGCTTTCCCGGCAGGCTGGACTACTGCCGGCAGGTAAACTGCCCTAAAATGAATGAAGTCTGCCGGCAGTCCAATAGTCCAATCTCAGTTCTAGCTTGCACCCATCTTTGTCATCCCAAATCCCAGTTCAAACTTTCACATCACATAAAAATATATAGACAAAGACGTAGTTCCAGAAATCAGCATTCACGGATTCTTTATTAAACATGGTGCTCAGGTCACATAAAAATTGTAGTTTCTAGACAGAAAACAAGAGAATAAAATAGTTTCTAAAACAGAATCTCCATCCAAAACAACGAGTGAACACATCCATTACATTATACAAGTATGTATCTAAGACCACGTGGCATTCATCTAGAACCAAGTCACAACATAATTCAGCGGCCTAAGCATGAGCAACCTCTTGTGTTGTTCTCCTGAAGAAAAGGAAGCGAGAGATTAGAGTTAATAGTGCTGGAGATGCAAAGTTGGGACACCTACAAACAAATTTAGAAGCAGTAGACATGTTCATGATGATGTGAATGGACAAAGAAAAACAGCGAAAGAAGACGGCGCCATATATAACACACTGGATTCAAAACCAAGCAAGCATATGGATCATTTAAATTCAATTAAAAGAGAACTTAAGTGGTGAAGTTTGTTCATTTACCCATTTGGAAAAACAACTTTCATTACTACACTCGAAGAATAGATGACTACTCACAAACTGAAGCGGAGACAACTATTGAAAACTCATGCAGATCCAGTTCATAAAATTGCGAGCAATAACACAAAGATTCTCGACTTAAGTCAGCATTGACCCGCAGGCTTAATATAACCATGAGTTCCCTCTTTATCACATATGTCCTGTTTTATACTTAATAAAAATATTCTCAGCTAGAGGGGTGACTATAATATACAAAATAAGTAGGAGAGTGGGTGAATGATGACTGCAATGATCTAATAACCTTGTAGTAAACCTACAGCAAAATAAAACCTCAAGCGTATATCTAATGGTACCATTACGGTTAATAATGCAAGCATAACGTCATTCGCACAACAAAAGTACAAACTTCACTATAAATACCTTCAGGTCATCATTTCAAGACGAGTTAACACAAAGATGAATGAGTGAAGTCGATATGGCAGCTTTCAACATATGTTGGTTCAAATAACTCAGTAATATCACCAAATCTTGAAGTCCACAATCAATTCCAAGTTTACACTCTAACTACTCATTCTTATCCTGTGATGAGTACCAACAAAGGAGGTCAGTACAATCTGTCAGGCTGAAACAAAAGTGACTTTAGTATGTATCCAGTGCTAACTTTTAATTTGCAATTCTATTATATAAGTGAGCAACTAAGCACCAATGGTTTTATCATCGAGGTACTAATGAACACGAACTGTCATTCACTAACTGACACAGGCTACTTAAATCATAGCACTTCTTTGCGCGTTTATTTTTTTTGAACAGATTCTACCACAAATCAATCTGAACACTTTCGAACAGAAGTGCATATAAGCAAGTAACCGAAGAGTTAATATTGGAAGTCACTTACTTATCTCAGAAGATCGTGCGAATAGTGTTCAGTCCAGTTCTACAGCCAGCCCCTCAAGTGCCCTGGGTCTTAAAAAATTAACCTGTAGGGGCAAATCAATTAGCACTGTAATATTCTGAATATGCAGATACAAGCTAACAGCAAGCCACAGGTGAAGCTATTCTCATGTTAGCAATTTATATGTGAGAGGCAGCCATCACAACAACCGGTTAAAACACACACACTATGTGATGAATGTTCTCCCTTGCTCTATCAAATACACATTTAAACCTATGCAGATAGAAATTACATTTGATCATTGTGGAACAAATAAGATTTGTTACCTGGAGAATATGGAAGAGGGAACCTTTCATCGTGTGCATTGGCAACGATCCCTGTTGCTTCGCTTTCGGTGCCACCCACGTCCATGCTCAGGTTGTTGAAGCTCGACATGAATGAGCTGGCACACCTATGCATATCTGAAGTTACGGTCATAGTGTTATTGTAGCAGGTTCGCCGGACCAACATTTATCAGAAATTCAGAACACTAATCAACAGGAGAAGTAGAGAAACTCACTTGCCATTAAACGCAGGAAGAGTATCCGGACAGTCCCAACCGATTGGGACTCTGAACAACACCAGTTGGAAACTGCTACTGGTGACTATGCAGCACCATTGTCGCAACGGCACCGCTTCCGGCCAGCCGTGGGTGCAGCACGGCAAGCCCGCGGCTCGTTAACTGCGGTGGAAGTCCGGTGGCTAGGGTGGCGGGCGCGGCAGCAACGGGTCACCGCCGGCGGCAGAGGTCGAGACGGCAGGGTGTGACGGCGGCGGAGGGGCTCGTGCAAGAAGAAGACGAAGGGGGTGTGTGGCGGCGCTGATGCTCACCGAGGTGTAGAAAGACCCGTGGGCTGTGGGTGGTCCAGGGAGAGATGGTCCGGCGACGATTGCTCCAGGGGGCGGCGGCGTGGAGATGGAGCGCGGCGTCGCGCCGCTATAGGTGGAGCGAGGCGTCGCAAGCGTGGGAGGCTGAGTGTGGCGGCGCGGGAGGTGGAGGGCGGCGGTGGCGGCGGCGCGGTAAGTAGAGCGGCGGCGGCGGCGGCGCGGGAAGTAGAGCGGCGGTGGGTGCTGAGCAACCCTAAGGCTCCGAGATGTGCGATTGAGGATTGTTTCTCTGGAGATGCGATCTACAGTAGATATTTCGTAGTTTGGACACGCGCCCAAGCCCGAAATTTTCGCTCCACGCGCGCCAAGACCGGATAAGTCCGCCAAAATTTTCGCCACCCAGGAACCACGTGTGCCGGCAGTTCCATCTGCCGGGACTGACCTACGCCGGCACTTCTACTGCCTCGGTATACTTTGTTTATTACCGGCTGTTGACAGCCAGCGCATCTCTACTTTTGCTGGCTGATAAACTGCCATCCGGGATTTTTGCCGGCTGTTTCTTTCTCCCGGCAGTTCAACTGCCTTATAAACTCTACTTTTGCCGGCTGTTCTTTGCCCCCTAATTTGGTCCGTGGTGTAGTGTTAAAATCTGGTTACTTTGTGACAGATCACGAATCAAATTATTTACTATAGGCCAAAGAAAATCAAATCCACAAATAATGCAAATCAATGCAATAGATATCCATGCCTCAATTACAAATTAAAGACTTCCTCTAGTAGCTGCCCTATATAATGGCCCCCAAACTGCAGTAGATGTGGTGCCAAACCATAGACAGAAATATACTATCACATCATTCACATATTTGAAGCTAGAATGGAGGTCAAGCTTTTAGTGACCCTTATGGCATTGATGCTATTCTCCATTAGCAACAGAGGTATAGAATATTCTAATACATATATATTTATCATAGTATTTTAATACATCAAATCAATAGCTAGATTAACAATCAAATTGTTATTGTCACATGAATATGTTCACAAAATGTTTTGCCCTAAACTATATTAACTTACTTTCCTCTAGTTTGTGCAGGCTATGCATGCAACTTGGCAGATCTTAGCACCACCTTTACCAAGGTGTCAGGGCAGACAGGAGGGAACCCGTTAACCTTGGTTATAGTGAAGAACAGGTGCAATTGCATGCAGGGTAATGTGAAACTGGACTGCCCTGGATTTAACTCATCCGTCCGTGTCATACCACCCGGCATAGTCACGGCGGTCGGGGACAACAGGCATTGCATGCTCAACGTTCCGGTGAAGAACGATGATGTGGCCATGTTCTACTACTCCTCGAGCACCCAGATCATCTTCGCGCCCGTGTCCTCGAACATCTCGTGCTTTGTAGCATGACTTCAATGTTAGATCAAAACCTTATATAATAGTTGGAGTTTGGTTGGAACTCACGATATTTGGTGTTTTGAGTGGTAATAAAAAAACCGTGGGGGCTCACCTGCAGTGCATATCTCTATCTCTTCTCTTCTTTGGTGGCCTAACGACCGTACGTCTACGTCGGCCCATTTTACATTTTAGTACCTGGAAAACATTGATATGAACTCACAGTCTAGTTTTATGACTGATACAGTTTCCCTCGGTTTTGCAGTACAGTTTTATGACTGATTTTTGGTCAGAGCACCGCCGCTGTTTTCCCCCGTGATGCGCCAGCTAGGACATATTCTCCAGGGCGCCGTCGCCGTTTTCTTCCGTGGCGCACCGACCAAGTTGTCTTCTCCCGTGGTGAGCTGCGTCTTTTTTCTTCCAGTGGCGACCCCGGCCAGGTCGCGTGATCCAGGGCGTCGTTGACCCGCCCCCACCGCCGCCGAAACGACGAGCGGGCACTCTGCCAACGATAGCCTTCCTCCATCACCAGTCCAGCACACCGTACTCCAGTAGGAGCTACGCTGCAACAAAACCCAAACGTGGCCGATGCGGAGTGCATGACGCCGTTTCTCTCTCCCTCTTTGTTTCTTTTTTTGCGGTCAGGGGCAGTAACCGGAAGTGCAGTTGTTCAGCCAAAATTAGTGCGAGAATTTTAATCTGCAGGCTGCGGCTCACAGTGCGAGAATTTTAATCTGCAGGCTGCGGCTCATTGTTCTATTTAAGTCTCTGCAAACAAACATCATTTTTCACACCACGGTTTTAATCCATTGTTTTGAGCAAGCCGGTGAGATTGATATCCTCACTGATTCGTTGGGGCAAAGTAGTTTGATTGTCTTGTGTGTAGGTTCCACGTTGGCACCGGAATCCCTGGTGTTGCGCCGCACTACAGTCCTGCACCAACAAGCTTCAGAAGTGTCTTCACCTCCTACTGGATTGATAACCTTGGTTTCGTACTGAGGGAAAACTTGCTGCTACACTCATCAAACCTTCCTCTTGGGGGTCTCCTAACGAACGTGTGCTTTACACGCATCACCTGCCGAGGAAGGACATCACGCGCGTCCTGCGGCCGCCGCACGTGGAGGAATCAGCGCCGCTTCCAGCAGCGGGGTCCGGTCCGCCTGCGGACGAATCAACGCCGCCGCCGTAGGAGAAATGAGCGTCGTCGCCGCTGGGAGTCGTTGCCCTACCGAGATCAATCACTATCACCAAGCCATCCATTCCACTTCTAAAGAAGGACCCTACCTTCTCGTCCTAGATCGAGGGGCATAGAAACATCAGGATGTGGAGCTGCTCCCCTGAGCAGGCATGGATAATGGCATACATGAGGCCAAGGTAGAGGACAAAGAGCGCTACCGCCTCACCATGCACCAACCCATGAACCTCACCGCAGCCCGCAACACAAACCACATCGCCAGACACGCAAACTGCTAGAGCGGAAACATTGTCAGGTACCAACGCCTAGCGCCGATGTTGCCCATCACCCTCATTGTCCCAAGATGTCGCCTCAAGAGGGAGCATCGACGCCCATCAGTCTGAAAGGTTTGGGCTTTGATCACCCATGACAGGGAAGGGAGGGAGGGGAAGATGGACCTCGATGTCATCTTCAAGAAGGAGAGGACGCCACCCATAGTAGTCGTCGAGGCCACTGCCAGTGGCCAAGGGTTTTCCCGGTCCAGTGCCCCAAATCCGGCCACAACCGCCTAACAAGAAGGGCTGGTGCAGTGGGCCTAGTGTCTTAGGGGAGGAGAAGTACCTTTAGATCTAGCGCATCTCGCCTCGCGTGCCTCCGGATAAACTCATCGGCTTCATACGCATCACACACATACATATTGCTGGTTAGGAGTGGGATAAATCAACACCTAATTACATGCAAGATTCGAAACTAAACATGTGATACAAAATATAAAGATTAGGGCTAACATTAAAAAATCCTTGATTAAGAAATCTATCAGATTATTGGGGAAAGTATAAAGGAATAGCCAAACCATTCAAGAAATTCATATATGAAATGCATTTTGATTACCAGTAGGAACTAATATTTAAGAAAATAGATAATTGAACAAATTCATTTGATTATGTGTTAAGCTATTGCATGCAGGAACCAATTTTTCCCAGTATTAAAATCTGGTTACTTTGTGACAGATCACGAATCAAATTATTTACTATAGGCCAAAGAAAATCAAATCCACAAATAATGCAAATCAATGCAATAGATATCCATGCCTCAATTACAAATTAAAGACTTCCTCTAGTAGCTGCCCTATATAATGTCCCCCAAACTGCAGTAGATGTGGTGCCAAACCATAGACAGAAATATACTATCACATCATTCACATATTAGAAGCTAGAAGGGAGGTCAAGCTTGTAGTGACCCTTATGGCATTGATGCTATTCTCCATTAGCAACAGAGGTATAGAATATTCTAATACATATATATTTATCATAGTATTTTAATACATCAAATCAATAGCTAGATTAACAATCAAATTGTTATTGTCACATGAATATGTTCACAAAATGTTTTGCCCTAAACTATATTAACTTACTTTCCTCTAGTTTGTGCAGGCTATGCATGCAACTTGGCAGATCTTAGCACCACCTTTACCAAGGTGTCAGGGCAGACAGGAGGGAACCCGTTAACCTTGGTTATAGTGAAGAACAGGTGCAATTGCATGCAGGGTAATGTGAAACTGGACTGCCCTGGATTTAACTCATCCGTCCGTGTCATACCACCCGGCATAGTCACGGCGGTCGGGGACAACAGGCATTGCATGCTCAACGTTCCGGTGAAGAACGATGATGTGGCCATGTTCTACTACTCCTCGAGCACCCAGATCATCTTCGCGCCCGTGTCCTCGAACATCTCGTGCTTTGTAGCATGACTTCAATGTTAGATCAAAACCTTATATAATAGTTGGAGTTTGGTTGGAACTCACGATATTTGGTGTTTTGAGTGGTAATAAAAAAACCGTGGGGGCTCACCTGCAGTGCATATCTCTATCTCTTCTCTTCTTTGGTGGCCTAACGACCGTACGTCTACGTCGGCCCATTTTACATTTTAGTACCTGGAAAACATTGATATGAACTCACAGTCCAGTTTTATGACTGATACAGTTTCCCTCGGTTTTGCAGTACAGTTTTATGACTGATTTTTGGTCAGAGCACCGCCGCTGTTTTCCCCCGTGATGCGCCAGCTAGGACATATTCTCCAGGGCGCCGTCGCCGTTTTCTTCCGTGGCGCACCGACCAAGTTGTCTTCTCCCGTGGTGAGCTGCGTCTTTTTTCTTCCAGTGGCGACCCCGGCCAGGTCGCGTGATCCAGGGCGTCGCTGACCCGCCCCCACCGCCGCCGAAACGACGAGCGGGCACTCTGCCAACGATAGCCTTCCTCCATCACCAGTCCAGCACACCGTACTCCAGTAGGAGCTACGCTGCAACAAAACCCAAACGTGGCCGATGCGGAGTGCATGACGCCGTTTCTCTCTCCCTCTTTGTTTCTTTTTTTGCGGTCAGGGGCAGTAACCGGAAGTGCAGTTGTTCAGCCAAAATTAGTGCGAGAATTTTAATCTGCAGGCTGCGGCTCACAGTGCGAGAATTTTAATCTGCAGGCTGCGGCTCATTGTTCTATTTAAGTCTCTGCAAACAAACATCATTTTTCACACCACGGTTTTAATCCTTTGTTTTGAGCAAGCCGGTGAGATTGATATCCTCACTGATTCGTTGGGGCAAAGTAGTTTGATTGTCTTGTGTGCAGGTTCCACGTTGGCACCGGAATCCCTGGTGTTGCGCCGCACTACAGTCCTGCACCAACAAGCTTCAGAAGTGTCTTCACCTCCTACTGGATTGATAACCTTGGTTTCGTACTGAGGGAAAACTTGCTGCTACACTCATCAAACCTTCCTCTTGGGGGTCTCCTAACGAACGTGTGCTTTACACGCATCACCTGCCGAGGAAGGACATCACGCGCGTCCTGCGGCCGCCGCACGTGGAGGAATCAGCGCCGCTTCCAGCAGCGGGGTCCGGTCCGCCTGCGGATGAATCAACGCCGCCGCCGTAGGAGAAATGAGCGCCGTCGCCGCTGGGAGTCGTTGCCCTACCGAGATCAATCACTATCACCAAGCCATCCATTCCACTTCTAAAGAAGGACCCTACCTTCTCGTCCTAGATCGAGGGGCGTAGAAACATCAGGATGTGGAGCTGCTCCCCTGAGCAGGCATGGATAATGGCATACATGAGGCCAAGGTAGAGGACAAAGAGCGCTACCGCCTCACCATGCACCAACCCATGAACCTCACCGCAGCCCGCAACACAAACCACATCGCCAGACACGCAAACTGCTAGAGCGGAAACACTGTCAGGTACCAACGCCTAGCGCCGATGTTGCCCATCACCCTCATTGTCCCAAGATGTCGCCTCAAGAGGGAGCATCGACGCCCATCAGTCTGAAAGGTTTGGGCTTTGATCACCCATGACAGGGAAGGGAGGGAGGGGAAGATGGACCTCGATGTCATCTTCAAGAAGGAGAGGACGCCACCCATAGTAGTCGTCGAGGCCACTGCCAGTGGCCAAGGGTTTTCCCGGTCCAGTGCCCCAAATCCGGCCACAACCGCCTAACAAGAAGGGCTGGTGCAGTGGGCCTAGTGTCTTAGGGGAGGAGAAGTACCTTTAGATCTAGCGCATCTCGCCTCGCGTGCCTCCGGATAAACTCATCGGCTTCATACGCATCACACACATACATATTGCTGGTTAGGAGTGGGATAAATCAACACCTAATTACATGCAAGATTCGAAACTAAACATGTGATACAAAATATAAAGATTAGGGCTAACATTAAAAAATCCTTGATTAAGAAATCTATCAGATTATTGGGGAAAGTATAAAGGAATAGCCAAACCATTCAAGAAATTCATATATGAAATGCATTTTGATTACCAGTAGGAACTAATATTTAAGAAAATAGATAATTGAACAAATTCATTTGATTATGTGTTAAGCTATTGCATGCAGGAACCAATTTTTCCCAGTATTAAAATCTGGTTACTTTGTGACAGATCACGAATCAAATTATTTACTATAGGCCAAAGAAAATCAAATCCACAAATAATGCAAATCAATGCAATAGATATCCATGCCTCAATTACAAATTAAAGACTTCCTCTAGTAGCTGCCCTATATAATGTCCCCCAAACTGCAGTAGATGTGGTGCCAAACCATAGACAGAAATATACTATCACATCATTCACATATTAGAAGCTAGAAGGGAGGTCAAGCTTGTAGTGACCCTTATGGCATTGATGCTATTCTCCATTAGCAACAGAGGTATAGAATATTCTAATACATATATATTTATCATAGTATTTTAATACATCAAATCAATAGCTAGATTAACAATCAAATTGTTATTGTCACATGAATATGTTCACAAAATGTTTTGCCCTAAACTATATTAACTTACTTTCCTCTAGTTTGTGCAGGCTATGCATGCAACTTGGCAGATCTTAGCACCACCTTTACCAAGGTGTCAGGGCAGACAGGAGGGAACCCGTTAACCTTGGTTATAGTGAAGAACAGGTGCAATTGCATGCAGGGTAATGTGAAACTGGACTGCCCTGGATTTAACTCATCCGTCCGTGTCATACCACCCGGCATAGTCACGGCGGTCGGGGACAACAGGCATTGCATGCTCAACGTTCCGGTGAAGAACGATGATGTGGCCATGTTCTACTACTCCTCGAGCACCCAGATCATCTTCGCGCCCGTGTCCTCGAACATCTCGTGCTTTGTAGCATGACTTCAATGTTAGATCAAAACCTTATATAATAGTTGGAGTTTGGTTGGAACTCACGATATTTGGTGTTTTGAGTGGTAATAAAAAAACCGTGGGGGCTCACCTGCAGTGCATATCTCTATCTCTTCTCTTCTTTGGTGGCCTAACGACCGTACGTCTACGTCGGCCCATTTTACATTTTAGTACCTGGAAAACATTGATATGAACTCACAGTCCAGTTTTATGACTGATACAGTTTCCCTCGGTTTTGCAGTACAGTTTTATGACTGATTTTTGGTCAGAGCACCGCCGCTGTTTTCCCCCGTGATGCGCCAGCTAGGACATATTCTCCAGGGCGCCGTCGCCGTTTTCTTCCGTGGCGCACCGACCAAGTTGTCTTCTCCCGTGGTGAGCTGCGTCTTTTTTCTTCCAGTGGCGACCCCGGCCAGGTCGCGTGATCCAGGGCGTCGCTGACCCGCCCCCACCGCCGCCGAAATGACGAGCGGGCACTTTGCCAACGATAGCCTTCCTCCATCACCAGTCCAGCACACCGTACTCCAGTAGGAGCTACGCTGCAACAAAACCCAAACGTGGCCGATGCGGAGTGCATGACGCCGTTTCTCTCTCCCTCTTTGTTTCTTTTTTTGCGGTCAGGGGCAGTAACCGGAAGTGCAGTTGTTCAGCCAAAATTAGTGCGAGAATTTTAATCTGCAGGCTGCGGCTCACAGTGCGAGAATTTTAATCTGCAGGCTGCGGCTCATTGTTCTATTTAAGTCTCTGCAAACAAACATCATTTTTCACACCACGGTTTTAATCCTTTGTTTTGAGCAAGCCGGTGAGATTGATATCCTCACTGATTCGTTGGGGCAAAGTAGTTTGATTGTCTTGTGTGCAGGTTCCACGTTGGCACCGGAATCCCTGGTGTTGCGCCGCACTACAGTCCTGCACCAACAAGCTTCAGAAGTGTCTTCACCTCCTACTGGATTGATAACCTTGGTTTCGTACTGAGGGAAAACTTGCTGCTACACTCATCAAACCTTCCTCTTGGGGGTCTCCTAACGAACGCGTGCTTTACACGCATCACCTGCCGAGGAAGGACATCACGCGCGTCCTGCGGCCGCCGCACGTGGAGGAATCAGCGCCGCTTCCAGCAGCGGGGTCCGGTCTGCCTGCGGATGAATCAACGCCGCCGCCGTAGGAGAAATGAGCGCCGTCGCCGCTGGGAGTCGTTGCCCTACCGAGATCAATCACTATCACCAAGCCATCCATTCCACTTCTAAAGAAGGACCCTACCTTCTCGTCCTAGATCGAGGGGCGTAGAAACATCAGGATGTGGAGCTGCTCCCCTGAGCAGGCATGGATAATGGCATACATGAGGCCAAGGTAGAGGACAAAGAGCGCTACCGCCTCACCATGCACCAACCCATGAACCTCACCGCAGCCCGCAACACAAACCACATCGCCAGACACGCAAACTGCTAGAGCGGAAACACTGTCAGGTACCAACGCCTAGCGCCAATGTTGCCCATCACCCTCATTGTCCCAAGATGTCGCCTCAAGAGGGAGCATCGACGCCCATCAGTCTGAAAGGTTTGGGCTTTGATCACCCATGACAGGGAAGGGAGGGAGGGGAAGATGGACCTCGATGTCATCTTCAAGAAGGAGAGGACGCCACCCATAGTAGTCGTCGAGGCCACTGCCAGTGGCCAAGGGTTTTCCCGGTCCAGTGCCCCAAATCCGGCCACAACCGCCTAACAAGAAGGGCTGGTGCAGTGGGCCTAGTGTCTTAGGGGAGGAGAAGTACCTTTAGATCTAGCGCATCTCGCCTCGCGTGCCTCCGGATAAACTCATCGGCTTCATACGCATCACACACATACATATTGCTGGTTAGGAGTGGGATAAATCAACACCTAATTACATGCAAGATTCGAAACTAAACATGTGATACAAAATATAAAGATTAGGGCTAACATTAAAAAATCCTTGATTAAGAAATCTATCAGATTATTGGGGAAAGTATAAAGGAATAGCCAAACCATTCAAGAAATTCATATATGAAATGCATTTTGATTACCAGTAGGAACTAATATTTAAGAAAATAGATAATTGAACAAATTCATTTGATTATGTGTTAAGCTATTGCATGCAGGAACCAATTTTTCCCAGTATTAAAATCTGGTTACTTTGTGACAGATCACGAATCAAATTATTTACTATAGGCCAAAGAAAATCAAATCCACAAATAATGCAAATCAATGCAATAGATATCCATGCCTCAATTACAAATTAAAGACTTCCTCTAGTAGCTGCCCTATATAATGTCCCCCAAACTGCAGTAGATGTGGTGCCAAACCATAGACAGAAATATACTATCACATCATTCACATATTAGAAGCTAGAAGGGAGGTCAAGCTTGTAGTGACCCTTATGGCATTGATGCTATTCTCCATTAGCAACAGAGGTATAGAATATTCTAATACATATATATTTATCATAGTATTTTAATACATCAAATCAATAGCTAGATTAACAATCAAATTGTTATTGTCACATGAATATGTTCACAAAATGTTTTGCCCTAAACTATATTAACTTACTTTCCTCTAGTTTGTGCAGGCTATGCATGCAACTTGGCAGATCTTAGCACCACCTTTACCAAGGTGTCAGGGCAGACAGGAGGGAACCCGTTAACCTTGGTTATAGTGAAGAACAGGTGCAATTGCATGCAGGGTAATGTGAAACTGGACTGCCCTGGATTTAACTCATCCGTCCGTGTCATACCACCCGGCATAGTCACGGCGGTCGGGGACAACAGGCATTGCATGCTCAACGTTCCGGTGAAGAACGATGATGTGGCCATGTTCTACTACTCCTCGAGCACCCAGATCATCTTCGCGCCCGTGTCCTCGAACATCTCGTGCTTTGTAGCATGACTTCAATGTTAGATCAAAACCTTATATAATAGTTGGAGTTTGGTTGGAACTCACGATATTTGGTGTTTTGAGTGGTAATAAAAAAACCGTGGGGGCTCACCTGCAGTGCATATCTCTATCTCTTCTCTTCTTTGGTGGCCTAACGACCGTACGTCTACGTCGGCCCATTTTACATTTTAGTACCTGGAAAACATTGATATGAACTCACAGTCCAGTTTTATGACTGATACAGTTTCCCTCGGTTTTGCAGTACAGTTTTATGACTGATTTTTGGTCAGAGCACCGCCGCTGTTTTCCCCCGTGATGCGCCAGCTAGGACATATTCTCCAGGGCGCCGTCGCCGTTTTCTTCCGTGGCGCACCGACCAAGTTGTCTTCTCCCGTGGTGAGCTGCGTCTTTTTTCTTCCAGTGGCGACCCCGGCCAGGTCGCGTGATCCAGGGCGTCGCTGACCCGCCCCCACCGCCGCCGAAACGACGAGCGGGCACTCTGCCAACGATAGCCTTCCTCCATCACCAGTCCAGCACACCGTACTCCAGTAGGAGCTACGCTGCAACAAAACCCAAACGTGGCCGATGCGGAGTGCATGACGCCGTTTCTCTCTCCCTCTTTGTTTCTTTTTTTGCGGTCAGGGGCAGTAACCGGAAGTGCAGTTGTTCAGCCAAAATTAGTGCGAGAATTTTAATCTGCAGGCTGCGGCTCACAGTGCGAGAATTTTAATCTGCAGGCTGCGGCTCATTGTTCTATTTAAGTCTCTGCAAACAAACATCATTTTTCACACCACGGTTTTAATCCATTGTTTTGAGCAAGCCGGTGAGATTGATATCCTCACTGATTCGTTGGGGCAAAGTAGTTTGATTGTCTTGTGTGTAGGTTCCACGTTGGCACCGGAATCCCTGGTGTTGCGCCGCACTACAGTCCTGCACCAACAAGCTTCAGAAGTGTCTTCACCTCCTACTGGATTGATAACCTTGGTTTCGTACTGAGGGAAAACTTGCTGCTACACTCATCAAACCTTCCTCTTGGGGGTCTCCTAACGAACGTGTGCTTTACACGCATCACCTGCCGAGGAAGGACATCACGCGCGTCCTGCGGCCGCCGCACGTGGAGGAATCAGCGCCGCTTCCAGCAGCGGGGTCCGGTCCGCCTGCGGACGAATCAACGCCGCCGCCGTAGGAGAAATGAGCGTCGTCGCCGCTGGGAGTCGTTGCCCTACGAGATCAATCACTATCACCAAGCCATCCATTCCACTTCTAAAGAAGGACCCTACCTTCTCGTCCTAGATCGAGGGGCGTAGAAACATCAGGATGTGGAGCTGCTCCCCTGAGCAGGCATGGATAATGGCATACATGAGGCCAAGGTAGAGGACAAAGAGCGCTACCGCCTCACCATGCACCAACCCATGAACCTCACCGCAGCCCGCAACACAAACCACATCGCCAGACACGCAAACTGCTAGAGCGGAAACACTGTCAGGTACCAACGCCTAGCGCCGATGTTGCCCATCACCCTCATTGTCCCAAGATGTCGCCTCAAGAGGGAGCATCGACGCCCATCAGTCTGAAAGGTTTGGGCTTTGATCACCCATGACAGGGAAGGGAGGGAGGGGAAGATGGACCTCGATGTCATCTTCAAGAAGGAGAGGACGCCACCCATAGTAGTCGTCGAGGCCACTGCCAGTGGCCAAGGGTTTTCCCGGTCCAGTGCCCCAAATCCGGCCACAACCGCCTAACAAGAAGGGCTGGTGCAGTGGGCCTAGTGTCTTAGGGGAGGAGAAGTACCTTTAGATCTAGCGCATCTCGCCTCGCGTGCCTCCGGATAAACTCATCGGCTTCATACGCATCACACACATACATATTGCTGGTTAGGAGTGGGATAAATCAACACCTAATTACATGCAAGATTCGAAACTAAACATGTGATACAAAATATAAAGATTAGGGCTAACATTAAAAAATCCTTGATTAAGAAATCTATCAGATTATTGGGGAAAGTATAAAGGAATAGCCAAACCATTCAAGAAATTCATATATGAAATGCATTTTGATTACCAGTAGGAACTAATATTTAAGAAAATAGATAATTGAACAAATTCATTTGATTATGTGTTAAGCTATTGCATGCAGGAACCAATTTTTCCCAGTATTAAAATCTGGTTACTTTGTGACAGATCACGAATCAAATTATTTACTATAGGCCAAAGAAAATCAAATCCACAAATAATGCAAATCAATGCAATAGATATCCATGCCTCAATTACAAATTAAAGACTTCCTCTAGTAGCTGCCCTATATAATGGCCCCCAAACTGCAGTAGATGTGGTGCCAAACCATAGACAGAAATATACTATCACATCATTCACATATTAGAAGCTAGAATGGAGGTCAAGCTTGTAGTGACCCTTATGGCATTGATGCTATTCTCCATTAGCAACAGAGGTATAGAATATTCTAATACATATATATTTATCATAGTATTTTAATACATCAAATCAATAGCTAGATTAACAATCAAATTGTTATTGTCACATGAATATGTTCACAAAATGTTTTGCCCTAAACTATATTAACTTACTTTCCTCTAGTTTGTGCAGGCTATGCATGCAACTTGGCAGATCTTAGCACCACCTTTACCAAGGTGTCAGGGCAGACAGGAGGGAACCCGTTAACCTTGGTTATAGTGAAGAACAGGTGCAATTGCATGCAGGGTAATGTGAAACTGGACTGCCCTGGATTTAACTCATCCGTCCGTGTCATACCACCCGGCATAGTCACGGCGGTCGGGGACAACAGGCATTGCATGCTCAACGTTCCGGTGAAGAACGATGATGTGGCCATGTTCTACTACTCCTCGAGCACCCAGATCATCTTCGCGCCCGTGTCCTCGAACATCTCGTGCTTTGTAGCATGACTTCAATGTTAGATCAAAACCTTATATAATAGTTGGAGTTTGGTTGGAACTCACGATATTTGGTGTTTTGAGTGGTAATAAAAAAACCGTGGGGGCTCACCTGCAGTGCATATCTCTATCTCTTCTCTTCTTTGGTGGCCTAACGACCGTACGTCTACGTCGGCCCATTTTACATTTTAGTACCTGGAAAACATTGATATGAACTCACAGTCCAGTTTTATGACTGATACAGTTTCCCTCGGTTTTGCAGTACAGTTTTATGACTGATTTTTGGTCAGAGCACCGCCGCTGTTTTCCCCCGTGATGCGCCAGCTAGGACATATTCTCCAGGGCGCCGTCGCCGTTTTCTTCCGTGGCGCACCGACCAAGTTGTCTTCTCCCGTGGTGAGCTGCGTCTTTTTTCTTCCAGTGGCGACCCCGGCCAGGTCGCGTGATCCAGGGCGTCGCTGACCCGCCCCCACCGCCGCCGAAACGACGAGCGGGCACTCTGCCAACGATAGCCTTCCTCCATCACCAGTCTAGCACACCGTACTCCAGTAGGAGCTACGCTGCAACAAAACCCAAACGTGGCCGATGCGGACTGCATGACGCCGTTTCTCTCTCCCTCTTTGTTTCTTTTTTTGCGGTCAGGGGCAGTAACCGGAAGTGCAGTTGTTCAGCCAAAATTAGTGCGAGAATTTTAATCTGCAGGCTGCGGCTCACAGTGCGAGAATTTTAATCTGCAGGCTGCGGCTCATTGTTCTATTTAAGTCTCTGCAAACAAACATCATTTTTCACACCACGGTTTTAATCCTTTGTTTTGAGCAAGCCGGTGAGATTGATATCCTCACTGATTCGTTGGGGCAAAGTAGTTTGATTGTCTTGTGTGCAGGTTCCACGTTGGCACCGGAATCCCTGGTGTTGCGCCGCACTACAGTCCTGCACCAACAAGCTTCAAAAGTGTCTTCACCTCCTACTGGATTGATAACCTTGGTTTCGTACTGAGGGAAAACTTGCTGCTACACTCATCAAACCTTCCTCTTGGGGGTCTCCTAACGAACGTGTGCTTTACACGCATCACCTGCCGAGGAAGGACATCACGCGCGTCCTGCGGCCGCCGCACGTGGAGGAATCAGCGCTGCTTCCAGCAGCGGGGTCCGGTCCGCCTGCGGATGAATCAACGCCGCCGCCGTAGGAGAAATGAGCGCCGTCGCCGCTGGGAGTCGTTGCCCTACCGAGATCAATCACTATCACCAAGCCATCCATTCCACTTCTAAAGAAGGACCCTACCTTCTCGTCCTAGATCGAGGGGCGTAGAAACATCAGGATGTGGAGCTGCTCCCCTGAGCAGGCATGGATAATGGCATACATGAGGTCAAGGTAGAGGACAAAGAGCGCTACCGCCTTACCATGCACCAACCCATGAACCTCACCGCAGCCCGCAACACAAACCACATCGCCAGACACGCAAACTGCTAGAGCGGAAACACTGTCAGGTACCAACGCCTAGCGCCAATGTTGCCCATCACCCTCATTGTCCCAAGATGTCGCCTCAAGAGGGAGCATCGACGCCCATCAGTCTGAAAGGTTTGGGCTTTGATCACCCATGACAGGGAAGGGAGGGAGGGGAAGATGGACCTCGATGTCATCTTCAAGAAGGAGAGGACGCCACCCATAGTAGTCGTCGAGGCCACTGCCAGTGGCCAAGGGTTTTCCCGGTCCAGTGCCCCAAATCCGGCCACAACCGCCTAACAAGAAGGGCTGGTGCAGTGGGCCTAGTGTCTTAGGGGAGGAGAAGTACCTTTAGATCTAGCGCATCTCGCCTCGCGTGCCTCCGGATAAACTCATCGGCTTCATACGCATCACACACATACATATTGCTGGTTAGGAGTGGGATAAATCAACACCTAATTACATGCAAGATTCGAAACTAAACATGTGATACAAAATATAAAGATTAGGGCTAACATTAAAAAATCCTTGATTAAGAAATCTATCAGATTATTGGGGAAAGTATAAAGGAATAGCCAAACCATTCAAGAAATTCATATATGAAATGCATTTTGATTACCAGTAGGAACTAATATTTAAGAAAATAGATAATTGAACAAATTCATTTGATTATGTGTTAAGCTATTGCATGCAGGAACCAATTTTTCCCAGTATTAAAATCTGGTTACTTTGTGACAGATCACGAATCAAATTATTTACTATAGGCCAAAGAAAATCAAATCCACAAATAATGCAAATCAATGCAATAGATATCCATGCCTCAATTACAAATTAAAGACTTCCTCTAGTAGCTGCCCTATATAATGGCCCCCAAACTGCAGTAGATGTGGTGCCAAACCATAGACAGAAATATACTATCACATCATTCACATATTAGAAGCTAGAAGGGAGGTCAAGCTTGTAGTGACCCTTATGGCATTGATGCTATTCTCCATTAGCAACAGAGGTATAGAATATTCTAATACATATATATTTATCATAGTATTTTAATACATCAAATCAATAGCTAGATTAACAATCAAATTGTTATTGTCACATGAATATGTTCACAAAATGTTTTGCCCTAAACTATATTAACTTACTTTCCTCTAGTTTGTGCAGGCTATGCATGCAACTTGGCAGATCTTAGCACCACCTTTACCAAGGTGTCAGGGCAGACAGGAGGGAACCCGTTAACCTTGGTTATAGTGAAGAACAGGTGCAATTGCATGCAGGGTAATGTGAAACTGGACTGCCCTGGATTTAACTCATCCGTCTGTGTCATACCACCCGGCATAGTCACGGCGGTCGGGGACAACAGGCATTGCATGCTCAACGTTCCGGTGAAGAACGATGATGTGGCCATGTTCTACTACTCCTCGAGCACCCAGATCATCTTCGCGCCCGTGTCCTCGAACATCTCGTGCTTTGTAGCATGACTTCAATGTTAGATCAAAACCTTATATAATAGTTGGAGTTTGGTTGGAACTCACGATATTTGGTGTTTTGAGTGGTAATAAAAAAAACCGTGGGGGCTCACCTGCAGTGCATATCTCTATCTCTTCTCTTCTTTGGTGGCCTAACGACCGTACGTCTACGTCGGCCCATTTTACATTTTAGTACCTGGAAAACATTGATATGAACTCACAGTCCAGTTTTATGACTGATACAGTTTCCCTCGGTTTTGCAGTACAGTTTTATGACTGATTTTTGGTCAGAGCACCGCCGCTGTTTTCCCCCGTGATGCGCCAGCTAGGACATATTCTCCAGGGCGCCGTCGCCGTTTTCTTCCGTGGCGCACCGACCAAGTTGTCTTCTCCCGTGGTGAGCTGCGTCTTTTTTCTTCCAGTGGCGACCCCGGCCAGGTCGCGTGATCCAGGGCGTCGCTGACCCGCCCCCACCGCCGCCGAAACGACGAGCGGGCACTCTGCCAACGATAGCCTTCCTCCATCACCAGTCCAGCACACCGTACTCCAGTAGGAGCTACGCTGCAACAAAACCCAAACGTGGCCGATGCGGAGTGCATGACGCCGTTTCTCTCTCCCTCTTTGTTTCTTTTTTTGCGGTCAGGGGCAGTAACCGGAAGTGCAGTTGTTCAGCCAAAATTAGTGCGGAATTTTAATCTGCAGGCTGCAGCTCACGTAGTGCTGCACGTTGTGCATGAATAAGGAGATAACGCTTCTGGACTCTGTCTTCAGTCTTCACCGGAGAAGGCGCCGGACCGGTTTGCCTTCTGCCTATTGTAGACGTGCCCGACGGACCTGCCGAAGAGGATGCCGCCAGGTCGCCTCGCCGGCGCCTGAGGCCGCGGCCGCCAGATGCGTCCGCCCGTGGCTGCTGCTGCTGCCTGGGACGCCCGACTGATTTCCAGCAGCTTCTCCACCACCCGCCTTCCTTCCTCCATGATCTGTTGCCGTCCGAGGCAAGGAGGGGTTGGGTAAACCGTAGCGGCCGTCGGCCTGGACGGGAGCGCCTGCTTATCGACCTACGCGTCGATAGGACGAGTTCGCATACCCGGCGATCGTGGGCCTGGCCCATGAACGACTGATTCTGGGGCGCATCGACGAGCCTTGTACTTCCTGTTTTTTCCTTTCGTTCAATGCGTTTTAGCACAGTACCATTGCTACTAGATGAAAATTATGAACACTCGAACTAGTTTGAAAGTTGTGTACACAAAAATTTGGTTTGAACGGAAATGAGAGAACAGTTGCACGAATTGTGTGTATGAAAAGGCTCTGAGTTTGAACGATTTTTGAAAACGTCGTTGAACAGAAATTGGTTTTGAACGGAAATGGTAGAACGGTTGCACCGATTGTGTGTTTGAACAGAATCCGAGTTTAAACAATTTTGAATACATCGTTAATAGAAAATGTTTTTGAATAGAAATAGGAGAACAGTTGCACGGAAAGTGTATTTGAACAGAATCAGAGTTCGAAGGATTTTTTAAAACGTCGTTGACCCGAATTTGGTTTCGAAAAAAAATGGAGAACGGTTGCACGGATTGTGTATTTGAACGGGATATGAGTTTGAACGATTTTGAAAACATCATTAAACGGAATTTGGTTATGAACGGAATTCTATGAACATAAATAATTTTTTAACGATTTTAAAAGTGAACAGAAAAGTCCGGTGAATGAAAACTAATTTTGAACAATTTTAAAAAATGACCAGAATAGCGTTGAACGGAAGCTGATTTTGAACGGTTTTTAAGAGTGAACAGAAAAGTCCGGTGAATGAACTATTTTTTGAACGATTTCAAAAAGTGAACAGGAAAAGTCTATAAACAAAAATTATGTTTGAACGATTTTTTAAATAGTGAACTAAAAAAATTCTATGAACGGAAGTTAATTTTGAACATATTTTATACATGAACATTTTTCAAAATATAAACATTTTTAAAATTTGTACCATTTCAAATAAGTGAACAATAAAAGCTCGTGAATGAAAACTATTTTGAGAGAGTTCAAAAAAGGAACAAAAAAAGATGATGAACGGAAGTTAGTTTTGAACAATGTTTAAAGTGTACAGAAAATACCGGTAAATAATATCGATTTTTGAATTTAAAAAGTGAACTGAAAAAAGTCAATGAAACAAAAAGAAATATGGACAGAAAAGGTCGGTGAAGGAAAACTATTTTGAACGTTATTAAAATGAACAGAAAATAACATTGAACGACAATTATTTTTGAACAGTTTTTGAAAAGTAAACTAAAAAAACTCTATGAACGGATTTTTTTAAACAAATTTTGAAATATGAATTTTTTAAATCTGAACAATTTTCTAATCTCATTTTTTTTTAAATTTGAACACTTTCAATATGAAAAATTATACAAAAAATAGAGCAATATCTAATAGGAAACAGAAAAGAAGAAAGAAAAATGAAACAACAGAAAAACAGAAAAGAAGAAGAAATAGGAAGGGATAAAAAAACCCACGAGTTGGGCCGGCTCATTTGGGGTGTGCGACGCACCCTATCATCGACATGGTCGATGAATAGGGTTTGCCGCCTGGACGAGCAAGGGTTCGGAAGAGGAACGATGGAACGAGTAACTCGAGCGACTCGCGGCCTATTTGCGAGCCAACCCAACTGAAAACTGCCCAAGCGGCCAAGCCCATCGTCTCAAGGCCCACCTAGCGAAACCTAAAAGGTCTCTAATTTTTGTCCTTTAGATGAACGACGAAAATAAATGGTCGTGGTTGATTTGAGGTACTGTAAAAGGTCTCTAATTTTGTAATGCTTTCTGTCTCTTTCTCCGTGGCAGATGCAGATAAATGCGCTAAGCCAGATCTGTTCATGATTATACATGGTATAGCTCGAGGCATGCAATACCTGCATGAGGATTCACATGCTAGGATCATTTCGGGACTTGAAAGACACAAATGTCTTACTGGACAATGACTTTAAACCCCAAATTTCCGAATTTGGGTTAGCAAGGGTTTTTGGAGATGACACGTCGTACAAGACTACAAGGTGACACGCAACACAGCTGGAACCCAGTAAGTTCCTTGGACGTTGCAATCTGAAAATACTTACGACATTAATAATTCCGCTATAATGTTAATTGGTTACCATGACAGGGGGACAGATGCCCCCCGAGTATGCGATGAGTGGATGCTACTCCAACAAATCCGACGTGTACAGCTTTGGTATTCTTCTTTTAGAGATTATCACGGGCAAACTAAATGGCGGCTCCTACCTCCTCACTCTGGTGAGTCTGCACTGCACCCATTTACGTAAATAGAGAATGGTACTGATCGTCTACTAAAATCAAACTAGGTCTGGCAGCATTGGACCAAGGGAACAATCTTGGACATAGTAGATTCATCTTCGATCAGATGTGTACAGATAGCCTTGTTGTGCGTTCAAGATAACCCTGCTGAGAGGCCATCCATGTCAGCCGTGAACATTATGCTCAACAGCACCGGCGCACTCAGAGGTCCGTCTAAACCACTAATGACAGATGTACCGGAGACGTCGGTGTCAGCCCCCAGACGGTTACTGTCACAGATAATGGAGCTGGAGGAATAATTATTCTCCAAAAGGATAACATCAGTAATCTGTATGTTTGCATTATTTTGAATCCGGTAGCTAGTTCTTTCGCTGTGGGAAACCCACAAAACGCGAGAAAAGCGGCGAACGCGGCCGTCGGCGTAACAAAACCGTCGTCGTAGCCCGACATACGCCGACGGCAGCCGTCGGCGTATACTTTTTCTATTTTCTACATTTGATACGCCGACGGCAGCCGTCAGCGTATACCTTTTCAATTTTTTTACATTTGATACGCCGACGGCGGCCGTCGGCGTATACTTTTTTCTATTTTTCATTTAATATGAAATAATTCATATCTTTAAATCCGTAAATCGGAATTTAACAAATTAAATGTCTAAATCGATTAGAAAAATGAGAGGAATCCAAATATGACATCCATCAAATCTTTTTCACCGTGCACATGATATTTTGTAACATATGTTTGTTACTTGCTTAATTAAAAAGTCATTTTTTACACTTAAAAAATGGAAAATGATATTTACTAAAAGATTTTGGAAATTGTTTTTGGCAACAATGTTTTCCATACGAAGACACCCCTATGTGTCAAGTATGGACACATTATCACAAACTATGGCATGGGGATGGCCATAATTTGGTCATTTGACACGAAAGTTATACATGTCTATAGATGATAAACCTTTTTGTGAAACATTTTTTTAAAAATATTTGTCAAAACTCAAGTTTATCATTTTTCCTAGCAACTAGTACACATAAAAGGACTCCATGTCAAAGGAATTCATCTTTTGAGTATTTTCTCAATTTCTTTTATTTTTGTGAAAAAACAGTCATATTTGAATTTTCTAAAACCATCGATGTTTATACAATGCAAAGGATGATATGATGTCATATTTGAATTCCTCTCATTTTTCTAATTGACATAGACATTTTATTTTTCAAATTTCGATTAACGGAATTAAAGATATGAATTATTCCATATTAAATGTAAAAAGGAAATAAAAGTAAATATAATTTTATTTTTTCATTTATTAAAAATATACTATTTTACAATCATTGTTACTTATTCAAATGAATTTTCTAAATTTAAACAATGAAAAAGTGTAACATCCTAAATCAGGGGTTTAATATGATTGATATGATATAAGTATCAGTAAGTTCTCATTTCTCATTTGAAAGCTAACAATGAAGCAACTCAAAGGTTAACCGTGCTTGGGCTGGAGCAATTTGAGGATGGGTGACCGAACGGGAATTTTGACCAGCGTAAGTACTTTGACCTATAATTAAATGTGTAATTAGAGATTTAGTATGTATCTGAGTTAGAAATTTCAAAATAGAAAAGAAAAGTTAAAAAAAATCAAAAAAATTGGGCGTACGCCGACGGCCTTGCATACGCCGACGGCAGAGGGGCTACGCCGACGGGCTGCTACGCCGACGGCATACGAGCGTACGCCGACGGCTTCCGGCCAGCCGTCGGCGTTTCGAGCCAGTCCCGTAGTGACAGTTTATACGAGCGCACTGGAATACTGGGTTGCTATTCCTTTGCTCTTTTTTTTTCAAGCCACGAAGGAGAACTGCATGTACATATTTATAGATAGAAGAAGCATGCCGATAGAGGGCAAACAGAGTACAAAAAGGAAGCAGAAAACTGAAGAAAAACCACCCCAACAGTGGTACAGACGGAAGGACTCAACCACGAACAAATTTCCTGGAGCTAGGAAAGACTACCCACACCATCGGAAGTAAAAGAACCACTACTATCCCAAGCCCAATTGCATGCATCTGATTTGATTTGTAGTCTTTCCTGAACACGCGTCTGTTCCTCTCTATCCAGATTGTCAAAGCAGTGAGCATATTTGTCATTGTGTGGAGGCCTCTCTTGGCAAGTCTGTCAGCCGTCCATGTTCTGCTACTGATGAACAACCATGTTGCGAGCTTGCAGCGAAGAGGCCTCTTTTGGCTGAATCACAAACTATGGATCCTGAGAAGTGTGCTTGGTAGACTGATCTAGCCGTTTATGTTCCTTTAGCTTCTCAAAGCCAAGTCCAAAATATCTTCATTATTGTTAAGGAGATTGAACCCCCTGATCTCCTCACAGATTGCTAGCACTTGAATAAAGATCCTGATCGTAATAGGATTGTTAATGTACTTGATCCATTTGCTGTTGGGTAAGGCCTCGCCAGTAGTTCTCCTTGCTCTAGTTATCGGGTGGATCAAAGCAACGACCTGAGGCGCCAATAGTTCAATTACCATTGAACCACTTATCAGTCCAGAAGTATACTCTTTTGCCATTGCCAACTCTCACACATTTAGTAGCATTAAAAATGTGCAGACCCTGATCATACCCTGATCGTCCAGAAGTACTCCATGGTTTTATATCTGAAGCACGCAAGTTCCAGCAAATGGAGTTACTTCTACTTGTTACTTTCATTGAGTTGTGTTTTTTTTTTGAATCAGTCTAAGGCTCTAAGCTTCGGTCTATGGCGGCAAGACTTTGCTTCCGAGAATGTTGTGTGCTGGGTGCAGAGTGAGAAATCTGTTTCTGTTTGTGATAGCTGCAAAGAGTTCAATGATATTTTAGTGCTTTTGCTAACCTTACTGGAAACAAAATAATAGAGCATTTGTATCTGAAGTCTGAGCTGAAGCTGAACATAGTAAGGTACAACGGTACAAAATAATAATGCATAATTACATAGTCAAATAGTCTGCGGTACATCTGTAACCTACACGACCTCATTATTGGGACGTTGTTGCACAAACAACTGAAGCCACGGACTGCCATTATATTTCTTCCAGTCAGGAAATTGTCCTAGTAACGGACATACGTGAGCCATCAGGAGGGTTCCAAGAAAAAATACCCGACCCGCTCCCGTGTCGTCCCCCAGGGCGACACCGGGCGGAAACCCTAGCGCCAAAGGTCCGCGGTGGCGGCGGGCCCGACGCGCCAAAGGTGCCAGGGCGTGGTGGCTCGCGGCGGAGGCTCCATGAGGCGGCCGGTGCGGAGTCCATCTGTGCGCGGCGGCCGGGGCGGCGCCCCTGGCCGTGCGGCGGCGCCCGCCTCCTCTCCTCACCATCTCTCGCGCGCGGAGGAGCTCCCGCTCTCGTGGATGGGTGGAGGCAGTGGAGCTGTGGATCTGGGAGCCCGCCCAGATCCGCTGCCGGCGAGCTGATGGCTTTCGGCGGCGCGTTGGGGGCGCCCAGCTGCTAGGGCTGGTGCGCTGTGGAGGTGGAGTTCGGGTTGTGGTGTGGGCAGAGGCTCGGCGGCGGTGGTGGTGTCCAAGGCGCAGCGATGCGCTGGACGGCGGCGTGACTGAAGGCCGAGGGATGCTATGGCGGACCAGCTGACCGGTGATGCGAGCGCCTTGTACCGAGCCTAGGCTTGCTCCTGCCTTGGCCAGAGCCGACAGCGACGGCGCCTGCGGGCGTCGCCTCCTTTCTGAAGGCGTTGTCGCGGTACTCTGCTTGTCTCCGCCGTTTCAAGCTCCGGGGGAAACCCTCGATCCGGGTTCTCCGGATCGGACGATGTTGGCGTCTCGCCGCCATTCCCCTCCTGAGGGCATCGTTCTTGGAGATGGAACCAGCTAGAGGGACCAGTGAGGGATAGGCGGTGTTCTCTCCGTGTTGTCGAAGCTCGTGCCTATACGGGAGGGCTGGATTCTCTCCTCCGAAGACGGCTAACGGCCGGGCTAGTGTCGGGATGTTTCCCGGGTGTCGACTCGGCTGCGCGATGCCCTTCGATTATGCTGTTGGTAGTTGTGTAAAGCCTCGGCGGCACATGGCCCTTCGTCCGGGTGTGGACTCGGCGATGTGTTGCCCTGCGGCTGCTCCAACTCCATCGTGGCTGATCTCGGCTGGTTGAAGCTTTTCGTCTACAGCGGTGAAGCTCCGCACTAGCGTCCAACGGTAGTCGGATGACGATGAATTTTGAAGGCCCTGCTTGCAGGTTGTTGCTTTGTGCTTTGTTTCTCCCCCTGTGTAGTTGTTTTTCTGTATTGCTTCTACCTGTAATTTCGCCGGCATTTGTCCGGTTCCCTCTTAATAGAAAAGATCACAGCGCTCGCTGTCATCGTCAAAAAAGGAAATTGTCCTAGTGCGAAAGCCAACATAGAAATTATCTCGACTACAGCAGTTAGATATGCAATTCCCTCATCTTGTTCTTCTAGGTTAAATATAAACTCACACTTTCATTGTTTAATTTGTGGACAGAAATAGGCTATTGTTTTTCAGTCTGGACCTACAATTGGATGGATAACAGTCCACCAACTATTTGCATGCAGAGAACATGAATATCCTAAATGCACGAACCGAAATCCTTGTGTTTTATAGGAAAGCAAGGTCTTGTACCAACAATTAGCATTGCAAAAACAGTTCTAACATGCAAAGTGAAAAGAACCAAGTCGTATGACAGTTAAAGATGAATCAAGTTAATATAGAAACGTGCGTTCTTGAGCTTATCAGAGTGATAGATTTGTAAAGCTGAACAGAAAGTTACATTTCCTACTAATTTGGATCTAACACCATACATGAGTACCACTAATGGAACTGACCAGTACGATATATATGCTGTCGCTGATCATCTGAATATGCTAAATGCTTCATTTTAGGGGCACAAAATTCATCGTATATAGATAGATGGCCCATATGAACTTTTATACACAATAAGAAACAAACTTGGATTATTCATGGGGAAAAATGGCAACATGTTACGTGAAAAAGGTCAAGATTTTTATTGCTGGAGATTAGAACATGAAAAGGAACAAGAAATTAACAGTGAACAACAGCATAAAATATTTGTGTTAAACCATCATACACAGATGCAAATGCAAATAGGCAGTAGCCTCAGCCTTGTATACAGACCAAAATTTCTACAGAGCAAGTGTTTGCAGTAAGGATCTTCCAGAATGCTTTTTAGATTATTCAGAAACAACTGAACAATAGTAACTGCAGACAAACTATGCAGATAAACTACCAGTTATTCACTTGCACTCTCACTCGTAAAACTTGAACAGCTCATCCTTGCCATCAAATACCAAAAAAATCTCATCCTACTTTTTTTTTTGAAATCAATCTCATCCTACTTAGCATTGAATTTGAACACAAGAAGGAAACAATATAAGGCCATTCGACTACTCTAACATGAAATAATTGGAAGACGAATTGAACACATAATATAGAACTTCCCAAGTGTCAAATTTTTGCTCCCTTGTTTTGAACTTTGAGGTTTCAAGTAAGAACTGATGAATAATGTGTGACGAATTTCAACACCACGACATCCCAAGCAACCAAAAAAATAAATACTATCTCTAATAGCAGCATCCTAACACGATTAACAAAAATCGCCTTACATTCATCGTCTGCACCCAAAAGAAGATGCTCGGTAAACAATAGTACGCAGTTGTAAAAACCCATTAATTTGTACATAAAAAACAGAAAAAACAGGAACAAAATAAGCAAAACAAAGACAATGTGTCACCGGATATTCAAATGTGGCAATCTGATAAACTAAGCACAAGATCACAACACCAAAAGTCGCTACAATGAAGGCATAAACAAGACGAGTAGAGGAAAATAGGACCGCGTAAGAGAAAGGTAAAATATAACAATCGTAGTATCAATTTTCCATATGATATGGTATCCACAAAACTGAAAACGATGGTCGCACCTGCCTATACAGGTGCGCCAATTTTCCATAAAATACAGTACCCGCAAAACTGAAAATATAACCATGGTAGTATCAGCAGTATATATTTGACAATTTGAAACTAACCGGCAGGAGCTCTACCATTGCATTATTAGGGAGAAAAGAATAGTTACAAACCTGCGAGCAGGCGGGGAACAATTAACAGAAATCCCGAGCAACGCCGGGGTAAAAAAACAAGAACTACTCCCAAAAGGCCTCCTTCAGGAGGGCAACATCATCACGTATACGCTGCAAAACCCCTTCCGCGTCTAAACTCACGCCCTGAAAGGTTCGCCTGTTGCGCTCATTCCATAGGTTCCAAGTATATATTTGCAGTGTGCCAAATAACTACAGATTGTATGAACTCTATTTATCCATCAATACGTCCCTGAAAATGACTAAACAAATTGGGCCAAATTGCATACCTTTCTCGAGATGAGCTTGTCCCCTTCCTCAAACTCAGTTAAACCACTCAATACCTCTCATCATTGGGGCACTGCACAAAACCAGTTCGGCCAGTGTTTGTTATCAAATGCCCAAATAAGCACCACCGATCAGGGTAGTTTACTGAATAGTATAGTCTTAAGTCAAACTCAATATAATAATGTTGACTGAAGTCCCATAAAGTTACTAAAATAGAGCACACTGACACAATTTTCAGACCAATTTTAGTGGTTGCCTCATGTCACTTACAGCTGCAAGAAGATCATCTTTCAGTTGAAAGGAGAGTTCCTTCTTAATGAAGGTGTGAACCGCATGAACTGCATCAGGATCTGCAACTAGCATCATGCCCATAATCTCCCCTTGACCAGGAAGAGTTATTGCTTTTGCATGAACTGCATTACACTTTTGCAACAAATAACTGCAGTAATAAAAGGCGACGAAAAGAACATCACAAAAATAACATTACAAAGTCTAGCTAATAAAAACATAAGAGACAAACACATACCGTGACTGCCCAGGTCATCCAAAGTCACCAAGAAGATTGATCAGAAAAAGGTGTTGCAGCACCTCATCATGTGTATAAAGCTTCATAGACAAAGCAACTCACCGATGCATAAGTTGTCCATCAGGCAATCAAATTTAAAGAATTCTTATACACCTGTAAGTTAAATGTAACTAAAATCAAATAACTGAAATCTAAAGTATGATCACCTTGATATACGAATGGGCAAGAATAGGATGTGGCATAGGCCCAGCATCAAGGATATCAAGGGAAAATAATGCTGCAAAAAATAAAAAAAGAGACCGTGTGGCTGCCAGTTCATTGCAGCATCTGCAGACTAACTAGAATAATAGAATGCAGTAACGCAGTTTGTGGAACCTGAGGGAATTTATATGATCTAAGTTTAGAGACATCAGCTATGCATTTAACTGTGCGACAGCAAAGATCTGATGAGGATTTCTGCACAACCATCATGGATATCAAGGGAAAAATAATGCTGCAAAAAAAAGAGAGACCGTGTGGCTGCCAGTTCATTGCACCATCTGCAGACTAACTAGAATGCAGTAACATAGTTTGCAGCGCCTGAGGGAATTGATAGGATCTAAGTTTAGAGACATCAGATATGCATTTAACTGTGCGACAGCAAAGATCTGATGAGAATATCTGCACAACCAACTTAATTAGTCAAGAAAAAACAAAAACAAATCTGAAGCAGGTAACATATGGTCTAGTACATGAATACATGATCCCTGAAAACAGTTAGTCCTTCTTTCAGTGTTAGCTGGAACCGATCACGGGAGGTCACAAGGGGTTATTTCCATTCTAGACAGCAGATGCATGTGATGTCAACAGGAAAAAACACTAATTATATGGAAATGCTTTCTGTTGTAAGGTTTAGAACTGTTTGAAGTACATGGAGTTAATAAAACTAAGAGAAATAGATGAAAAAACTACTAAGACGCAATCAGCAACAGAGCAAACAAATGATGTTGCATGGACAAAACAAGTCCATATGCTATTTGTTACAATGTTACCTATTCTCAGTCTAGTTGTGGAAATACTCTGCAGAAATAATAAGACATCAACATCAACGTGCAACTAAATTCCGTAAAATATTGTAATTTCGTTATCATAACAAACAGAAATGGAAAACTGATGATGGATGTTTGCATTGAGAGGCTAGAGATTATATTGGGTTGAATGTCCAATATCCAGGATATTGATATTGAAATTGAATGTCAATATTTCTGTTTGGATGTGTCAGATATTCGGACCAAGACTAGATATTGAGGTTGAATGTCAAATGTTGTTTGGACGGTACAAGTGGTGAATTGTACTTGTACCAGATTTTGATCATTATAAGTGGTGAATTTCCTCTTTCTTCTTTAGTGTAAAAAAAATTCTGTAATTTCAGAAAATAATCACCAAAGCTTGTTTAGCAAACCAACACATGACAAAGCGCATTGACAAGCATAATTTCAGACTTGAGATCATACACGACATGATTTTTCACAAGCATGTTAAGAAAAATAGCACAGCAAAAGTACAACACTGAAAAGATGGTGTTCATCTACAAGAAATACTTGGTGAGGACAAATTTCGGTACAAGCTGGTTTTGGAGGACAGAGTGTGATTTCTGCACCGCAAAAGTGCTTGTGATGGAAGGTTCCTGCTCATCTCACAACAAAACTAGTCTTGCCTGTATAGACAACCGAGGCTGTTGTACCTGCACTGCTGAACGAGTGTTTGTTCTGGCACAACATATGCTGTCTCGATCTCGCACCTGTATCTGCACGGGAAGAGAGAGATGAGAGGCCGAGAGGGGAGAACGAGATAGCAGGAGAAGGACATGGCATTGTGAAGGAGGAGGTGGGGATGGAGGCTGGACGGAGCCGCCCCTCGCCGGAGAGGGAGAGGGCGGGAGGATGGAGTACCCTCGCCGCTGCCCTAGGTCTACTCCCTACGGGAGGTCTCGCTCGCTTGGCTCCGCCGTCCTAGGTTTTCTGCTTGACTCTGGAGGTTTCGCTCGCTCGCGAATACAGAGGCAATCTCCAGGGGTGGAGCTCGATACTATTCAGCACGAATGTCCAATGCCACACACATCCAAACGCTGATATTCGGGATTATTCAGGCCTCAATGTTGCAAATATCCAATATCGAGACTGAAAGAAAAAACATCCAACGAGGCATATGAGAGATTGTACTTGTAATCACCTCCAGGCAGTCTGAATCAATCTGTACTCAATTTGGCAACGGTTAACCATTACCTGATCCCGATGGTTAATAATCGGGGTTCTTATCAGTGTAAAAACAATCCCATCAGTTAAAGCATGGCCCGGTGAACACCACTATCCATACCCGTTATATCAGGTACCGGCGGGGTGCCCATATGACATGTGGGGCCAAAATACTAGAGAGTATTTCCCATGCAGGGTGCCCAATGTCCTCGTCTGTAGGGTATGGGCTTTTTATTTATTTTTTGGTTATGAGCACGTTTAGAAGTTCCAGTGGCCGTTTTTGGATTTTGTTTTTGAAACAAACTTTTGAATTTCCTTTTTTTGGGTGTTCCGCCCGTTTCTCTGTTTTGTTGGTGGTGCAAATTTGGGAGAACAGAGAGGAGGCGGAGTACAACTCTGAGTCGAGTCTTCAGAGCTTCATCAGAGGCGCCCTGTGTGTGGATGTGTTTCTGGGGTGTGGAGGCAGGGGTAAGGTATGGAATTGTGGTGTTGGTTCTTATTTTTTCTTCAGATACTGGCCTGTGTGTATTGATTTTTTTTCTTTTCAGCTAATGAATTATTCAAATTAAGTGTTAGGCATTCAGTTTTTGGGGAAATTCAGTTTTCTCAAATCATAAACTTATATAGATCCTTTCAGTGCCTGCTATTGTAGAATATTCGTTGGGCACACTCCCAAATTCGTGCTATTTGTAGAATAAACTTATAGGATTTCTTTTGAATGATTCATATATTTTGTCATTTCCAGTTACGCTTAGACTAACTATATCTTTCTTACTGACGGTGTAATTAGTTTTTCATTTTTTTTCTGAGTCTCATGTTTGTGTGTTTATGTATCTCGACGCCGATAATAGTGAAGGAAATAACTTTTACAGCAGCTCTGATGTTTGAATTTGCAGATGACCAGAACCTTTCTATTATGATGATTCGTTTGGGTTCTCAGGGAACATGGCTGTTTTCAAAAATAAATGACATTTGCAAGCCTATCAAGCATTTCTATTCTTTTGTATTTTTATTATTCTTTAAAGATTCAGACAAGGAGAAGAGAGGCACAGCGAACTAGTGAGACATGTGTGTAGCCATTTTGTCTATGTTTTCTCTCAACATGTCCATAATACTTATTGTAGGGTTGCTATTACGTCTTTTGGATATTAATTTTTTCTTTTTTACAATTATTGTGATAATAGTCTGACTTCATGTGAACTAGTGGTATAAAATTCATCTTTCAGTTTTTTTGCTTGTTCGCATGTCTGAATCGTTCTTCCATCTCTAATTTCATAACCATGCCCTCTTATCAGTTCTAGCAAGTTCAGAACTATGATGTCACTGTTGCAAAGAGTTATTTCTAAGTTATCTTCAGCAGGGAAATTAAATCTGATTTCCCACACTTCATCATCAAGCATACGAGTAACAACTAATTAGTTAGGAGAATAGCCAATACACCTGCCTAAAATGCTAAATACAACTTCCTAAAATGCTAAATACAACTAGCTAATACGACTACCTAAATTAGGCACCACATGCTAAATTGTCACTACAACTAGCAAGTACAACTACCTAAACTCTGGACCTAAACATCAAATCTGTAAGCAAGGGAAGAATGGGACTTACTCCACTCCCCCGAAGGAGCTACACCACTGGTGGCTGGTCTTCGAAGGTGAGGCCAGCACCGCTGCCGCGAAAGCTTTCGCCGACCTCGCCTCGGTCGTAAGCGACACCGGTGACTGCGGCCTGCTGATACGTCTCCAACGTATCTATAATTTCTTATGTTCCATGTCAATATTATACCAATTGCTACATGTTTTATTTACACTTTATAGCATTTTTATGCATTTTCTGGGACTAACCTATTAACAAGATGCCACAGTGTCAGTTCCTGTTTTCTGCTATTTTTGTATTCCAGAAAAACTGTTCTGGAAATATTCTCGGAATTGGACGAAACAAAAGCCCACGGTCCTATTTTCCTGTCACGTACACGGAGTCCGAAGAAGAGACGAAGTAGGGCAACGAGCCAGCCTCACCATATGGCAGCGCGGCCCCACCCCCTGGCGCGCCGCCACATGGTGAGGGCGCCTCGGGTGCCCACCGACGTCGTCCATTCGCCTATATATTCATCTATTCGGGAAAACCCTAGATATCCGAGCCATATTTCACGAAAAGTTTCAGAGTCGTCGCCGCCGTCAACCCTAACTCGGAGGGTTCTGAAGCTCTTACCGGCACCCTGCCGGAGAGGGGAATCATCACCGGAGGGCTCTACATCGCCATGCCTGCCTCCGGAGTTATGTGTGAGTAGTTCATCCTTGGACTATGGGTCCATAGCAGTAGCTAGATGGTTGTCTTTTCCTCTTGTGTCATCATGTTTAGAACTTGTGAGCTGCCTATCTTGATCAAGATCGTATTATTGTAATGCTACATGTTGTGTTTGCTGGGATCCGATGAATATTGAATACTATGTCAAGTTGATTATTGATCTATCATATATATGTTATTTATGATCTTGCATGCTCTCCGTTATTAGTATATGCTTTGGCAAAGTAGATACTTGTAACTCCAAGAGGGTGTATTTATGCTAGATAGTAGGTTCATGCCTCCATTTAATCTGGGACAGTGACAAAAAGTTCTAAGTTTGTGGATGTGCTGTTGCTACTAGAGGTAAAACATCAATGCTTTGTCGTCTAAGGATAATTGTGTTGTTTACATTATGCACCATACTTAATACAATAATCTGTTGTTTGCAACTTAATACTGGAAGGGGTGCGGGTGCTAACCTGAAGAAGGATTATTTAGGCACAGATGCATGCTGGATAGCGGTCTGTGTACCATGTTGTAATGCTCAAATAAATCTCATAGTAGTCATCATGACTTGTATATGCATTGTTATCCACTTCTCTATTTTGTCAATTGCCCAGCTGTAATTTGTTCACCCAGCATGTTAGTTATTTATTATGGAGAGACACCACTAGTGAACTGTGGACCCCGGTCCATTCTTTTACATCTGATAATACAACCTACTGCAATCATTGTTCTATTTAAGTCTCTGCAAACAAACATCATTTTTCACACCACGGTTTTAATCCTTTGTTTTGAGCAAGCCGGTGAGATTGATATCCTCACTGATTCGTTGGGTCAAAGTAGTTTGATTGTCTTGTGTGCAGGTTCCACGTTGGCACCGGAATCCCTGGTGTTGCGCCGCACTACAGTCCTGCACCAACAAGATTCAGAAGTGTCTTCACCTCCTACTGGATTGATAACCTTGGTTTCGTACTGAGGGAAAACTTGCTGCTACACTCATCAAACCTTCCTCTTGGGGTCTCCTAACGAACGTGTGCTTTACACGCATCACCTGCCGAGGAAGGACATCACGCGCGTCCTGCGGCCGCCGCACGTGGAGGAATCAGCGCCGCTTCCAGCAGCGGGGTCCGGTCCGCCTGCGGACGAATCAACGCCGCCGCCGTAGGAGAAATGAGCGCCGTCGCCGCTGGGAGTCGCCACCGCCATGCCGAGGGAGGGGGACGGAAAGAGTAGAGCTAGCCCGCGCGATTCAGGTTTGTCTGAAACTTAGCGATCAACGCGCAACGTTAAGACAACACCCTGAAAGGTGGGCCCCATGGCGTGGCAAACAGGCCTTTTTCCTCTCTGTCACCCTCTTTGCCACGTCACCTTAAATGTGGGTCAGACATGTCATACCAGCTGTCCTAATCGTCTTAGCGTGTGATTTGGGTTTTCTGCGAAAACCTGAGAAAAGTGTGGTACCTAAATGCAGTTTCGACAATGGCTGGTACCAATCGGTAATTTTGGCTAGAAATATGGTATGTGTACGCTATTATCTCCATGCACGCTGGCACTTGTCAAGAGTGCATCCTATCAGCTTTTCACAAAACAACTGAGATTAAAAAGAGCAATTGATCAAAGGCAAATCGTGCCAACATGTAAAATCATACTTAAGAACAAAGTATAGTAGTGTTAAGTACTTGTGCATTTTTCAGTGCCGCCTCCTTGACCGAAGCAGGGCAACGTGACCAACGCTATGATCATTGTGGCAACCACGAAGAGCCCCATTGCGTCATTGGCCATCAGTGAGAGGCCTTGTTCTTCTAGTGGCTTGGTTTGGATGTGATGATCCTTTGGTCATGCTTATATTGAGGTGGATCGATGAAGCAAATGTGGGAGCTAATTAATTCTTGGTATCATGTTTATCTGTTAAGAAATATCTTTCGCAGTCATTAAATTGATCCTCGTATAGCAATACTTTATCTATCATCGGTACCAAATTAAACTATTGCTCCATGTGGTGTAAATGGATGAAGCAAATGTAGGAGATAATTAGTTCTTGGTATCATATTTCTCTCTTTAGGGATATTTTTGGCCGTCATTAATTTGATGCCTAGGAGCAACACTTTATCTATTGCCAGCAAATTAAACTATTGCTTCGTATGGTCTGTTGAACGTAAAATACTCCATATGTCCGTTAGAAGTGTACTTTTGTGTCATGTGCTAAGTCAAATATATTCAATTTCTACCAACTCGTCTCCAGGACGATGCAAAATAGAGTATCCAAAATAATTTTGCTGATCGTAAAAGTAGGTTTTTCTGTTAAAAAGTAGGTTTATACTGCCCTAAAACCTATTTAATCATTGCACACTTCGATATTTCAAGCTAAGAACGTTGAAACTTTTTAATTGCAGGCTTGTGCTTCCATACACCCCCAACGGCGAAAGGTTATCACGAGCAGAAACACAAGGATGGCCAGGATTGATCTGAGCCGAGCCAAGAATCCTGAATCTGAGCCGAGCCAAGAAGCCTGGAACTGAGTTGAGCCAAGCCGGATCGTGAGCCCCCAAGGAAGTCTAGAAAATACCAAAAATATGGGAATATGTGGCCACCAGGATTCGATCCTGGGTCTCCCAGGCAAAGACAAGGGAGCACAGCCACTAAGCTACGCCTCCGAACATGCTATGAGTAGAATCAGAGCATACATAATCCGAGTAGGATACATTAACTGAATTTTAGATGGAAAATTTCAGAGAATAAAATTTAATTAGCAAGGAAGGAGATTCGAACTCTGGTCGCCCTCGGGGGCCTGCCTTGACCTTTTCAAGGCGAGGTAACCACCAGGGCAATACTACGTTTCCGTATAATAAATGGAAGATAGCCATTTTGTCCTATATTTCATCATTTAACTACTAAAATTAATATAATTTCGTAGTTACCGGTTCAGCAATCGAACCGGACGAACCAGCGGTCGGACCAGTGAACCGTTGAACCAGTAGCCTGACTGCTTTGATGACCGGTCCGGTTTTAAAACTGTACTGTGCGGTGTTACTGGTGTCTGCGTCAGGATGCTGGATGCGGAGCAAGATGCGTGCGGCGGAAGTCAAAATAACCCTTCATTATTTTTTCCTAATATAGTATGACCAAATTAGTCATCCCTAACAAGCACTTTTATTTTTTAACAAGTCCAACATATTATTTATTTTGTACTCACATATGCGTCAAAAAACAATATTCTGCCACGTGCAACGTATCTTGTGATAACTCAGACTCCAATTCAGACTCTAACGTGTTTGTATGGCCAACCCTTAAACTCTTATAAGTAAAGCAAACCCAATTGGTCTACCCCATTCGACGCCGGTCCCAAGAAGTAGATGACGCATGTCATACATATCATCAGGGTTTGTCAATAATCTGTGATAGTATGCGTCGGGACCACTTGTAAAAATTTAGGAGTGATCATAATATTCCAATGGTTGTGTGAAGTGAAATTGACGAGACACTATCCAAGCTCCAAATTCACAAAATTACTAGTTTGCTATTGTTTGCATCATTTCTATATTGAAAAATTATGAAGGTGTCGAAATATTGCCAAAATGCAACAAAACATTGCATCCATGCCTAATTTGATCTATCTAGCCCAGAGAAAATTGTGTTCATTTCGATAAATTCAAAAAAGTCATTGGATCAGAAATAAATGCCAAATAGAGTCAGAACGGAGCCACTTATAAGCAACACTCCTATCTGACACGCTAGGTCTACCCTTACCACATTCAGGACATATGTGGACTCACATGCAACTCTCCTTACAAGATAGGTCTGCCCCTACAACCTTTAGGATATATGTCGTCCCACCACAACACTACTAGCCATCTAGGTATACTTTTATTATCTTTTGGTCATGTGGACCCACATGAAAACACTCCTATCTCACCGGCTTGGTCTAAAGTTAGCATCCTTGGGACATGTGGACCCACACACGTCTACCCCTGCCAGCTTTGAAACATGTGGACCCACATGCAACACACCTATATGACCTGCTAGGTCTACCCTTACCACTTTCGAGACATGTGGGGACTCACATGCAACTCTCCTTACGAGATAGGTCTACCCCTACAACCTTTTGGATATATGTCGTCCCACCACAACACTCCTAGCCATTTAGGTATACATTTATTACCTTTGGGGCATGTGGACCCACATGAAAACACTTCTATCATGCCAGTTTGGTCTACCCTTAGCACCTTTGGGACATGTGGACCCACACACGTCTACCCCTACCACCTTTGGGACATGTAGACCCACATGCAACACTCCTATCTGGTCTGGTAGGTCTACTCTTACCACCTTCGAGACATGTGTGGACCAACATGCAACTCTCCTTGCGAGATAGGTCTGCCCCTACAACCTTTGGGATATATGTCATCCCACCGCAGCACTCCTATCCACCTAGTTATACATCTATCATCTTTTAAGCATGTGTACCCATATGAAAACACTCCTATCACGTCCGATCGGTCTACCCTTAGCACGATTGGGACATGTGGACCCACACACGTCTGCCCCTAGACCCTTTGGTACATGTGGACCCAATTTCAACGAGCAAAGTCAATTGGTCTACCCATTTTCTTGCCAGTCTAAGGGGAGGACACAAGACAGAAAAATCAGCAAGGTTCATCAAGAATACATGGTAGTATGCGTCAGAACCACTCAAAAATTTGGACTTCATCATAATATTCCTATGTAGGGGTAGACATAGCTGTCAAGGGTCCACATGCCAAGTGATGATATATGTGTAGCTAGATGGCCAAAAGTGCTGCTGCATGTGGGTTCATATGTCCCAATGGTGGTAGGGGTAGACATAGCTGTCAAGGATCCACATGCAACCAAGGGTGGTAGGGGAAACCTAGCTACATGTCCAAAATGGTGTAGATGCACAACTAGCTGGCTAGAAGTGTTGTATGTGGGTCCACATGTTCTAGACGTGATATATGTATAAATGGATGGTTAAGAGTGATGTATATGGGTCCACATATGTCAAAGGTGATAGACCTACCACCTTTCATACATGTGTACACACATGGAACACCTCAAAACAACTAGGTCTGCCCCTAGACCATTTGATACATGTGGACCCAATTTCAACACTCCTAACCATCTAGATACACACCTAAAACCTTTATGACATATGGACCCACGTGCACCACCCCTACCTAGTGAGGTCTCTATTCACCCATAGCCATCCATGTCTACTGACCTAGCTAGCTAAGAGTGTTGCACATGGGTCCACATATCCCGAAGGTTGTAGGAGTGGACCTAGATGGCTGAGAGTGTTGCATATGGGTCCACATGCCCCAGTTATGATAGATGTGTAGCTGGAGTCCGGAAGTGCTGCTGCATCTGGGTCCACATGTATCAATGGTGGTAGGGGTAGACATAGTTGTCAAGTGTCCACATGCAACTAAGGGTGGTAGGGGTAAACCTAGCTGGCTAGGATAGTTTTATGTGGGTGCACATGTCCAAATTGAGGTAGATGCACAACTATCTTGCTAGGAGTGTTGCATGTGGGTCCACATGTCCTAAAGGTGATATATATACAGATGGATGGTTAAGAGTGTTGTATATGGGTCCACATATGCCAAAGGTGGTAGGTATACATTAATTTCAGAAAATCAACATAAACTCATTTAACTAGGCAAAATTAGATAGAAATTAAGAAAATTCCTAATACTTGGGGATTATACATAAAATGTGGACTAATCTTTTTGAGAATTAGATGAGTGCCATTTTGCACCATATTTTATGTACTTGGTTCACAAATAAAAAGTCATTTTTGCCATTTAGAAAAAGACAAATGATATTTATAAAAATAATTTGAAAACACCCTTCAGAACCATTGCTTCCTATACCAAGATACACCTATTTGTCGAATATGAGAACTTTATCTCAAACTATGCCGTGGGAATTGCCATAACTTGGTCATTTGGCTTGAAAATTATAGATGTTTATACATGATAGACCTTTTTGTGCAGACTGTTTTTGAACGATTTGTCAAAAATCAAGTTTACCATTTTTCATAGCAACTAGTACACATAAAAAGGACTATGCAAGAGGATATATTTTTTTGAGAGTTTTTCACTTTTTTTTTGAAAAACGGTCAAAATGGCCACCAAGCAGTAAGTGTGATACCGCTGGCGGACGACGCTGTCGCCAGCGGTACCAACTACCACTGGCGTATGTATCGCTGGCGGGCCCCTGTTCACCAGCGGTAGCGCAAAACCGTCCGCGGTAGGCTTTTTTCTACTAGTGATCCTTACAACCTTCGTGACATATGTGGACCCATATGCAACTCTCCCTGCGAGATAGTTCTGCCTCTATAACTTTTGGGTTATATGTCGTCTCACCCCAACACTCCTAGCCATCTAGATATACATCTATCATCTTTTGGTCATGTGGACCCACAAGAAAACACTCCTATCACGCCCGCTTGGTCTACCGTTAGCACCCTTGGGACATATGGACCCACACACGTCTACCCCTGCCACCTTTGGGACATGTGGGCCCACAAGCAACACTCCTATTTGACCCGCTAGGTCTACCCTTACCACATTCAGGACATATGTGGACTCACATGCAAATCTCCTGACAAGATAGGTCTGCCCCTACAACCTTTGGGATATATGTCGTCCCACCACAACACTGCTAGCCATCTAGGTATACTTCTATTATCTTTTGGTCATGTGGACCCACATGAAAACACTCCTATCTCGCCGGCTTGGTCTAAAGTTAGCACCCTTGGGACATGTGGACCCACACACGTCTACCCATGCCACCTTTGAAACATGTGGACCCACATGGAACACACCTATATGACCTGCTAGGTCTACTCTTACCACTTTCGAGACATGTGTGGACTCACATGCAACTCTCCTTACGAGATAGGTCTACCCCTAAAACCTTTTGGATATATGTCGTCCCACCACAACACTTCTAGCCATTTAGGTATACATTTATTACCTTTTGGGCATGTGGACCCACATGAAAACACTTCTATCATGCCAGTTTGGTCTACCCTTAGCACCCTTGGGACATGTGGACCCACACACGTCTACCCTTACCACCTTTGGGACATGTAGACCCACATGCAACACTCCTATCTGGCCTGGTAGGTCTACTCTTACCACCTTCGAGACATGTGTGGACCAACATGCAAATCTCCTTGCGAGATAGGTCTGCCCCTACAACCTTTGGGATATATGTCATCCCACCGCAACACTCCTAGCCATCTAGTTATACATCTATCATCTTTTAAGCATGTGTACTCATATGAAAACACTCCTATCACGTCCGATCGGTCTACCGTAGCACGATTGGGACATGTGGACCCACACACGTCTACCCCTACCATCTTTGGGACAGGTAGAATCACATGCAACACTACTATCTAGCCTGCCAGGTCTACTCTTACTACCTTCGGAACATGTGTGGACCCACATGCAACTCTTCTGGCGAGATAGGTGTGCCCCTACAAACTTTGGGATATATATTTTCCCACCCTAACACTCCTAGTATAATGCCCGTGTGTTGGTACGGTCAGTAGGAGCTGTGTGGTCAAATGACCATACAACTTTGTCGTAAATTCTTTGTATAGAAACATAAAACATGAAGAAAAAATATAAATTAGTAAAACTACATGTATTTGACATCACAGTTTTAAAATGACATCACATATTTGAAGTTCTGGAACCGCCACTGGCGAAAGTCACTCAAATCTTTTCCGTCGCGGCGTGGAGAATATACAAATTAAGACACATCCGACCAAAACCATTGTGCAACGCCAACATCAAGCTTGTCACAAATAAAAGTACGTGTGCGTAATTTTGTCATACTATACTAGGAAAAAATAATAGGTCATGACGAGCAGGTCGAAACACTTGCTATAATTATCAAGTTTTTCATGAAAATGAGTTTATCTATATTTCATATTCATGTTGGTAATTTTCTAGAATTAATTTTGAATGATTTGATGCTCAATTTAAGAGTAAAAAACGGTTGAAATCTTTGTCGCCATCGCGTACTGTCCGTAGTCTGAACATAGTTTAAAAACTAGACCGGCAACCGAATCGGTGAGGGTCTCGGTTCGTGGTTCATCAGTTAAACCTCCGGTTCACTCGGTTCACTTGCTTTTTTTTAAAAAATAGAATGGTGCAGTAATATTAATAGTCTGTGAGCAAACGCTATGTATTTAATCTCTACGTCTACTTCTATGACACAAACCAGCCTTACACCAAATGGTTATCCCAGCCGCATTGGATTAATAGAAACAGTCTACTTGTATGTCACAAACCAGCGTCGTACCAGGTGGCTATCCTAGCTGCACTGCCCTGGCGCGTTGCTTGAGGTCGCAGGTTCGATTCCTGCCTCCTGCAGATTATTTTTCGCGCGCAGTATTTGTTCAGTTCGACGTCTCGAATTGGCTTAGAAAAATAGTTGGCTCGGCTCGGCTTGATATTTTCCAGCCGAACTAAGTTGGCTAAAAAAAAACTGCACGGTACGGTTATGTGATTGTGAGATTTGGGGGTGTATGGAAGCACGAGCCTTAATTGCAAATTGTAACATTTTACAATCGACTCCTACGAAGACACTACACACACTACTCTTCATCACTATGGCGGTAGAGTGAGGTCCGGTCAACGTTCTTGGACAGAACCTCGTCGAGCTTACCCTTGTCGTCCTACTCAATTTTATAACCCTTGAGGAGCCAATTGTGTCCTCCTTCTTGATCGCCTTCTTGTGCTCTGCAGCCCTCTTGGCCTAGAATTTATAGTCCTCCTTCACAAAGTGCTCATGGGTGGTGCGCTGCTGCAAAATGAGACGGTCTTTCTTCGCGTTGCGGGACACACTCCACACTTCGTGAGCGAGGAACTCCACCTCCGCCATACATGTAACATCCGAGAAGTTAAGCCCAGACTTCGACCGGCCAAACCTCCAAGCCACGACTTCGTACGTGTGTAGCGACAAGTTATGGTGTGTCAAAGGTCCCAAACCAATGTCGTAGCCTGTCACACGAGATCTTGGCCGCATATTGACCGAATTACCGAAGTGTTGTGGAAGCCGGACTGCGACGCGGCGCCGTGCTGAGTCGATGTAGGGGGCTTACCGGTCGATGTGGTGGTGAATCGGCAAAGGGGGGTGGTGGATCCGGCACAAGGCGGTGCGACGACAATGGTGGTTTCCGAAATTGGCGGATGAGAAACGGATTCGGAGGCAAAAGAATGGGTTGGTGCAGAGCTGCGTGGCAGTGAATCGGCGAAGGGCACTGGTAGATACAGGAAAGCGGTTGCCACTTTTCCAGTGGGGGTTCCTGCTCATGATTTGGTTGCGTGCGACTGTTGTTTTTGTTTTGTGGCAGCGGCACAGCTGATGTGTATGTGTGGCATGTGTGGAACAAGGGCCAATGTGGGGCTGCACTAATTTTTTGCATCAGAGTAGCGTTATAGCCGAGGATCTGCTCGATCAGCATTTTGGATCCAAATGGCTAAAAAATGCAATAGTTTGGGTACCTGCCATATTTTGTATCATCAGTTGACCGTTGATGATGCTGCCATTGAAAGGAAATTATCTTGTGCACGGAGTCAACGAACTGGAATGCTAGTTGCAGCCAGTCGCTCGGCAGCGGCTGCGTCGATGCGCTTGAGCCTTGAGCTACCTGGTGAAGGCCGCCACCACAACTCACTTAGCCATTTCTTCGTGTCGGTTAGTCGTGACGTACACTTATCCGTTGATGTTTTTCGTTGCATCTGACTGTGTTGGTTCGGATGCTGACCATGTAATAAGCTGAGTGGCTTATGAGCAAAGTTAGGGAGAGGGAGTAGCTTATTTTGTAACTGGCAAAATAATTTGGCTGCTGGTGTGTCGGTGTCTGTTTTCCTTTTCACGGCATCTGCTCGTGTCGTGCTCTTTGTGCGTACAATGGGATGGCTAATGTTGTTGGGTTGGCATCGAATTTAGAGTTGTTAGCATAAAACCGCGACTTTGAAGGTGAAATTCCGAAAAACCGCGACAATGGCGTGGGATCACAAAAAACCGCAACTCTGGTGGTAATCCGTCGCAATGTACACACATTTCTGTCTAAGCGCGAATTGACATTCAAACTGACTACTGGGCGCACCTGTCAGTGCGACGTGGCAAGTTCCCTGGACGGCCATTGACGCCCGTTGCATCGCCGTTGCGTCGCCGTTAATGGAGATGCTGTCACCCCAAGAAGCCCACCGGCGGCGGCCCCTCCGCGGCCAACCTAGCGCTCGCGTCCTTCCTCGGTGTCCTCCTCCTCTTCGCCCGGGAAGTCAGCGGCGAGGTCGGCCATGAGCGCGCGCACCGAGGAAGGACGCGAGGAAGGACGCGAGCGCTAGGTTGGCCGCGGAGGGGCCGCCGCCGGTGGGCTTCTTGGGGTGACAGCATCTCCATTAACGGCGACGCAACGGCGATGCAACGGGCGTCAATGGCCGTCCAGGGAACTTGCCACGTCGCACTGACAGGTGCGCCCAGTAGTCAGTTTGAATGTCAATTCGCGCTTAGACAGAAATGTGTGTACATTGCGACGGATTACCACCAGAGTTGCGGTTTTTTGTGATCCCACGTCATTGTCGCGGTTTTTTCGGAATTTCACCTTCAAAGTCGCGGTTTTATGCTAACAACTCTCGAATTTACGAGCAAGGGTCATCAAGTCGACTTCCTATCTCTTTTTTTCGAAAAGGCTCAGCAACAACTTCCAATCTCTATGGAACAGACGGTACCTTGGCCGTCCCTCCCCTTCGTCCTTAGAGGAGAGGCGATTTTCTGAAAACTTCCCGGTCAACCCACCTCGCCGCCGCGGATCCGGCCGTTTCCTCCCCTCCGCCGGCTGCTTCGGCAGCGGGAGGGTGGGGGAACGCCGGATCTCGGTGTGTAAATAGTGTAGGGTTAGCTAGGTGCTCAGCCGGCGGCGCTCTGGAGGCGGAGGCGCGGTCGGCGGTGTGTTTGGTGGCGGCGTTCTTCCCCTTCGACGTCGGTGTTCTCCGGAGCTTCGACGTGGAGCGGCCGCCTTCCTCGTGCTCGCAGCTCCTGGGAGCTGCCGTGTGCGAGTTCCCCGACCCCCAGCTGGATCCGAGGCGACGGATCTGGTGTTTCAAGATCTGGAGGAAGACGACGATGAAGCTTGGTTCGCTGACGACGGTGGCCTTCGAGGTAGGTCTTTCGAGGCCGGTGGCTGGAGAATTCCCGTTCGCTGGGGGTCTGCTTCGTTTCCAAGGTGTTGGGAGCAGCTGCGACGGCGCGTCCCCGCCAGCTTCGCCGCGCCGCCGTGGTCGGCTTGCAGGAGGGCTTGGTTGTAATTTTGCTTTATCTGTGGACCTTTCTGTAATGTGGCCAAGTTAATCAAGTTCTTTCTCCCCGCTAAAAAAAAACAACTTCCAATCTCTATAAATTATTTTTAGAAAATGCAAAAAAGCTGAGGGTTCGACCTCTCTCAAATAAGAGGATTTTTACACTTGTCGCGGCAACAGAATCCTTTCACATCGCTACAGCTGGGTGTAGAATTGGTATTCCCCCACGTGACGCATGCATGCTGACACTTGTCAAGAGTGCATCCTGGTAGCTTTCCGCAAACAACTGCAAAATAAAAAGAGCAATGATCAAAGTCAAATCCCGCCGCATGTAAAATCATACTAAGAACAAAATACTGTTAAGTACATGTGCATGTGTCATTGTCGCCTCCTTGAGCTAAGCAGGCGGACATGACAAAGGCTAGGATCGCCGTGGCCACCACGAAAAGAGCCATTGCGTCCTTCGTTTTGAGATGCGCCATTAGTGAGAGACCTTGTTCTTAACTGTATTCTGCTCAATGGCCTTGTTCGGATGTGATGCTTCTTGGGCCATGCTTATATGAAGGTGGATGGATGAAGAATATGTGGGAGATAATTAATTCCTGAGAGGATCTTCCTTCTCTATTTAGGGATATCATTGGCCGTCATTAATTTGATGCCCCGTTAATTAAACTATTGCTCCATTTAGTGTAAATGGATGAAGCAAATGTGTGAGATAATTAATTCTTGGTATAATGCTTCTCTATTTAAGGATATCTTTGGTCCTCATTAATTTGATGCCTCGTAGGAATACTTTATGTGTCGGTAGCAAATTAAACTATTGCTCCAGATGGAGTAAACAGATAAGACTAGTCACAGTGGGAGTAACATGAGTAGTAACATCAATGCCACGTAGGCAAAAAATCTGATGTGGTGGATAATTAATGAGGAGAGAGATGGTTGTGGTAACTAGCTATGTTGCCGTAACATCACATATTCCAATGCAATATGAGTGTATAACTTAATAAATATGACACTACACACATGTTACTCCCCACTATGGAGGTAGTAACTTAGAGTAGTAACATATCTATGTTACTAGTCTAAGTTACTCTCCATTGTGAGTAGCCTAAAGCAAATGTGTGAGATAATTAATTTCTTGTATCATGCTTTTCTATTCAGGGATATTTTTGGCTGTCATAAATTTGATGGCTCGTAGGTATACTTTATCTATTGGCAGCAAATTAAACTAGTGCTCCAAATTAAACTAGTGCTCCATTTTGTGCTAACTCAAGCACGCTACCTTTGACAAACTTTATAGGAAAAGGCATCATCATTTTTTACGCTAAATTAGTATCACTAGATTGGTGTTGAAATGAAGTTTTAAAATATACCAAATTGATGTTACATATATTTCCACTCGTTTTCTAAAGTTTTTTAATTTTATTTTAACTTAGTACAAAATATATAGAGATATATGCACCATTAGTCACTGAATTTGGCCATGATGAGTAGTTTAGTCACTAAACTCGTGGAATGTTAATAATCGGGGCTCTTATCAGTGTAAAAACAATCCCCAGCAGTTAAAGCATGGCTGGATCTGGAACACCACTATCCATACCCGTTATACCAGGTACCCGTTAGATCATATGACATGTGGGGCCAAAATACTATAGAGTGTGAGAGGCAAGTATATATACAGCAGAAAACCCTAATCCCTTCCTCTCGCACTCCCCACGCCCAGCCGAGCGCACCCGCACCGCATCTCGCTCACCTCGCACGCGGCACGCATCTCGCTCGCCCCTGACCCAGCGCCTCCCCCCGCACGGCCGCCCCTCCCGCACCGCCGCACGCCGTCCCTCTCTTCACACCAACATGCTCGCTCCGATGGAGAACTTCATTAAAGTCTCCAATGCATAACCATGGAAGATCCGAAGAAGAACGAACAAACTTCGGCATATCCCATGTCTTGTATCTTTTACTAACACACGCCTCACCATAAACACATGTAAGACGCCATCGTTCCATAAAATTAGACGAAACAACAACACCTGAATGGCACTGGTAGTAAGGTAAATCTCTATATTTATATCATTATTCCAGAAAATACCTATGTCGCCACTACGGCATGAACTGCTAACAACAAAACTGCGATCATAACCTAGCGCTAGTATGTCCACCGTATCTTTATGAAGCTGGGTCTCAACTACACAGAGAATAGATGGGGCATGCTCCAAAGCAAATTCTCGGAGTTTGTTAATAGTCGAGTCCATGCCTAAACCTTGACTATTCCAGCTTGAGATACTCATTGCTGACGGCGGTACTCCTCACTAGAGCCCGCTGATCCACTAGTTGCATCCTTGTTTTTTCCCTCCGTGACCCCTTGTGTCGCAGCCACCTGGTCACAGAGGGAGATATATGACAACATTATACCAAGACTTGGATTAAGACAGATAAATTTTATATCTTATGTTAGTAAAGTAATGAATGAAAATTGTCGGCAGAAAGCTCTTTATTTCAGTTAGTTATCAATACTTTAAGCTAAAGATTGTTACATGTGTTAGAATGGAGGTGAATGTGCACCTGGTCAAAACAAGATTGTTGCGGGAACTGGACTCGGAATGAAAACTGTTTTGCCTTTTTGTATTTGACATCCAACATGTTTCATCAGCAAGAATTATATAGAAATAGCTCAAAGTTTCAACTTAAGTAACAATTAGCCAGACTGCCCGAAAAGGGGAAAACACTTGTGGGAGTATTTCCCCACAAGAAAATTCTTGCTGCAGAAGTTGAAGAACAGAAAATTAATTAGTAATACAAATCGTGGGCAGGACTAAACAGAAACCTACCCTTAAGATTTCCATTTAGCTTAAACAGAAACTATTCTATACTAATCCACCCACCCCGAACCTTCTAAACTACCGAACCGGTCAACCCGAAACAAACACCCTGACCCATCTTCTTCCTCAGCCCGACCCCCTGCTCCACTCCCGATCCCTTGCCTCCGTACCCACCGTTTCCGGCGACCGGCGGCGCTCCGCAGTTCCCCGCTTCGAGCCACCGCCGTACACAGGCGCCGAACCCCCCCCCCCCCCCCCCCGCGCCATCGTGGTCCACCGCCGCCGGTCGCCCCCGACACGCCACCGCGGTCCACTGCCGCCGGCGCCCGCCAGCGCGTCACTGCGGCCCACCGCCCACTGTGTGCCACCACGACCCACCACCACCGACCGCGCCCCTGCCCTGCCCCGCCCCGCCCCGAGGAGGCCCTCCCTGCCCCGCATCGGCAAGCTCCTCACCCGTCCTCCCCTGGCTCGTGTTCGGCCGGCGGCGCAGCTTCTGTCCCCAACGTGCTAACCCGCGGGTAAACCGCCGCCGTCGGACGCCGAATCCACCCGCGCCTACCTCGAAAACCACCGCACTACCCATTCTCGCCGCGATCGGGATGGTCCACGCCCTTGCCGACGGGCCTCCGCCACGGGTTCCTGCAATCCTGCTTGCAGGCGCGCTCACGAGGGGCTCTGCTCCGCTGCGGCGCCCGTCTCTGGCTCCGCGACGTGGACTGCGTCTGGCCCTGATGCTTTCTTCACTGGATGCGAACTGTTTTTCTACATGACCCTGATGCGAACTGTTTTCGTACATGACCCTGAATGCGAATGCTGCCGGTGATCTACACTGTCGATTTTGGGTTGTTTGAACTGCTCTGCTCGCTGGAGAGCTAGTGAGCGCCGCAATTCGGCTAATCTGCTCTCCTTGTAAAATTCATTTTCCTCTTTCAAGGTGAAAATTGAAAAAATTGTTCATGTGTAGTTCAGAAACACAGTTCACTTCGCTCAAAAAAAAAGTTCACTTCGATCGGAAAAAAGGTTCATGTGCAGTTCAAAAAAAAATTCACTTTGTTCATAAAACAATTCATGAAAAAAGTTCACTTCGTTCAGAAAAAAGTTTCAAAAAAAAAGGTTCACGTGCAGTTCAGAAAAAAGTTCACTTGGTTCAGAAACAAAGTCCATGTGTTCAGAGAAAAAGTTCAACTCGTTCAGAAAAAAGTTCAGGAAAAAAGTTCAGTTCATGTTTCGTCTGAAGGTTCAAATGTCACGCGCGAGAAAGTTCACTCAGCATTTCCGAGACAGTTCAGAAAGTTTCTGTTTAGCTTAACCAAAAACCAGTTTCATTTTAGCTGAGCTATACAAATCGTATTGGGTTGTCATGGATTGAGTAAGATCTAGTGATGATAAATGACAATTTTTCTGTAAAACATTAAACGACCACTTAGAAACAATGATGTTCTAAAATGATAAGTATACAGCACAGCTGCTGTATATGTGTTGCACAAGGGGCCAAAATGTGGGGCTGCACTAATTTTTCTGCATCAGAGTAGCCTTATAGGGCATCTGCTGGATCAGAGATTTTGGATCAAATGGCTAAAAAATGCATAGTTTGGGCACCTGCCATAATTTGTATCATCAGTTGACCGTTTATGATGCTCCAATAGAACGGAAATCATCTTGTGCGTGGAGGCATCGAACTAGAATGCTAGCTGTAGCCCAGTCGCTCGGCAACGGCTGCATCAATGCGTTTGAGCCAGCAGGTGAAGGCCGCTGCCACGGCTCACTCGGCCATTTGCCTGTGCCGGTTAGTTGCGATGTGCATTTATCCGTGAGCGCTCTCAGGTCCGTTATGTTTTTCGTTGCATCTGACTGTGTTGGTTCAGATGCTGGCCAAGTAGCTGAGTGAATTATAGGTAAGTTTGGGAAAGAGAGTAGCTTGTTTTGTAGCTTGCAAAAGAATCTGAGTGCTGGTCTGTGTCAGTGTCTGTTTTCCTTTTCACGGCATCGGCGGCGTATAATCGGATGGCTAAGAGCATTGTGAATTGGGGTAACGATCGTTGCCCTCTAGGGTCGATCGGATGCGTGCTAATATGGTGATGAAAAGCCCATCACGTGGCAAATACATGGAGGTGTATTTGGGTTGGAATACTACTCCATACCCTTATACGTCAAAGCTAAAACCGTATTACAATGTTTAACAGCAATCACAACCTTCGGAGAGGTTGAGATTACGAATAAACTCATGAAGATTCTTGACTGGTAACACCTTTGTGAAGCCATCAGCAACCTGATCTTTGCTAGATATAAACTTGATGTCTAGTAACTTGTCTGCAACTCTTTCACGAACGAAGTGATAATCTATCTCAATGTGTTTAGTCCTAGCATGAAACACAGGATTAGCAGATAAATATGTAGCACCTAAGTTGTCACACCATAAACATGGTTTGTCCTTTAATTTAACACCAAGTTCATTGAGAACAGCTTCAACCCAAATTAACTCAGCTGTAACATTAGCAAGAGCCTTATATTCAGCTTCAGTACTTGACCTTGACACAGTTTTCTGCTTTCTGGCACTCCAAGAAACCAAATTTGGTCCAATAAATATAGCAAATCCTCCAGTGGACCGTCTGTCATCAAGACAACCTGCCCAATCTGCATCTGAAAAGGCGCTGAGTAAGGTAGATGAGGACTTCTGAAAAGTAAGTCCAACATGAAGAGTACCCTGAACATATCTCAAAATTCTTTTTGCAGCTGTCCAATGAGCAGAGGTAGGAGCATGTAAATACTGACACACTTTGTTAACTGAGAAAGAAATATCAGGTCGTGTCAATGTCAAATATTGCAATGCACCTACAATGCTTCTGTAATGTGTACTATCATCATTCATCAGGGCCAAGAGGGATTCCCTCAGTTAAAGATAATTTTTCAGTGGAGGATAGTGGAGTAGGACAAGTTGTGCACTTTTTCATACCAACTTTTGCAAGTAGATCTGCGGCATATTTTCCTTGCGTAAGGAGTAGTCCAGACTGTGTCTTCTTTACTTCGATACCCAAGAAGTAATGTAGATCTCCCAAATCTTTCAGAGCAAAATCAGCATTCAAATCATGAAGAAGAGCTGAGATGGCTTGATCAGAAGAGCTTGTGACTATAATATCATCAACATAAATTAGGACAAATATCACTACACCAAACTTATTATAAAGAAAAAGTGAGGTGTCGGCTTTAGAGGGAGAAAAACCAAGCTGTTGCAACTTGGTGCTGAGTCGTGAATACCATGCGCGGGGAGCTTGTTTGAGACCATACAGGGCCTTGTCAAGCTTGCAAATGTGATGGGGAGCTTGAGGATTTTCAAAACCTGGGGGTTGTTTCATATACACTTCCTCTTCCAGAACGCCATGGAGAAACGCGTTTTGACATCTAGCTGCTGCAAACTCCATCCTCTGGAAACAGCAACAGAAATAACAATGTGTATCGTTGCTGCTTTAACCACAGGACTGAAAGTAGCTTCATAGTCTATCCCAAATCTTTGTTGAATCCTTTTGCAACCAGGCGTGCCTTGTACCTGTCAATAGTGCCATCTGCATTTTTCTTAACACGATACACCCACTTACAGTCAATGAGATTTTTTGTGTGATGTGGAGGAACTAGATGCCATGTTTGGTTCTGCATGAGAACATCATATTCATCCTCCATTGCTTTTCGCCACTTCTCATCCCCAAGCGCCTCAGATAAGTTTGTTGGTTCTCCTGTAGGTGCAAAGAGACACCAGCGAATAGTACCATCAGTAATAACGCTAGGCTGACTGATGCCTTTTTGTAGTCGAGTTCGCGGTTCAGGAGGCGGTGGTGGTGCCGGTGGCGAAGGAGAAGGTGTATGCACAGCAGAAGAGTCCGCAGACGAGGCCACAGACGAGGCCACATCGGAACCTGGCGTAGAGGATCCAGGCGTGGCAGGGCTCCCATGTGCTGGCGAGGATGGCGCTGTCGCTGTCGGGGGAGACCGCGCCGGGGACCGCTCCGTGTCGAGGCCGTGTTCATCTCGCGCCGGGGACCGAGGCGAGGGCAGGGTCCGCGAACATGATCGACGCGCAGGGGACCGAGGCGGGGTCCGCGAACGGGACCGATGCGCATGCGCATGTGACGGGGACCGGGAGCGCGACGCAGTCCTGGAGCGTGACGTGGTGGAGCTTGGTTCGCCTGCATGCGAGCTTGGTTCGCCTGCATGCGACTGCTGCGCAGCGCTCGACGCGGCGGAGGGATTTTCCTCGGAGTCATCACCGCTGCCAGTGCTGGCCCCAGGGTCCTCTTCGGGATCGACGCGAATCCGATCCACCTCGGGATCGCAAGAGGACAGACCATGTCTGTCGTATTGCGCCTTGTTTTGCACCGGTTTTCTATTGTTTTGCACTGGATTTTTTTCTGTTCTTTCTGTAGCGTACTTGCACCTGCAGATTCACTTTGTTCTGCATATTGATCATTAGCAACATCTGGTATAATAGGCAAAGGCATATAATCATCAATATTTGCATCCCCATTATTTGAAGGTAAAAGAAGAATATCCTTTCTAAGACGGGCACCGGCATTTGGATGTAGAGATTCAAAAGGAAAAACACTTTCATCAAAGACAACATCCCGGGATATATATATACGGCCAGTAGAAACTTCCAAGCATTTTACTCCTTTGTGACGTGGACTATATCCAAGAAAAACACACCGTGTGGAACGAAAAGCAAGTTTTCTTTTGTTGTAGGGGCGGAGATTAGGCCAACAAGCACAGTCAAAAACTCTAAGGGATTCGTAGTTTAGCTTGGTGTGGACAAGACGTTCAACAGTGTATCAAGATTGATGACTTTGCTAGGGAGCAAGTTTATAAGAAAGGTGGCGGTGAGAAAAGCTTCATCCCAATATTTTAGTGGCATGGACGCATTAGCAAGTAAGGCAAGACCAACTTCAACAATATGACGGTGTTTGCGTTCAGCGGAACCGTTTTCTTGATGTGCATGGGGACAAGAGACATGGTGAGAGATGCCATGCGTTTGAAAGAACTTGTTGAGTTTTTCATATTCACCGCCCCAATCAGTTTGCATAGTAATGATTTTCCTACCAAATTTGCGCTCAACAAGCTGCTGAAAATTAAGGAAGACTTGATACACCTCAGAACGTTTCTTAAGTAAATAGATCCACGTAAACTTACTAAAATCATCAATAAAGCTTACATAATAAGAGTGTTTGCCAACAGAGTCGGTGCAGGACCCCATACATCAGAAAACACTTGTTCCAAAGGAACAGTGGAAACACTAGTAGAGGTAGGATAGGGCAACTGATGACTTTTAGCTAACTGACACGAATCACAAATATATGGAGTAACTTCGGGAGTGTATGAAATTTTATTGTTTCTAAGGACTTGCTGAACCACAAAAGATGAAGGATGGCCTAAACGGCGATGCCATGTGGAAGACGACGGCTTTATTGTGATGAAAGCATGCTTGGATGACCCAGTGGAGAACGGCACTAGCGGGTAGAGACCATCATGGCAAGGACCTTTAAACAATATTCTTCTTGTTGCCTGATCCTTAATTAAAAGAAATGTGGGTGAAACTCAAAGAAGATATGGTTATCAAGTGTAAGCTTATGAACAGATAAAAGATTTCTGGTGGCACTAGGAACATGCAAGACATTTTTAAGATTAAAGGAAGCATGTGGGGTGCAAAATATTGAATGACCAATGTTGCTTATTATCATACCGTTTCCGTCTGCGGTGTGGACACGATCACGCCCATTGTACTTGTCATGAGTGGTGAGTTTGCTCAATTCTCCTGTGATGTGGTTGGAGGCGCCAGTGTCGGGGTACCAATTTGTGTCAACACCATAGGAAGCAAGGTGAGCTGTCTTCTCTTCACGGGTATCGTCATCAGAGTCATCACGATCATCATAGCGCCACCAGCAATCACTTGCTGGGTGCCCATGAATTTTACATATCTGGCATGTGGTGTTGACATAGGGAGTAGGGGCACGATCACGCCTGCCACCCCCATCACGGCGGCCTCCATGCCCATCATCATGGCGATGTCCATTGTCGCCATCGCGGCGGCCTGCATTGCCACCGTCACGGCGGCCTCCATCATAGCACCTGTCATCACGGCGCCCGTCACGGCGGCCACCATCGCCATCACGGCGGCCACCATCACGGGAGCGCCAGGGTGCACGGTCATCACAGGAGCGCCATTGCCCCCCATCATCACGGAGCGCCACTGCCCCCCATCACGGCGATCACCTCCTCCATCACGGCGAACGCGGCCCTGCTCATAGCCACTACGAGCAAGGTGAGCGGAGGAGGTGAAGGTTTGAGCAGGGATGGCATCTTCTTCATCGGAGAGCATCTCGCGGAGCATGTCATGTGCAGCAACTTGTGCAAAGAGATCATCCAGAGTGGTACCGTGCTGACCGTTTACTGCAGCAACAACATCATTGTAGGAACTATCAAGACCATTAAGAATATACCCTATAAGTTCATCGTCATCAATCGGTTTTCCCACAGCGGTAAGCTCGGAGCAGAACCCTTTCATGGTGGTGAAGTATTCAGAGGCAGTCATGTCCTTCTTCTTCTTCGTCTTGTTGAGAGCCGTGCGGAGGTGAGTCACCTTCGACCTTGAGACAGCGGTGAACATGGCCGTGATCGTACCCCAGACTTGAGCAGTGGAGGTATGCTCGAAGAAGTGAGGGAGGAGATCCGGGAGATGGTCTCGAGGAGCCATCCCATCACCTGCTGATCACGGACGATCCATGCGGAGTACAGCGGGTTGGCGACGGTGATTTTCTTCCCACCTTCTTCAACCTCCATGGTCTTGGCAGGGGCAACATCGGTGCCATCCAGCAGTTCGGTGACCTGGGCTCCGCGGAGACGGGGAAGCACCAAGGCCTTCCAGAGGAGGTGATTGGACCGGGTGAGAAGCTGGCTGGGGGCAGAGCCCAGCGTGGCAGCGAGTACAGTTGTCGAGGAAGACGACGACATGGCAGCTGCGGATCTTGGTCGTGAGGTTCTTGAGGCGGCGGCGGCGGCAGATTATGCGGCGGCGGCGGCGTCAGGTTTTGGATGTCGATTTTTGTAGAGCGGCGGCGGCGGCAAACTATGCGGCGGAGGCGGCTTGTTTTTGGTTGTGGGTTTGTAGGTTTTTGGAGGGGGCGGCGGCGGCAGCAAAGATGCAGCGGCGGCGGCGTCTTGATCTTGAGTTTTGGAGCGGCGGCGGCTGCAATGGCGCAGCGGCGGCGGCAGTGTTTGTCTAGGGTTTTGGAGCGGCGGCTAGGCAGGGAAGACCTCGCTCTGATACCATGTGAATTGGGGTAACGATCGTTGCCCTCTAGGGTCGATCGGATGCGTGTTAATATGGTGATGAAAAGCCCATCACGTGGCAAATACATGGAGGCGTATTTGGGTTGGAGTACTACTCCATACCCTTATACGTAAAAGATAAAACCCTATTACAATGTTTAACAAGCATCTCTAGTATAAACCTTAAGGTCGTGATTGGTTTCCAGTTTATTTGCACCATCGGAACAAAACGACGGAACTCCAGCATAAAATATACGAACGTCCGCAGCTCCGTATTTTTCTCTCCACCGTTTACGGGCAAAAGACGACGAACCAATCGAGGCCTAAACCGTGTAAGGGGATGTCAGTTCTGTAGTTCGATGGCGTGTCCGGGGACATGTTGCCCCGGTCTGATTCGTTCAACGGCAATGGTTTTGCTTCTGGCAAACTAGTTTGGAGGTCCGTAAAGCTGCTGATCAGCGATGGAGCCGCGTCGAGCTCGGGTGAAGAGGTGATCTATCTCGCTTCACTTTGGTGTCTGCTTTGGTGGTGCCGAAGGAGAGGGATAGGCATTGGTTTGTCAATCGATCCGCCAGCTAGCTGTTGTCGCGGCGCGTCCGTCCGTGAGTTGGAGGCGGCGCACTGGACCCGGCCGGCTTCGTGCACGCAGCCCCTACGCAGCGAATGAAGCCCCCGGAAGTCGCCGCGGGAAGCTCGATGAAGCGCAACAGGGGACGGTGAACAGCTCGTATCTAGTGCCGCTCGAAATTCCGGCGGTGATTCTGACGAGTGCAACGGAAATTTGTCGGATTCCAGCGAGTTGCATGACCTGAATGTTCAGCCCACCGACACCTCACGCGGGATATAGGTCACCATAAATTCGGCTGCGAAAACTTTGAATTTAAAATTTGGAGGGCGAAATTCACGGGCGTCCTTAAAATCATTTACGGGTTGGCTCGTTATATAGTTTTTATTATTTGCGTTTTAAGCTTCTGAAACCGTAGATAGCAGTTATTTTAAAGTTCCGCCACTTTTAAGGTCTCTTTTTTGGTTGGTTTGGACTTTTAAGGTCTCTGCTAGAGATGCTCTAATGCTGTTGGGTCGGCACCGAAGTTATGAGCATGGGCCGTCAAAGCGACCTCCTATCTCTATAAATTATTTTTAGATAATGCAAAGAAAGTTGAGGGTTCAACCTCCCTCAAATAGGAGGATTTTTACACTTGTTGCAGCAACAAAATCCTTTCAAATCGCTACAACTGGGTGTAGAATTGGCATTCCCCCATGTGACGCATGCATGCTGGCATTTTTCAAGAGTGCATCCTGCCAGCTTTCCGCAAACACCTGCAAAATAAATCAATAGAACAATGATCAAAGTCAAATCGTGCCAACATGCGAAATCATATTACATAGAATAAAGTAGTACTAAGTACCTGTGCATGTTTCATTGTCGCCTCCTTGAGCTAAGCAGGGCGACATGACAAACGCTAGGATCATCGTGGTCACCACGAAAAGAGCCATTGCGTCCTTGGTTTTGAGATGCGCCATCAGTGAGACACCTCGTTCTTAACCGTATTATGTTCAATGGCTTGGTTCGGATGTGATAGCTTCTTGGGCCATGCTTATATGGAGGTGGATGGATGAAGCAAATGTGGGAGATAATTAATTCGTGGGAAAATCATGCTTCTCTATTTAGGGATATCATTTGTCGTCATTAATTTGATGCCTCGCTAATTAAACTATTTCTCCATTTGGTGTACATATGGATGAAGCAAATGTGTGAGATAATTAATTTGATGCACCTGGAAAATCTGTTTAGTCAATAGGCAAAAGCAAATAGGGCAGCTCTCTATTGTTCGGTGGCGTATTCTTCGGTGGCCGGGGTAAACAATAAATCAGACAATCACAGTTTGCTTATTCAGTCAGCACTTTCACTTTCCATTAGACATGAAAGTCTTGGGGGTATGTTCGCAGACAAACATGAAGTCAGGTTTCAAATGTCATTCCGTGTTGGTAACTTTATTTGGGTGTATGTAAAAGATCAATTCTGCCTTCAATCACCACAAACCTACACTGACCAAAGCACAACACACAGCACCGCACCATTGGAAAACAGGGAGAAATAGAACGTTTAATTAAGCAACTAACTCAATAATAAGGACCTAAAGACAACATGAGAGAGATGAGAGCTTGGAAATAGAAGCGACATAAAGCAAATGATGGATTTGTCTTAAAGATGATTGAGGGCGAGATTAAACAAACCACCGCACACACTTCCCTTCACTGGATTGAAAAGCAAACGAGACATTTAGGAAAGTGAATCCCTTGGCCCCTAGCTAAAAGCGATGCAAGAGTTGGCTAGAGGAACAGCACCTTGTTGTGGAGCTCGACGTCGCCAGCGCCGATGAAGGCGAACGGTGGCGTCCCTCGAGTCCGCCGGTACGGGCGTAGATCCGCGCGGTACGGTGTGGACCCAATCACCCAAGGCTAACGACCCTGGGCCGCTGCCCGGGCTCCTTGCTGAGCGTCAATGGACCTTCCTGATAGGCCAGCATGGGAAAATAAATTCCACGGGCCGTTGGCAGCCCAAATCAAACAAAGCCATACGTACACACTGATGTAGAGCCGGAGGACGGAGACATCGTCGACCCGAAATCACTAGAAAAAGGGTTCTCTTTGCAAAGGGAACCCAACGAACCGTGGCGTGATGACAAGTGTCAGCTTCTCCGTTCACGCGGTCCCCCGTGGGTGCTTCAATATGTGACAAGTGGCAGCACGAGAGAGTTTTGGTGGGATTTCTGCTTCTCCGTGCGGAGGGTTGTATGTACATTTATTTTGAGATTCGTTTAAAAAAATGAAATATCTTGAGAACCGTTTATCCAAATTACGAACCGTTTTTACTTCTGAGCTCCTCGTGTCGAAATCTTCAAAACTAGATCCCATGTTGATAGGTTTCGATGAACTTTTTTTTTGTACTTCCGGTTATGTATAGTTGTACAACCTGTAGCCGTATAATTGTACAACCTGTGGTCTGTACAAGATGTGTCTGCGTAGTTGTACAACCTGTGTCTGTACAACATGTGTCTGTCTAGTTGTACAACATGTGTTTATATATAGTTGTACAACATGTGTTATGTAGTTGTACAACCTGTGTACGTGTAGTTGTACAACCTGTTAGTTGTACAACCTGTGTCTTTTTAGTTGTACAACTTATGTTATGTAGTTGTACAACCTGTGTACGTGTAGTTGTACAATCTGTAAGTTGTACAACCTGTATCTTTTTAGTTGTACAACTTGATTTGTGTAGTTGTACGTTCTAGTTCTTATAGTTTGTACATTCACGAACCATGCGTGCAGTACCAGGTTCTGTTTATCCGTGTGTCTGTCTCGTATCAGTTCCTGTACATCAATCGGAGCTAGCCAGCAGCTCCTGTACATCGATCGATCGATCGGAGCGGAACTGTGGAAGCCCCGCGCGGGCTGTACGTGGGACAATCGGAGTGCATGTTGGTCCGAACGTACATGACGCGTACAACGGATGTACATAGGCACGACGAATGCGGGGCTTCCGAACGCGTGGGCTAGCGCACGTCCCGTCCGGACGCGGGGCCGGCTTCGGTCGGGCTGCCCGTCCCTTTCGAGGCAGTGCCCAAATTTGTTTTTGCCACCGCAAGCACGTTCTCCAGCCTGCCACGCGTCAAGCGGTGAGGTGATCCTACGTGTGCGTCTATACCTTCGTAAAGGGAACCCTCTAGGCAACGATACCCTCGTCGACCACGGAACGCCTAAGAGCGTCTCCGATACGATGCAAAATAGAGCATCCAAAATTAATTTTAGTGCTCCTAAAAGTAGGGTTTACCGTTTAAAAAGTATAGGTTTTAAGTTCCCTAAAACCTATATAATCGTTGCATAATTTGATATTTCAAGCTACAAAATGTTCAAACTTCTAATTTGCAAACTTTAACAAACTACAATCGACTCCTACGGAGGCACTACACACACCATTCCTCATCACTATGGCGGTAGAGCGAGGTACAGTCAACGTTGTCAGACGGAACCTCGTCGAGCTAAACCTTGTCGTTCGATTCAATCCTAATGACCCTTGAGGAGGTAGTTGCGTCCTCCTTCTCGATCGACGACTTGCGCTATGCATCCCTCTTGGTGTAGAATTCGTACTCCGCCCACACAAGGTGTGGATTTTCCACGACGAATGGCATATCCAATTCATCGTTCTCATGGGTGGTGTGCTGCTGCAAAACGAGACGGTCTTCCATCTCATTGGGGGACGCAATCTACACTTCGGGAACGAGGAACTTCAGCTCCGACTGACACGTAACATGAGAAGTTGATTCCGGACATCGACCGACAGAACCTACAAGCCATGACTTCATACGCGTGTAGCGGCCAGCTCCATTGTGTCAAAGGTCGAAGGCCAACGCCTTTGCCCGTCAAGCCGTCACACGAGATGTCGGCCTCGTGTATGCAGGAATCCTGAAGACGGATGTTGTGGAAGCCCGGGCTGCGGCATGGCACCATACTGAGTCAGTGGGGGCAACGGGGTGGGGGGGGGGGGGGGGGGGGGGGGGGGTATCAGTCGCTGTGCTGGCGGATCAACAAAGAGGGTGTGGTGGATCTGGCTCAAGACGGTGACGGTGGAGGTGGAAATTGGCGGATGAGAGTGGATCGACCAAGGGCACAATAGATTAGGGAAAATAGTTGCTCGAGTGGGCAGGGGATGCTCACGGTTTGGTTGCGCATGATTGTTGTTTTTTCTATGCAGCGGTGCAGCTGTTGTATATGTGCAGCACGACAGTCCTAGCCATGGGAAGCCCGGCCCGAAGCCCGGTCCGAAAATCACGGCCTTGGGCCTTAAATTTAGGCCCGACGGCCGGGCCGGGCCTGGGCTTTGTATTTTGCGCATTTCAGAAAGAAGCCCAACCCACGGCCCGTCGGGCTTTCGGGCTTTTGGCCGGGCCTGGGCCTGGGTTTTTTGTGTTGGGCTTTTCTAGGCCCGGCCCGGCACATGGCCAGGTATAAGCACGAGGGACGAAAATGTGGGGCTGCCCTAGGGATATCTTTGGCCGTCATTAGTTCGAACGGATGGCCGAGATTAACCAGTTTTCTAAATTTCGTTTAAATAAACAAACAACAAACTAAACTTTGTAAATTCATAACTTTCAAACCGCAACTCCAAATTTAACAAATTTTACATCGATCCAAAACTCTCACCATGTAGTTTAATTTGACATCATTACTTTTCCTTTTTGCATCCGTTTTAGTTGATCAAAATACAGAGATGCAATTCGGCCGTATAATTCAAGACTTAAGTTCAAAAAATGTTTTTAAAATGAAACCTTTTGTTAAATGTCAAAAAATACATCCTCTGTCCAGGGGTACCAAAGTTATAAATTTGAAAAATGATTTAATGACCCAAATAATCCATTGCCATTTTCTTCCCTTTTAAAGTGATCCACAAGTAATTCGACAACGAATTTAAATCCAAAATGAAACTCCGTTTTTTTCTCCCGTAGCGAAGCACGGGCAAGGGCACTTTGCTAGTATATACTGAAGGCGTTGGCAACGGTAGCCACCACGAATCTCATCTCTACTCTACCTTCTTGCGCACAACTCATTGTCCTTTGAGCCGCGCTCGTTAGCGCAGTGGTGGGAGTAGGCAGTGGCCACCCCACCCGCCCGGGTTCGATCCCCCGCGGGGACGAACTTCGGGTGGCTCACTGTGCTGCACTGTTCACAGGGAGCACTGTAGCATTACTGTTCATTAGGAACAGTGTTTCGCTGTTTCCTCTCCACGTCTATGTGCCACAGGCGAGATCGACGTGCCCGTCGATCACCGAAGCACTGATCTTCGGCTAAGTCTCTCAGGACGTACTAAGGGTTATAAGGGTGTAGGTCTAGTTTAGACACATAGGTGGGTGTGCGTGTGTAGTGTGTGTGCGTGCGGTGTGCGTTCTGTGTGTCTGAACAGATGCTACAACTTGTACACTCAGGAGAGCCTCAAAAAAAAAAACTCATTGTCCTTTCATTCACTGTTGCTGCTTTAGGCACGGGAATGCAAGCTTCCGGAACCCCTTCCTTTGTGATTTTAATTTTTTATAGGAGCATCTCAATGGCTGGGGTGACAACTTCGTTGCTGCCAAGAAGAAGGCGGCCGAGGATGTTGTGTTGCCGCTGCCACAGCTTGGTCCTGGCTTACTAGATCGGATATGATTTATTAATTCCCTATTTAATGGTTCATATGGTAGCCGTACTCACTGTCTTCATAGATGTTCCGTTTCTATGTCTGGTAAACGCTCGCATGTGGATTAAATCAAACGGAAACCTGCTAACTCATTTGATTATACATTTTGTTCTCCTGTACAAATAATTTGCTCAACGGTATATGCCAATTTTAACACATGACACGTCGTGTGTGCCCTAAGCACCGGGGGTGATACACTACAACGCATGACGCGGGAGACCGGTTGAAAGCGCAATGTGCAAAACAACCGATCCGACTCTCTTTGGACCCGAATTCCAAGGAATCCCAGTTGCTCGGGAGGAACACCATCAGAGGCTTCTTTCACTATGGGTTGAACTCGACCGCTTTGACCCCTCTGAGCTCGATAATCGTTTTTCAGGTGAAATCTAGGCGAAGTCGCCAATTTGCCGAGACCAGTTTTGGTCTAGCCTAGCAACACACGTGAGCTACTAGAATGCGACTAGCACTACAGGAATGGCGATACATGCGAAATGTCGTGTATCGGGCACTCGGGAATTACTTACCGAGTGCCGAATACAATAACGTGGCAAACAAAGCTAAGTGACGGCAAGCTGGCGAAGACCACGAAAGGACACATGGCAGTGTAGTTTGCCGAGTTACATACTCGGTAAACATAACTCAGAAAGTTTTTAGTAACCCGCAAAAGGGTAAAATATTAAGCCTTGTTAAACACAATAACAAACTTTTCCCGGTCAAACGAGTTTTTCCCGATTAAAAGGACATGCATACTTCTAGCATACTTTATTTCTTATCTTCATAATTTGTAATCTCCTAAACAGGGTTTTCACCGAGTTTTCGCCGTAACGCTTTTCATACTTAACCAAAAGTAGACACAAAGTCACAAACACATATTCACGGTCTCCACTCACTGCAAAACGTGGATGGCAGCGAGAGAGAGAGACCGCTAGAAAAACTCAGAATTGCCTAACCGCGGCCGTGTTCTTTCTGGCACACCACCCTCACTGTAGTTCTCGTCAAAGCCATAGCCGTCACTTGAGGCCCAGGCGATGCACTCCTCCATCATCTGTCTCAACCATAGTTGCCAGAAATTCGGGTCGTCCGGGTCGAGGAACGGGGTCGAGGGTCGCGGATCGCCATCGTGGGGAACAAGGTTCGACGAGGGGTATACATCTCTGGTACCCCAATTCGGTACGTGGGTCGCGATCCAAACAAATTGGGGTCGACTAGCCGGTACGATACGCAGCACAGAGAGAAAGATGTCACTAATATTTTTTTAATATTAAGATTTGTGTTGACTAGTTTCCTATATTAGATTTTTTTTATAATCGTTTCCTATATTGGATGGAGGGGAAAGCTCGCCACAAATTGCGCAACGGCCTCAGCAAAAAATTATTAGGAGCCCAGGGGTCGGCCCGCTACATTAATCATCTCATTTGCCATAATTTCTCCACGATGCACTGTGCGAAACCATGCCCAAATCTCATCTGCATTGCTCTGTCTCTCCGGTGCCCATGGATCCAGCTCCAGCCATCCAGGGTGCTACCGCTGGCCGTGGCCACCGTTCCTCTGCCGCATGCAATAGTGCCTTCCCTAGTCCATAATCCCCTACCACACCCAGGCGCCCAAGATATGGCCAGACCATAGACGGGAGATTCAAGTGACCACCACAGTTGAAGTTGAACGGAGCAGCAGCGGAGGAAAATGAGGCGTGAGAGACCTTCCGGCCGGCCGCCGGCGTACCCATCAGTGGCGGCACGGAGATGGCGCACACGGCGTGGCAGCTTGACAGACGGCACACGAAGCGGCCGGTATGTAGTATTTCCTTTCCAATCTCCCGTACTTGCTCAGGGTCAGTAGCCATCGAATAGGATCACGACCTGGCCTCGACCCTCGTCGACCCACTTTCGACCCCGACCCCGTTTCTGGGTCGATCGACCCTGGGTCGTGGAACCAGGCATGGACCCCGTTTCCGGCTACTATGGTCTCAACGTCGTTCCCCGCGTACTCACCGACACGATCCACCTCATCACCACCCATCATCCGGGCATTGTCGTCGTGAGTAATACGAGTCATAGCGGCATAGCAGCGAGCCTGAGACTCCGTCTTGGTAGGCGCGGCGCTGGTGAGCTGCTGCACGACGTCGCAGAATTGAACGGGGTGGACGACGTAGATGACGGTGGCAGCCGGGTCCCTGCTCCTCCGGTGCGGCCTCAGTGGCGATATTGTCGTAACAGAACCACCGTCGCCGGCAGCCGCGTTGTTGCCGCCGTTCTTGGTGATCCTCATCGCTGGCGGCTACGACGTGCACGGGCGGCCGAGCGGTGAATGGAGACTGAGTGGTCGTTCATGCTGGCATATGGATTATGAGTATATAATATATATGCAGGTTTCGGTCATTACACTAGTAGGAAAAGGCTTATAGCCACCAGCGTACCGCTGGCGGACAGAAATTTCGTCCGCCAGCGCTACGACCGTTGGCGGGCGGTTTTTCGTGTCCGCCACTGGTTCTGGACGTAACGCTGGCGGACAGGAACACTGCCCGCCAGCGGTAGGAGCAGAAATCTGGGAGGAGGCGGGGCAAACTACCGCTGGCGGGCACATAACATGCCCGCCAGAGGTACTTAACGTACCGCTGGTGGACGCAAGGTAGGGGCCGCCAGCAGTAGTGGATGCGGCTGAGCTCAGTTAGAAAAAAAATAGTGACAGTACCGCTGGCGGGCAGGCTAAATGGTACGCCAGTGGTCAGTTAAGTACCGCTGGCGGGCACACTAGAGCGTCCGCCAGCGCTAAGTTTGCCTGTAATACAAATAACTAGGAAAATTATATTTATAAAAACAATCTATAAATTTCCTTAGGAACCATTGCTTCCTATACCAAGACACACCTATGTGTCGAATATGAGCACTTTATCACAAACTATGCGTTGAGAATTAACATAACTTGGTCATTTTGATCGAATTGATCACTTGTAGATGTTTCTACATGATAGTGCTTTTTGTGAAGAATGTTTGTGAAACTTTTGTCGAAAATCAAGTTTATCATTTCACATAGCAACTAGTACACTGACAATGGTTTCCCGGCTTCCCGGCTTCACGGTTAATTATTCTTCCCAGTTTCGCGCGCGGCTTCACGGTTTCCCCCGCGCTTTCCCGGCTTTCTCCGGTAAATCGAAATTACAAATTAAAGTAATTAATATTTATGATGAATTCGATCGATCGGAAAAAATGCATGATATGAAATCCAAATATTTCGATCCTTAATTAATATTGCAACCGGATACATATATATGAGAGAAGACACAACGGCATGCGCACACACACATCGATCTAGCTATATAGACTACTCATGCATCAACGACATTAAGACGGTCGCCATTGGTATTATAGCCACTTAGACTATCCCACTTCCGCGCAATCTCGAAGCCGAGGCGAGCGTCAAGAGCGGCGTACTCGACTTGCTCGTAGCTTAATGGCACGTTGCCCCATCCACGAATCCGGAGGTCTTCTTCGTCGTTGTCGTTCTTGTCGTCGTTCTTCTTCTTCTTCTTCTTCTCGGCCAGTTTTGTCCCAATGATAGCATTGGAGAGAGCAACAAGACTCGGAGTAGGATTGCCGGTTGGGTTCCGCCTATCCCTCTGGAGGTCGACCGCGGACGGAATTTCAATTCCGTAGCAGCGCAGCATCCGCAAGTCATTGTGGATAGCCACGCCGTAAAACTTGATGGTCTTGTCACCTAAGAAATCCACGAGGAGCTGCGGCTTCCGATCAGCCCAGCAGATCTGGAAGACAAGTGTCTCGGTCGCCACCGAGAGTTGAAGGACGGCGGCGCGCTGCTGTTTCTCGGGTGGAAGATTCTTCTGTGGACCCGGTAGAGCGTCGGTGAACTCGCAGTCGAGTCCAACGCACTTGATCGGTGCGGCGTCGAGATATAACTTCTTCACGTCGCGGATCCACCTCTCCACGCGTGATGCACGGAGGGTGACCCACACCTTGAACCTCATACCCTCCTTGGGGAAGTAGTACAACCGAGACCGAGGCCGAGGCCATGGAACGCGCGCGAGTGGTTGATCCATTGGAAATATATAGTAGAGAGAGAGGATTAGAGAGAGATTTGTGTGTGCTTAGGCCATGGATTAGTGGCCTTTTATATAGGGTGGAGAGGGAGGCCGGTGGGCAGAGAGGGAGGCCAGCGGCCGGGCAGCAATCAAAACGGCGGCGGCTGATCATCTTCCAATGCACAATTAAAACGGCGGCGACCGATCATCTTCCAAATGCACAATTAAAACGGCGGCCGGCGACCGATCATCTTCCAAATTAATTGAAGCGCGCACAACGGCGCAGGAGACGAAAAGTGTGAAAGCGCACGAAAGCGCGGGAGACAAAAAGTTTTTGAAATAATAAACGAAAAATAGAAAAACAGAAAATAAAAATAACAGACCTTACCGCTGGCGGACGGCTAACGACGTCCGCCAGCGGTATATTTCGGCCACTTGCATGTGGGGCCCGCCCGCGCCCTTTTCTCCGTCCGCCAGCGGTATGTGTGGCCACTTACATGTGGCCCCTGCGCGGTTCCCTCCCCATTTTTCCCCACGCGCGCCCTCTCCCTCTCCAAATTTCCCCACTCCCGCCGCCGCCTCCCGCGCCGCCTCTGCTCGCCGTCGCCACCGGCCGCCGCCCACGCCACCCCGAGCGCCCACGCCGTCCTCCTCTCTCGCGCCTTCGCCGCCCTTCTCTCTCGCGTCCACGCCTCCCCAACGAACGCCGACGCGCCCACGTCTACGGCCGGCGCGCCCCCGCATCGACCTCCCCGACCGCGACCGTGACTGCGGCAACGACACCGTCGACGGCCCCGAGCGCCCCCCGCACCTCAGCCCGCCGCCCGGCCAAGGTAAGCTGGCCGCACCCCTCCTCTCCTCCTAGCTAGCACCCACACCCACAAGGTGTTTGTGGGTTTGCCCGACCCAATATTTTGATAGATTAGGGTTTCAAAATTAAGAATGTGTGCGGCATTGTGGCTGTTTGTGGCATTTCAAATATGTTTGCCTTTGTGGAGATGATATATGTGTGCGGCATTGTGGAGATGATATATATATATGTGCGGCATTGTCGTTGCGAATGCGGTCTTGTGTGGTGGTGAAATGTTTGCAGGTACCCTAGAGACCCTTGAGATTGCCGGAATGTTGATTAATTTCCATTCCGGCAAATTCGGGTACTCCATATTACATAATTTTAGCAAAGGTCATGCCGATTTTTTTCGTGAAATTTGGCATGACTTGCTAAAATTATGACATATGGAGTACCCGAACTTTTCATCACCATCCAAGTGAATTTTTCCTTACAGTGTTGTTTTACTAACTACGAATTTTTGTGTGTGCGCGCAGATGGCTAACAATATGGAGGCCGGGACTTCTCGAGGTGGAGTCAACGAGCCGGATCCATATTTGAAGATGGTTCGGAAGTCAATCGACGCCGAGATGGATTTGGAGAACAATTCCGATGCCGAGATGGATGTGCCGAACAATTCCGATGCCGAGACCACATCTCGTGACGTCGAAGGTGGCGAAGAGGGCACATCTGGTGGCCGTGGAGGTGGCCCCGAGACCACTTCTGCTGGCCGTGGAGGTGGCCCCGAGACCTCATCTGCTGTCGAAGAGAGTGGTAACGAGACCACATCTGCTGGCGGAACAACGCGTGAACGTAAGCCAAGACGCCGAAACAAGCTAGGTAGCGGTCGACTGACATTTACTGAGGTGAACCCACATGGGCTTCCTACGGAGCCAGATAAATATGCAAAAGGGTACGGCTTAGCCTTGGGATGCATTGTGCGGGACTTCGGCAACATCACCCAGGAGAACATAAGGGATAAAGAGAACTCACATGTGGCCACACACCTTCTTTCCAAGTTGCACGCATCGTACCGTTTCCCGAAAGACTACGACAACCTTGATTTGAAGGGCAATATCGTAAACACATTCGCTCTCGGCAAGTTCAGCAAAGCCTTTTCAACTTGGAAATCAGATGTGAGAAAGGCCATTGTTGCTGGTGATGATTACGCAAAGATCAACGCCAACTGGCCCTCCATTTCTGAAGAAGACTACAACATTTTCAAGGATAAACAAGACCTAGCTTCAACAAAGGCGCTATCTAAGTGGGGGAAAGATATGCATGGGAAGAATTTAGGTCCCCACAATCTCGGATGTCGTGGATACGACGGGAAAGACCCTATTTGGGAAAAGCAGGACAGAGAAAGGACAGGGCCAGACCCCTATGCCAAGATCAAAGACCCAATGGCGAGACGATATATCAGAGCCCATTACAGGGAAGACCCCAAGAATCCAGGGCAACTTGCCTTGAACGCGACAATCAAGGAACTTGAGAAGAATATTGAGATAGAAGAACAACTTTCTCAAAGCGACTCATCGTCTGTGACGAAGGCCCCGTGGGACACCTCTTTCCACAGGGCGCTAAACAAGAGAAAGAATAAGGAGGTGACACTTCCGCCGCATCGTGGCCGGGTGATCGGGGCCGGAGTTGGTCGCAAACGGTCGCATTACTACCCGGAGTCCAAGGAGGAGCGAAGTGAAAGGAGGGCTAGTTCCATGCAGGCCAACATCGACAGCGCAGTGACAAAGGCCGTGGCTGCCATCCTTCCGACCATATATGAGGAGTTTGGGAGTTGGATTGAGGGGGGCAAAAAGGACCTAGGCCCGTTCCCAGCTTACCACACAGCATCCAAGGTAGCAACAACTCCAACAATGTTCCACTTGCCAACCCTAATCCTGACAGAGACGAACAAACGCCACCCGCCAACCCTAATCCCGACAGACACGTACATGGCTCCGCAGAGCGTAGCAGCCCGTCCATCTCTTGCACGCCGGGGGCCATCCCCGGTCCGTCGCCATTAGACGAGCTCAACGCCCTCACGGTAATTTAATTAGCCATGTTATATATTACTTCATTCTTGTATGACACCCTATCTAACGCCTTACTTGTGAACGGTGAACAGGCCGACCATACAAGATGCACTTTGCTCCTATTTGTGGACGATGAGATGAAGGAAGTGGCCAAAGCAAGCGTTGAGACACCACTTATCCGCACCCATCTCAAGCGGCCTATTCCTGATGATTGTTATAAGGTTTCATTGGCTCGGGTGTTCCCGGGTTGTGGTTTTTTGGATCCTCCAACTCAACCCCTCGAAGCCGAAAGTGAGTTAAGCCTAGAGCAATGTTTGATTTTTCCCTTGCTATGGCCAAAAGCGCTAATTCGTTTGGACCCTCCCGGGTCGACGCCGCCTGGCCAAGGAAAGGCCACTCCACCAGCTGATGATGAAGACCCCAATGCCTACATGGCGTATTTGGACGATGTCAGTCCTTTTGATCAAGCTGACCGTGATCTGATGATGAATAGTCCTGTGAGCCCTACTCTCCCTGAGAAACATAATGTCACAAAGCGTCTATTCTGTTCTCAACCATTGCCTGAAGCTCATCATCAGCAGTCTGACGGTCTCAGCCAGGGCACACTCAATGATGTGCTCCAAGAGACGATAGCTAAGCTCCCTAAGAAGGTGGTGTCGAAAAAAAGGAAGAAACATGGCGTTGAAGAGTCCATGAGCCAGCCAGTGGAGGGATCTAAGTTGAAGTTGCGCCGAGTTCAGGACAGGATAACCATCCCCGATTGGCATACTACTCATGTGATGGCTAAACCGATCCTGCCGCCGAAGTGGTCCTGTTGCTTGTCTGGGGAGATGAAGGCGCTACATGAACAGGTTCTCTATTGTGAGAGCAAACTTCTCAGGGAAGCACTTCACGTATACCCGGTTTTCATAGCAAAGGTACCAAGGCTTCCCGGCTTTCTCCATGAAAACCCCGGAGACACGCTCTTTGTCAGATTTGATGACATCTTTAACATGTACCACATGAAAGCACTCCACCGATCCATGGTCCGCCTGTTTGTGCTAAGTATGGCGCACCAGCTCCTTAATGATAAGTCGGCCGGAGACATCATGATAATCGACCCCTACTACATGTCCGACTGCTATGTGAGCACCCAGGTGGGTAGGACACGCGTGACAAAGTTCATCGAAGATATCTTCGTTGCAAATACTAGAAAGAACATCTTTCTCATGCCTTACTTTCCCAAGTAAGTCATATATAACATATTTTCGTACGTTTTATCGTTAATTTTGCATAAGTGCGAATGATGGTTTCTTTTCATTGTTTTGTGCAGGAACCAAGACGGCACCCTCATCGTTCTGTACCCTAAAGAGTCGAAGGCCTTCTATCTCGATGCGGGTAGTGAAGAGAAGAAGAAAGACTACAAGCACATCGGTTGTGTTCTCGATGATGCTCTCAACGGTTACTGCTATCAAAATGAAGGCATCGTAAGAAGATTAAACCTTAAGCGAGGCAAGATGTCATTCGTCCACAAAGTGGATCTACCCTGCATCAAGAAGGCGCATGGCAGTCCGACGGAGGCATGGTATGTCATCTATCTGATGGAGCAGTTCTTACGGAATTACCGAAGACTAGAATTTCCAGTTGCTATGGATAAATGGTGCAAAGACATGGCGAAATCCACTGATGCTGATATCCTGGAAAAGTTTGCTCTAATCCAGAAGAGGTTTGCTTCAATAATCTTCACGGATGTTTGTCGTGCAACGCCACCCGGGGTGTTCTACTACGAAGGTGCATTCCCATCTAATGTCGATATACAAAATCGCATAGCACAACAGTGTGACGACAGACCATTCAACTCTCTAAATGGTTCTGAACCGTTCCCGCCGAAGCCAATGTCAAGGCCGACCACGATCAGCCAGAAGTGAAAGGTGTGTTGTCGATTTAGTACTCTTGTTAAATTAAATTGCCTAGCTCTAGTTTACACCATCTCTCTTAAATTGCCTAGCTATAGTCTTCCAATTATACTTCATTCCTTTACAATGCCGATGATTAAAATGATGTGGCGCACTACATGAATTCTGATAGTTTGTTGAACCTTGTATCATGCACACATACAAGTTCTGTGCCTCCTACTTGGTTCAACAAGGTTATCAGAATTCCTTGTGTGCTTCCAATAATATTCGAAGTATGAGGCATAATATTTTTTTGAATCTTGTTTTGTCTAAGTCTTCCAATAATATTCATTCCTTTACAATGCCGATGATTAAAATGATGTGGCACTATGTGATCCGGAGGCGACGTCAGTGAAACCTGTGATATGCACGAATACGCATTTTCTGCATCCCACTGGATTTCACTGACGCCGTCTCTGAATTTGTGTGTCCGAACCTAAGTATGAGGCATGCATTCTTCCAAGGTTGCTTAGTTTATTTTGTGTATACTTTGTTTATTTCTGCACGACATGTGAACAATTTAGTTGCCTAGCTAACATTTTTATTTGCCTTTTGTGTATACTTACAAATGAAGAAACTAGTGGAGAAGTTGTCAACGCCAAGAGGACTTGAAGCCACTGAAAGAGAGAAACAACAACCGGATGATCGAAACGGCAACTTCATCGATCGCGCCCTCTCTTAAACATTGTGGTTCTCTATCATTTATGTGATGTATTTGTGTATGACAACTTATGTATTTGTGTATCACATTGTGGTTCTTATTTTGGTATTGTAATGCATGTGATAATGAACTTATGTATTTGTGTATCACAATTTGGTCATCTATATGTGGTACTATTGTCATTTTGGTCGGCTCTACCTAAATATACTGTATTTATATTTGATATATTGCTGTAATACGTTATTTAAAAAAATACCACGAAAATGTACCGCTGACGGACAGAGAGGCGTACCGCTGGCGGACAGCGCTCTCAGAACTCCTACCAGCGAGGCGTACCGCTGGCGGCCGTGGTACCTTAGCGCTGGCGGCCGAGGCTGCACGCCAGCGCTGCCAAACCTCGCGCGGGCGGGCAGAAGTAGTGCCCGCCAGCGGTAACGATCCTAGCCGCCCGCCAGCGGTAAAACGTTACCACTGGCGTAATCACCGCTGGCGGGCGCCCGCCCGGCAGCGGTAGACCATTTCCGTCCGTCAGCGGTAGGCCTTTTCCTACTAGTGTTAGCTTGTCAAAGTTGGATGCAGGAAGGTGGCACAATCCAAATGGTAGTAGACCTGCTTTGCCCAGATTAGAAATGCGAAAACGGGACCCAACTGCCCCATTTTTTGTCCGTTTTGTATATGCTTAGTGCAAAAAATTTGATAATTTTTTGCTAGACATATAAAATGAAGAATAAGTGAGACAATTGGCTCCCTTTTTCGCATCTTAGCCAAGATCAACCGACTTAAACAAGAGCTGATCTAGTACTCCCTCCGTCCAATAATAATTGTCTCAAGTTTGCCAAAAAATTGATGTATCTAGACATGAAACATGTATGAATACATCCACTTTTTGACAAATTTGAGACAATTATTATTGCACGGAGGGAGTACAATCCAAATGGTACTGATCTCGCTTTGGCCCAGAGCAACGTCCGCTGTCCCTTTACTTCAGTGGCAGACACTCTGTTTTCCTCTGCTTTGGTGGTGCGGGTCAAAGTAGAGGTTCAGATGCAAATGACGTGGTCTTGACGTCACTCCTCACGCCATGACGCCCGGTGGTCTTGAAGATGAAAGGTGCACCGTGCCGCGACTATTCTCCCGTGCACGTCCCACGTCCCGTTTCTTGTAGTGCGCAGGTTTCGACTATTCTCAGTAAGAGTTTAACTTTTAAAATCGATTAATCTACTATGAATGCATGTAAGAATCCTTCCGTAATTCGCAAATTAAAAATAAATTATCTCTTAAACCATGAATCTATTTGGATTTCACGATTCGTTTTCACCAAATTATCTATTAAACCATGAATCTATTTGGATTTCATGATTCGTTTTCACCATTTGATTCATGTCCTAAAATAAAATCTAATATGTTTTGACGAAGCTTTTTTCGTCAACAGTTGTGAGGTTATAATGATGTATGTAATGCAATAGTAGCTAATAACAACCCGATAATTTGTACATGTTTTTCCTAGCAATGATCTTAGAGAGTGGGTATTTGATCCACTCTAAAATATGGCATTAACATAAGGAAAAACTTAAATAGGTGAGGAAGGAAGTTCAAAAAACCTATTAACCGTTTGGTTTTAATCTGATAACCAACTTGACTATACATGGTGACCAAGCGACTATAATCCAGAAATTAGGGTTGAAAAAAGGTTGCCAAAACATATTAACATGGGATACCATATTTTAATCATTATTATTAACTGATATTTATGTTTTTTTTTGCAAAAGAGATGCTAGGCTGAAGGTGGAATTTTCCTAGCGGAATATTTCACCCAGTATAAGGAAATAATAATCATGTCGGCTCATCAGCCCAAAATGGCTTGGTACACGATCCACCACCAAATAGACATCTTCACCGAAGATGTATACCCCTTGTCGCCTTGTCGTCGGTAATGGTGTAACCCGCAATCTAGTTCCTCAACTCAAAATACCTAGATATTCGGCAACCATGCTTCCAACACAATATGAAAATATATTTTTCTAGCTGTGGTGAACTTTCCGAGCACCAAACGCCACCCATACCATCACTCTCGTCCTCACCGGTCTCGTTTAGCCGCAGAAAGGCTACCCAGCCATGTCGTTCACACCGCTCTGTTCATCGCTGTGATTTGCCATCCTTGCACGCATTTGTGATCTTGAGCGCAACCTTGGCCACCTGTGAGATTCGCTGCCACCATCCTTCTTGTCGGCGTCGTTCCACCGACACATGCGCAACTAGAAGGTTAAATGTCACATACACCACCGACTCAGTTGCCCCTGCATCCTTTCATCGACGTCTTTCTGCCCTCTTGATGTCATCATGTGCCTCCACACCTCACCATGTCGGTCGTGCTCCCGTACAGCCTCAGGACTCCTTTTATTCATAGAAATTACAAAGGATTTGTGAAGGAATGAATCCTATAGAAAAAATTTCTATCTTGGTTATTTGATTTGTAGGATTGGATCCTATAGGAAAACTTCATATGGGAATCATTGTACTACTTACCATAGGAAATCTATCATTCACTCCAAGCTCATTTTAGAATTCTTTTGATGGAATCAAACAACCTTTGGTCAATGCAAAATCCTATAAGAATGGAGTGTGCATGACATTAGAATGTTACAATTTTTTTATTCCTACGGTTTTCCTATATTACGAATCAAAGAGGCCCTGAGTACAAAGATGGCCTTCTAGCTGCACATGAGGAGGCATAACTGAGGTGTTGGGAAGAAGACGGATGGGTCCCACTTTTCACTAAGTGTTCTTTTATTCTCATTGGAATCTTAGTCTTTTCAGGCCCTCTTTTAAGTAAAAAAAAAGTAAGGTTTGACGGTTAAAATTTGGAGATCTAATATAATTGCTTTAGCACGAACTGTATGTCCACTAAACCAGCCTGATGATACGAAGCAGCATATTCTCGTTCCTCCAGCGGTACCAGCCGCATATTCCAGCTGCTTCCTTCACGTAAACCGGAACATCACATATTCCAGCCGCATATTCTTTGCTAATCAAATACTCCGGCAACTGCAAGCAGCTGCAGAGGCAGATGCAGTGGTAGCCCATCACAAAGAATCTGCCACTATTCTATTGTCATTTCAATAAGAAATTTGGCATGTATGTAAAACACTTATATATGTTTATGACCAATTTTTTACAATTTGTTTGAAATGGTTCACTTTTTTTTTGACTCTTTATTTGGAAAGGAGCACTCGGGGTGTTCTTTTTCTAGTGTAAAATTCAACTAAGTGAGAAGAAAGACTACCCAGAGGATGTTGTAACCGCCCGCCTGCTGAGCATTTTTTTGTGAAAAATATAAAGTTTTCAAACCGTGTAACCCAGATTCTCTTATTTGTCATTTTTCCAACGAATTTTGTATTATAATTTTACACACTTGTAAATCATATCATTATCTACATCTGACATATCTTTTCTCATTTTGTGAAACATAAGGTTGAAAATTTGAATTTTTACAAAAAACAAGTTACATGGAAATCAGGCTCCGAAACGCCTCACTCCAGGAGGTTCTCTTTTCGGAAGAAAGACTACCTAGAGGAATAGAGAGGATGTTATAATCGCCTGCCTGCCCAGCATATTTTTGGTGGCTACAGCCCTTATCCAGGCGTATATTCCAGCATCTCTCCTTCCGACAAACCTGAACGTTATAGTCATCTGGCCTAACGCAATTATGCAGGTGTCTGTGTGCATATCTTTGTGCTTTTCTTTTGCTAATCTAGCATACGAATTTCACCGGATGAAACGCCACGTATGTACTCCGTACCTCTCTATCGACTGTGACTTCGACCCAGCAGTGGTTGCACGGGCAGCGGTAGCAGTGATGGCACATCATGGCACCAAGAATCTGCCATTTATCTTGAAGCTTTCTCCAGACACTGGGTGAGGAATAAACTTGCCACCGCCACGCCTGACGTCTCAGAGCACAATCGCTACAGGGAGCGCGCCAGATGCGGTGGTGCCATGGCCGCCTCGCGGCTGCCGTCGCCGCCGTGCTGACTGTGGCTCTGGGCGCCGACGGAGAGCGCCGGCAACCTTTGCGATTCGCTCCCGGCGGCCGGTTCAAGGTGGCGCTGTTCGCGGACCTGCATTACGGCGAGAACGCCTGGACGGACTGGGGCCCCGCGCAGGACGACCGCTCCGACTGCGTCATGGCCGCCGTGCTCGACGCCGAGAAGCCAGGTAATGATACTCCGGTGGCCACCACACATACCCCCGTGCTGCCATTTCTTCAAGATTCAGGTTTTCTCTGTGTCTGAACAATTTCCCTCTCCGGCACTGAATTAAGTGCAGACTTCGTGGTGTACCTCGGGGACCTGGTGACGGCGAACAACGTGCCGATCCCCAACGCGACCCTGTACTGGGACCGGGCGCTGTCGCCGGCCAGACGGAGGCGGATCCCGTGGGCGACGGTGTTCGGCAACCACGACGACATGCCGTTCGAGTGGCCGGCGGAGTGGTTCTCCCCCGACGGCATCCCTCCGCTGCACTGCCCACCGGGGACAACGCCAGCTTCTTCAGGTAATTAAAAACCAAAGAGTCAAACTCTCTGCAGTCTGGACTAGTGCACTGCCTCTCATCTCGAAATAATCTTGGCCACTGTGCCGTGATTAATCAAGGGTGCAGCTTCCGAGGGACGCCGCGGATGGAGCTGATGGCGGCCGAGATCGACCGCGACGCCGGGCTGTCGAGTTCGTCGGTCGGCCCCGATGAGCTCCGGCCCGGCATCTCCAACTACGTGTTGCAGGTGCTGTCACGGGGGAAGGAACAAGACCCTGCTCTGCTCATGTATTTTCTCGACTCCGGCGGCGGATCCTACCCGGAGGTCATATCAGCCGCACAGCTCAGCTGGTTCCAGAGTCAGTTTCAGTTCCTCAATCCAGACGGCAGGTCAGAAACTAACATGCCTTTTCGCAACAACAAAAAACTAACTTGCCAACAGTGTTTATCTCAACAACTGAGATTACCATGTTGCAAATGCATTCTATCGGTACCCTGAATTCCTGATGTTACTTAGCATTGCTGTATTGCATTTCCTGGGATGATCTCGTCGGGGAACTACAGGATTCCTGAGCTGATGTTCTGGCACATACCGAGCACAGCATACACCAAGGTTGCTCCCAAGGCCAAGTGTGAGATAAGAAAGCCCTGCGTTGGCTCTCTGAACATGGAAGATGTGGCACCACAGGAAGCTGAATGGGGCGTGATGGACGCTCTTGCCAAGAGGCCGTCAGTCAAGGTACGCACAACTCTGTTAGAACGGCACCTATGCTTTGCATGTCTGAATATTTCTTCAGATGATTTTCATGTAATTTGGTTACAACCCATAATTAGGCGATCTTCGTGGGTCACAACCACGGGCTCGACTGGTGCTGCCCCTACGAGAAGCTGTGGCTGTGTTTCGCACGGCACACGGGGCATGGCGGATACGGTGGCTGGCCCAGAGGAGCAAGGATCGTCGAGATAGCTGAAAATCCATTCTCCGTGGATTCCTGGATTCGGATGGAGAACGGGACGACGCACAGCCATATCGTCTTGACCTAGATTAGTTAGGTAGGTACGATTTAGACTCGTTTGCATTGGGTCCTGTTGAGTTTGGAAGAGTCTCATGCAATGCAGGAACAATGTGTTTTCGAGTAACATTGCAAAAATAATTGTGAAAATCTTCGAAACATAAAAATCCATGGAAAATATGCAAATGATCAGTGGCGCGACGAGAACAGTTTGTGTATTAGGACCTGCTGAGTCCCCTGGAATGCAAGACCAATTTGTGTTCGAGACCCCATTGAAAATATCATCTATTATATAATAAATAAAAGCAAAATGAGGGACTTTTCGAGTCACCACATTAATCCACCTACTCAAAAATATGATTCATCGATCTTAATTTTGATGGCTGAGATTTAAATTTGTTAGGTGTTACGCAAAAAATGTCACGTACCAACCTGTTACGAACTTACTATACATCATACATGACCACGTACAAGAATAATAAGAGAGAGAAAAACTTATGTAGATGTGTTACGTGCAATAAAAAACGTGTAGTCCATAATCTGATAGATTACGTGTTGGGCCAGGACAGGACGCACCAAACAAAAGGATTCAAAGAATAACCAGCTAGCTTGGTCGATGGAATAGTTTAGAGAAAAGCTGATCGTACACAGCTTTCTCAAGCGTGTCAATACGTGACTCTCTTCGTTTTATATTTTTTGATACGTGACTTTCCTCCCTTTCTTTTTTTTTTTTCAAACTAACCAAAAAATGTGGCCGTTAAAAAGACCTATCTTTTGCTTGATAGGTCCAGGCTTAAGCCAAACTAAGTTGGTCGAATATTTTTTTGAGCTACAACGGTATTTTGGAGACTGCAAAACACGTTTCATTTGGTACAAAACTTATGGATCAATTTGGAAATTGAGATTTTTTTTTGCCAATATAGAAGAATAGGAATTATCTGCATACGAACTTTCCATCCGACTTTCGTAGACACAACAATCAATCGGGTTACCTTGGTCGAGTGTTTTCATCGAACGGTTGTCTGGTTTATGACGGACGAGCGTTGGATGCAAAGCGGCGTACGTATGCATAGCACAACTATAGAAGAACCCATCTAAATCTAACGCCACGTGTACAACCATGCAAAATCACAATGCATATTATGGGCTACAAAATTTGATAAAATCTTTTATATTTTGGAGATTTTGAAAATGTTTAGATTCAGATCACACATTTAACATTTTTATGCACCCGTGGAACAGTATTTTTAATTAATATTTTGCACGTTCGTGCGACACATCATTGACAATATAAATGATTTTACTTTTCAGATTTTTTAAATTGTGTAATCATTAGAGCTCGCAAACCAGATAACTCTATTCATTGATACATCAGGGGAGTGGTGTTTTGGCTCCCTGGTGCATATGCACCCTTTATTTAAAATACATTTTACACATATTTTGAAAAGTCAAAAAATTTGGAAAACAATATTCGCGCATAGATCTTAGCATGTTATGTGTTCACAAAGTCGTTTCTTGAAAAACCGACATTTTTTGTGGCTTGTAAAAAAGACAAAATTTGGTGGTAAAATAAGTCTTTTCACGGCACTTTTTTTATCTTTTTACACAAGGCACAAAATATATCGGTTTTTGGTGAAACGGCTTTGTGAACACATAGAATATGAAGATGTATCCGCGAAATTTTATTGCAATTTTTTTGATATTTTCAAATACCGGTGCATATGCACCCGGGTGCCAAAATGAATTTCCGATACATCGGTATAATATTTAACAGCCTTAAAATATTAAATGATCGAGTGGGATTCAAGGAGGACAAATTAACCCAACGGAACAACATTCCCCCACCAATAAAAACACCATCCTAATGAATTAATACTAATAAAAACACCAAAGGCCAAAAACAAAAATGTATGTGTTAATATTACTACTTTGGAATGGAAACGTTGCCTTCTGCATTTGCGTGCATTTAAAACATTTAATTTCATAAATTATTAGGATTATATTAAAAAAAAAAAATTACGCGAGCCACCATATATATACACATACTCATACCACATAATATTTGGATGACTTGGGTCGATGAGCGTCGATATTGAAAAAATTACCATCACAGACACACTATCGACGATCATAATCAAAAGTGCAATCCTGCACCATTGCCTCATAAGCGTTGATCCATAGAAAAACACATAGAGTTAGGCGGAGCCAATACACTTTTATACCTTATGGCACCATCTCATCCCCAAGACATTGTCATGAAGACACTAACATAACATACCTAAAACATATTTAGGAGATTGATTATTACCTCTCTCAACTCTCGGAGCCTTTATCTACTGTTTAGGCTGAATGGAGTTGGTAGAGGTTGAAACAACTTCTTTTTAAGTGAAAAGGAAAATTCAGAGATAAGGTTTGTGGCAAAGGGATCTGAAGTTGAAGAGGCGTCTACTTTAGAATGCATAATAATAATAATTAAATATAAATATTTCACAAACGGATATCTACTTAAAATCAAATTATGGTAGACGAGCACAATATGGTAGAGAAAGATACACGCACGAGAAGTTCTAAAAAAAGAAAAACATCCGGTCATCAATATAGCATACCCTTCTTTTGTTACTCATCATAAAAAAATGACCATAACCATTCATAAACAAGATCAAAACAAATCTAAGAAAGTATTTCTACCAATCACACTCAATTGGAAATAAAAAAATTGCTTTGATTATAACCCTTTGAAAAATAATTATGTCTAATGAGTTCCTATGTTGTGATTAAGTACACATTTTGTCAGTTCGTTTGGGGTCTTTGCGAGGAACTTCATCTGGTTTCTTATTCATAGAATTAGTAACAGACTTCATCAGAATTTGCAAACATGTACAAAAAATTATTACCTATGAAGATGCCACAACAATGTTGTTTCATGACACGATAAATACAACTGAGCGACAGCATATGATTATTGTTTCAGGAGTGGGTTTAGTAGAGAGAGAGAGGGAGGGAGGGAGAGGGAGAGGGAGAGGGAGAGGGAGAGAGATATATCATGCTGATAAAATATTCGGCCTAAAGTATTGGGTAGTACGAGTATGCTGCGAGGAGCAATAGCAACCTTCTTGCTGGAGTTTTTGTGGTGCAATTAAAATATTATTTGTGAGTGACTTGAAATAAATTGGCCGCGGGTAAATATGCGGAAACTCTGTACTATCCAAGCATATTTTTGTAACTTTAGTAAGCTATGTGCCATCAAAGTACATGTAGTCTATGTTACATGGTAAGAATTGTGTCGGCGAGATAATATAATGAAGAACAGGGGATGATGGGAAGACAGTAAAAATATATACTAAAATAGAACTACCTACGATGAAAAGTAAATGATGTTCTAGAACATGTGACATTGTGTTTTTTTTGGAAATGTAAGAATACCTTCTCTCCCATAAATTAAAAGGTTTCATGTTGATAATATTTTATCTATATGATATACTCTCTCCGTTCACTTTTATAAGACAGACTACCTACCCTTTTCATTCAGCCCACATACATACAAAACTGAGTGAATCTAGACTTATATTATACGTAGCTTCACTCATTTTAATATGTATGTGGGCTAAATGGAAAGGGTAGGTAGTGTGTCTTATAAAAGTGAACGGAGAGAGTATATTTCTTTCCCGTTTCTACGAAATCACCACTTAAGTTTGTGAACATATTCAATATGTTAAAGATGATGCCCTCGCATTTGCGAGGGCCACATTGCTAGTTTGAAAAAAAAAGTCGAAACATAAAAATAAATGGAAAATTTCAAGGAGATCATGACGTCCAGACAAAGCAGGAATGAAAAGCCCACGTCGTGTGGCGAGCCTAGGCCGTACGCCAAGGTTGCGTGGCCCGATAGATGGAAACACGTACGGCCCCTCCTTCGACTAAGGATTTCGCTTGTAATCAAGTCATCCGCCTAACTATTTTGGTTGATTCCACTCAGAAACTTTTGAACTAAAAACCTGGACATGAGGTTTTGGCTCATAGGTCTAAATGCACCTATTACGATAATGAAATTTTAGTGCATTTCAAAATGTTAAAATTTCCAAACAAAAGTTTCGGGTGTACATATGTACATGTCCGCACACAATTTTTTGTGGCCTTTATAAAAATGCAAAAAAATGCATCGTGAAAAAGTCATTTTGGATCACCGGAATTTGTCATTTTTAGACAGTCCACACAAAAAATCTTTATTATCCAACTTAATCCAAGTGATTTTGTAATTAATTCCAGTAAAATACCTTAATTAGCACTATGGGCAAATTTAGCCAGTTCAAAACTTTGAAGGGGGCGTGTACCCAAGCATGGCTCGGATGATGGCTCTTGTCGAAAATAATAGGATACGCGGGCGACTTGTCCTTGCCATTGAACAGGCCAAAGTGCTTCTCCGTCTCAAGACCTGGCTTCTGGTTCTCGTTGAACATAGCGAATATGTACGTCTCCAGCGGCTGCGGCATCTTGGGCGTCCCAGTGCCGACGTGGTTTATCACGTTCTGGTTGTACGTCTGCGCGTTACTGATATTGGCATCAGGTGCGCCGGCGGACGGCCAGCCGGTCTCCGACACCACGATGCCGACGCTCCCGGCGCCCGGCCGCGCTCTCCAGCGCGTAGTAGAATGTGTCCACGAGCGCGTCAAACAGATTCTTGTACGCTTTGGCGCCGTCGTGAACCACCGTGCTCGACCGGGTGAAGAGGGCGTAGTTGATGTCGATCCCAGGCGTGCCCATGTAGGAGAAGTAGGGGTACACGTTGGCGAGCAGCGGCGCACCGGTGCTGGAAAGGTAATTGGCGATGGCTGGCATGTGGGACGCATGGTCCGAGAAGGTGCCCTTTGAGGGAGGGAACCCGGCGGTGACGCCCGAGTGCACCGCCGTGGACACCTTGATCTTGTCACCCAGGCCGGCAGCGGACAGGGCGGCGTTGATGTTCTTCATGAACGAGAGGATGTTTTTCGACTGCGGGTCCGTGCCGTCCACCTCGTTGCCAACCGCGATGTACCGGATGTTGACGCTCGGGTAGGCCAGGACGTTGTCCTTGACCCAGGAGGACGCGGCGTCTGGGCCAGATGCGAGCGCGGCGAGATGGCCGTTGCCGACGTCCATGATGAGGGCAATGCCGGTGCCTTGGAGGGCCACGAGCGTCTCGGCGTTGGGGGCATAGATGCGCATGCCGGTGATGCCGTAGGACTGGTACATCTGCACCACCTCGCTCGCCGACGGCAGGACGTCGCCGTGCACGCCGTAGCATACGCCGATGGATTGCACCTCTGCCCGAGACAAATTCGTGAACAATTAGTATTCCCCAGTGAAATCAGCCAGATTGATCTTGCATTGTTTGTAATTCACTGTACGACGGTTCATTAGTTTGATACCGGTGGTCAACAGAGATAGACAGGTAGCTTACCAGTTGAGCACAGGACCCCGACGACCAACGCCGCGGCAAGCACAGAGGCAGCATACTGCCGTGCCATCTTCGTGCGCAGTTTCTTCAGGTAGCTAGCTACGATACAGCTGATGCTCAACTCTTGTGGTGTGGCCTGATCAAACTCCTTTTGCATGGAAGTGTATCGAGCAGACACGCCCTATATATACATGATTTCCATGAGCGTCCGGCTAGTTTACCGAGCATTTTGTTCAAATAATATTAAATTGGCGAGTTGCAAGTTGGACAACTGTGAGTTCGTTTTTTTTTTGGTTTAAAGTAGAAACTTCCCTACTGCAGATTACAAAATAATATGTACCAAGTCCAGACTGTGAGAAATAAAAGTCTGCCTGAAATAGTAATACCGTACATATAGTCAACTTGGCCAGCAAGTTTCTAGATCCTATGGTGATCATACCTGTACTCTGTTGTAAGTTGTATGTGTTAGAATTTATTATGTGGAAATAAGTGTTATCGTTAGACGATGAATAGTCATCATCTACTGTATACATATCGTTGACGAGTCATGTAGTATTACAGAAGATACAACCGTGGAAGACAGCAAAGAGGGCCGCATCTCTCACAAAGAAGCATCCAATTCTACTGTCTATGTTGTGGGCAACCGGAACAAGTTAGTCACCTGCTTTTACTTGGTAGATAGGGTGTGCCAAGTCTAGTACATTCAACCGAAACACTTCATGCAACTGGAAGCCAAGTCCTCATACCTTCTATTTCGATCTTTCTTTTGACATTTTCGACAACCGAAACAAATCATCTACTCTGTTGGCAACCGTACAAGTTGCCCGTTCAATCAAAACAAAACAAAACAAATCTCTTATTGTTAATTATAGCAGAATAATTTTCGCAACAAATAAATTTATAGCAGAATAATTTGGTAAATGGGATGACTTTGTGAAGGATACCTAATCTTCATACCCCCTTGATTTAGTTTTTTCTTTTGCCATTTCTCAGCCGTACTACATATCTATCTTTACTATTAAATGGGATTTGGTGATGGTGTAACCCATGGCAGAATTTTTCTGCCTCCCGATTCTGCCCCTCCGCAGACCAATTGTGGGCCGGCCCAATCAAAGAATATTTCCTTTTCTCAGTCAACGCATCAATCAAGGAATAAACAAATCAATTACTTGCCAAATAACTACCAGAATGATTGCTCCTATACTGCTCCCTGCAATCAATTCCAAGATCTTTACTTCCCGAAATAGCGCCTTCCCAGAAAGACAGCTTCTGCTTTCCGCGGCACAAGACTCCAATCCTGATTCCAAGATCATCAACTAACCACTGCAGCTGATCGGCGGCCGGAAAGGCTGCTTATCGTCATCAGCTAACCGCTGCAGCACCAGATCTCTCTCACGGTGGTTCGTAGTCGATATCTTCTCATCTGTTTACAGGTAAACAGAGCTGAACGAACTTGCCTATCCATTTGGTCCTGATGCGTACAGCCAAATCTAGCCCGTGCATGCAAATTGCCTATCCATTTGGTCCTGAGGCTTCAACTAGCTTCGCTGGGCGCGACTGAACCTGCAAATTTAGGAGTAAAGACTTATGGTATGAGTTGCAACTACCTCGATTTCAAGTTTCTGTTGAACAACAGAAAATGCGACCACTTGCTAATTCGTACAGCCAAGCCAGCCTGGATTTGTTTGCGATTTGTTTGCGATTCGTACAACCAAGCCGCATGATGCAAAGCTAGCTTGGACACTGTCTTCAGGTTTCTCTAAACCCTAAATGTTGCAAAGCCAAGCCACATAATGTTGTTGCTGCAACCCGTGGGTGCGTTTTGGTTCACAAGATTTCTAAACTTTCTGGAAGAAGTAAATTCCATACTTTCTATTTCCCGTAGCGTCGGATCAGGGGAAGGAAAAGGTTTGTTAACACTGGCTATTTTACTGGAATGTAATCATCTGATTTGCCAGAGGCAAGCATGGTGCAAGCCGAATAAAACAAAGGATATGAAGCATAAACAACTAATCACCGAAAATGACATGAATCATAAACAACTAATCACAGAAAAGGACATGAGAGAAAGTGCAGATCTGAAAACCACAACCCTTACAGTCAAAAAAAAAGAAAACCACAACCCAATATGGGTCCATCTTTGATTTGTTGACTAATACAGTTAAGTAATGCATATTTTACCTCGCTCGCATCTGCAAGTAAAGGGTTACCGTCTGCTTCCTACTTGAGAGTAACATCTGTGAGGTGAAACAATAGTAAAACCCCCAAACCGAAATTCAAGTAATTCACAAAATCACAACAATGTATCTCATCTTCGCTCAACCGAAAACAACCAGAAATAAAATACTGCAGGGGAATGCAAAAAGTTCAGCACACACCAGGTGAATGCAACAATCTCTCAAACATGACATCTGTACCCAACTATAAACTGTGAGCTTGGCGAGTGCAGGCTGCAGGGGAACGCATAGAAATTCAGCACACAACAGGATTGAATTTACATGATTGCTTTCCCCTCAATCCTCGTGGGTGTGTCCATCTACAAGATTACATTAAAATTTGTACTAGAGGATTGTCCTGAACACCTGATATGTTTCTGCATTTTAAACAGAAGGCTGAATGAACCTTAGGTGCAAAATAATCATGAAAGGACTGAATTTTTATATGCCCGTTGTGTATCTACTTTAAGACCAGAACCAGCTTCGTTCATTTCTATAGCTACGCTGGTTATTCCTATGGTGATAATGATTAATTCTATTAAAATTATCCTAGATAGCAGCAGACAGATCAAATAAAGAAGGCAACCCGGCACCACGACAAAGGATATTCTATGATTCGACACCTACCAAATACGAAATCATATTCCTAATCATCATGTACAAATATATAGAGATTACCTATTGTGTGTTTCCTCGCTCACCAATCCTCGCTAGCTGCATCAATCCGGCACCACGACAAATGAAGGGAGTCTGCGGCAATATAAATAGAGATTACCTATTGTGTGTGGGAGCAAGGCGGCAATTTACAGAAGTTTCTGCGTGGGATGGGACTCTGCGGTAGGGGGCGTGGGGAGCAGGCTGCGGGGATATGGGGGGCACCGGGCACAGGCCATGGGAGAGCAGACGGCGGTGAGGAGCTGACCGACTTCCACGAGCGAGCGCCGCCGTACCGGGCAGGAGGAGGAAGGAGGCGCGGGCGAGTGCCGCCGGGCCAGGCAGGAGGAGGAAGGAGGCGCGGGCGAGTGCCTCCGGGACGGAGAGGAGGAGAAAGATCTCCTCCAGGTTCTCGTCCGCGAGGGCCGGGAGCGAGAGCTGTGTCCTGCAATCGTGCTGCTGCTCTCCGCTGTGAGCGAGTGACCCGTGGAAGAAGATGGGAGCAGGAGTGAGGAATTGGGGATGGGGCCTACCGAGCGGACCGGGGAAGAAGATGGGTTCTTGGAATGAGGAATTGGGGATGGGGAATTGGAGAGTGAGAGTGATTGTTGTCTCCTTTTTCTACCTGCTTCGGTATAGAGTAGATCATCGACTTGTCCATGATGTATCTTTTTTTTCAGCTTCAGCAATCAGCATAGAGTAGAATGTCTACAGTTCTAACTTTGATCCTTCCTCTACTTAGAAACGATGCAAAAAAGTCATACGCTCGGAGCTGTGCAGACCCACATAGACTGAGATCAGCTAATTTAGACACCCCTCACAAAAATACTAATTTAGACATATTTTTCTCTGTTTAATTTTTCTGTGCTTAAAATAATCTGATTATTAACTTTTATTTTAATATATATGTTTTTAAATTATATGCAGGTATGGAGACAATAGGCACCAACACGATGGCGATGGATGGGAACACCAACTTATCGAGTTCTACACAATCGAAAGAGGTGCAATGAATTGGCAAAACATTAGGTAAAAGTATGATCCGTAGCAATGCACGATAATTCAACTATTAATATGCTTGTCTTCATTTGGTAGAATTCCGTCCTTGGTGGTGTGATCGTGTTGCTAATTTCCTGGTATCTGTACTTAGTAATCCATTGTTCGGTGTTGCAGGGTTGTTGGGCTAAGTTTCTAACTGAATAACCTCCGACACTAGCTTCTCCTGCCTGCCAGCTATCATGTTACTGCTATAGAGGAGTGCAGAGTAACCAGGATTTTCTTAGTACAGTGTTTATCAGCAGGGGCATGACAGTGTTGATACTTATTGGAATGTCTCTTTCAATCCTAATATTCAGCAATATGAGAAGATGGATGAATATGCGATTAGGTGTTCATCCAAAGTTTCCTTGAGAACTTATCTCGAAAATATTCTAATGTAGCCTGACGATATATTATTTACAAGCCTCAAAGTGTATTTTTCAGCATTCTCTTCCTTTTTTTAATGGCTACTTCTAAATATTAGGGGCGGTGCATTGGCAACTCTCAAATGTATCCTCTGTCAATACGACGGAATCAAGATTCACGCAATTATGGACGATGGAGTCGACGGGCCAACTGAGACGCCCAACGACGCGTCTATTATTGGATTTATCTATCATTCTATTTAATTAATGGAATAAAGTATTGATATCCTTCTAATATAAATTGTATTATTATGTTCATCATTTTTTATTCATTTTCGCTAAATCATATTTTTACATGGGTATAGTCAACAAATAATATATATTCCATGTATATGGGTCCATGTTTGATTTGTTGACTAATACAGTTAAGTAATGCATATTTTACCTCGCTCACATCTGCAAGTAAAGGGTTACCGTCTGCTTCCTACTTGAGAGTAACATCTGTGAGGTGAAACAATAGTAAAACCCCCAAACCGAAATTCAAGTAATTCACAAAATCACAACAATGTATCTCATCTTCGCTCAACCGAAAACAACCAGAAATAAAATACTGCAGGGGAATGCAAAAAGTTCAGCACACACCAGGTGAATGCAACAATCTCTCAAACATGACATCTGTACCCAACTATAAACTGTGAGCTTGGCGAGTGCAGGCTGCAGGGGAACGCATAGAAATTCAGCACACAACAGGATTGAATTTACATGATTGCTTTCCCCTCAATCCTCGTGGGTGTGTCCATCTACAAGATTACATTAAAATTTGTATGTATTCCTCTAAAGGAGAAAACACCATCTATTATTGGATGTATGTAATTTTTTTGAGAGAAATACACAATTGAACTCAATACTATGCTGTATAAAGTGACGCCGTAGCAACGCACGGGCATTCACCTAGTTACAGTAATATTCCAGTACTGTATCAGCTGGGTTAGCGTGGACCATGCTTAAATAAATGTTGCCAGTTAAATCGTGTGTAATCGATGTGTGCAACCAAAACAAGTTGCTCTTATTTTTATCTACCCAGTGCCAGTTGTTAGGGATATAGTTTACTTGCTAATTAAACAAAGTTTGCTCCAGCAATATACCTTAATACAAATGGTTAATGATATGAGTCCGATCCTAGCGTTATGTCGGCCAGACCCCACCACATCGCCATTTAGTTGGACTTTTATCATAGATGGATGGATGAGTTCTTTGTGTGTACGGGTCATCGTGCTCGGATGTACGGATGGACTAGGTACGTATATGGAGTGATGATGGCAGGAGAGATGGGAGTGATAGGCATGAAGGTTTCTTCTAAAAAAAGATAGGCATGAAGGTTAGTGAACAAGGGAAAGGAAGAATTCAGACATTCAATGATACCCCTACAATGCAATGCATATGTTCGAGTTCCAGAGGAATTGTAGGAGACGAGGTCGTGTTGGAAACTTGTTAGAGTTTTCATTTTTGAATTGTTCTTTCAAGCAAAAAGTCTGTTGGAGCATGGCGCCTGGCGCAATCTGAAGATCATGATGAGCGTTAGAGCCTAAGGGAAGGAGCAAGCAGAAATCAAATGGTTATACAAAATTACAATTAATGAGACTTCATCTAATTTGCATCTCTGATTACTTCTTTAAATGTCTTTTTGTACTCTCGCAGATCTTCGTGTGGCACAACCACATCACACGCGGCATGGCGGATATGGTGACCGGCCCTATGAGTTGTACATCGATACATGGCACAACTTTTATTAGATATATTTAGATAGGTAAAATGCAGAGTCGTTTCCATTAGGACGTGTCGAGTAGCACTCGGTGCTAGATTGTAATGTTTATGTCGAAATAGTTGACTTTTAGAAAGAATTTACAACCAGGGTGTGCAGGTCTAGAGGCAGTCGCTTGGCATATTTATAACCAGGGTGGCTTGCGACTTATTAGACGCTTACAAGATGCATAGGCACCTTGTACTTTTTTATTTTCCGTTGGTTGATCTACTTGTACACCTTGCATGACCCATGAGTTGTAAACTTTGAATTTTGAAACCATCCAATAAATAAGGTTGTGTGCATCAATTGATGCATAGGCAGAGGCCGGTTACCTCCCCTTTTCGAACAATAAAAACTACTTTGGCTGAAGAAGCATTATGACCACGTTGAGTGGAATTATCAACATAATGAGACATGTAAGACAATTGAAATTTGGGAGAAAGTAACATACTTCCAAAACAATGATTGAACCAAATATAAGTTTACTTCAAACATAAGATGTTTATTTATTTAAACCAGATGCAACACAAGGTCACTTTGCTAGTAATAAGGATACTCGTCTATCCTATTTTGTCGTTACTTCCACGACATCTCCCCCGTATCTTCGAACAATGTTGCTTCTGTCAAGGATTGCTGGTCCGAAGGGCCGGCCTTGCAAAGGCTTGGCTTCCCTAGTCATGCTTTTTTTTTGGGAGATTCGGAAATAGCACAATTCTAGGGTCTTCTGGAACCATGCTTCCACTCCCAACGTCGTTATCTCTAAGATTGAAGTGGAGGAAAAAATGTGGGGAGGGCTGGGGCCAAGTTATTGGGCAATGCAATGCCGGGAGAGTAATCCTTTGTGCAAAACCCTAGTGCTGGTTTTTGGCATTTGAACTAAAAAAATCTCTTAAACCTTCTTCTCTATTAATGAAAATGACAAATCTTTCACCACGTTAAAAAAAAGGGGGGCTACAGTTTGTCCAATCGAGCAATTCACGGGGACAAATAGATACGGCCAGTCCCTAGGCTCGTGGGGTACTCTGAGTTCGTGGTGGTGCAGCTGGTACTCAGCCTCGAGCGGTACAACGTCTCAACGGCCGACCTAGAAGCATGCTCGTCGACCTAGCCGGGCTGCCCTCCTTGGCTGAAACCATCACGTTCGTAGAGAAAGTGCACGGTATCCCCAAGGATACCTTCAAGGTGTCGGACGACGACGATTTCGAAGGTGTGTGTGTTGGCGCCACCGCCGCCGCCTCGTCCTCGCGGCTCACAGACAGATGAAAGGGACAAGTTAGAGAGGGAATGGGTTGCTCGAGTTTGCTAGTAACTCTAGGTTTTTGTTTTTGCAAAAACAAATTCACTGCTGGAACGCTGCCAGGTGGGTCCTAAACTCACCACGTCATCGAATGCAGTGTTGTAACAGGGACCAGTGACTGTAGGTCCAATATCACACGTATTTTGTGAAGGTGAAACCATTATTTTTGAATTGCAATCAACAACTGACCCAGGTCGACAAGTCTTTGGACCAGCGATGCATTTTACTATTTATGGATAGGTTAACAAGTCGGTACCTGTTATGGTATGTTTTTTAAAATCTTCCACTATTCGGACGAGTTGTCACGATTGTGCAAAATCGCAAACTGATTATGTCTTAACAGCGGACCTGGCAAGCTGGGACCGCATGTAAGCGTTGACAAAATATACTTCGAAGCACAATTAATTGCATTGTAAGAGTTATCCGCATAATGGAGGTATGAGTGTTCAAGAACTGTTTAATTTCAAACCATAGAAACCGTGGGTCGCTACTTATCCGCAAGACTGGAGAGATGAGTAGCTTCCTCACCCAATTAATCTGAAATTAATGAACGAAATGGGGTCAAACCAGCTTGTTGAATGCCGGTTTGCACAAATTCAATTGGAACGTTACTGAACACATTTAAGTGGAGCCATTTTGAAAATCGCAAGGTCAGAATGCCAAACCTTTGCCACCCCTGTGATAAATCCAGTATAAATAGGGGATGGCTGTCGAGTGTCGATAGATGCACTACAACTGAAAGCAAAAGGAGCTTAGCTGGCTAGGGCTACACACCAGTCCACAGCAGTTGAGTAGGTCAACTGTGTTCCCGGCTGAAGTAAGATGGCACATCAACTTGCCGCCGCCGTGCTGGTCGTCCTCGGGGTCTTTGCATCCATATTCCCTACTGGTACGATCTTAACCATGCATAAGTTCTACACAGCACTAACTAATTATTTGCACTTCACGTACGATTTGATGATGGGACGATGACAGGGGTCTTTGCATCCATATTTCCTACTTCACGTGCCGGCGTGTGCTACGGGGTGCACGGCGACAGCCTGCCGTCGGCGGCCGAGGTGGTGCAGCTCTACAAATCCTACAAAATCGCCTCCATACGCATCTACGAGCCGGACGTCCGGACGCTTCTGGCACTCAAGGGCACCGAAATCGCCGTGCTCATGGACGTGGCCGACGAGGACGTCCCGCGCCTCGCCGCCTCCACCTCCGCCGCTGCCGCCTGGGTCAAGCTCAACATCCAGCGCTACCTCCCGGGCGTCTCCTTCCGCTACATCTCTGTCGGCAACGAGATCACCGGCTCTGCCACGCAGAGCATCGTCCCGGCAATGAAAAACCTCAACGCCGCGCTCTCCGCCGCCGGCCTCGCGGACATCAAGGTGTCGACGACTATCAGGATGGACGTCCTCTCCTCGTCCTCGCCGCCGTCTAGCGGCCTGTTCAAGGACGCGTACACGAAGGACGTCGTGGCGGTCCTGAACAGCACCTACGACACGGGCATCACTGCGCCTCTGTTGGTTAACGTGTACCCCTACTTCGCCTACACTGGCGACACCAAGAACATCGACCTCAACTACGCGCTCTTCCAGCCCAGCTCCACCGTCGTCCTGGACAACGGACTCAACTACACCAACCTCTTCGACGCCATGGTCGACGCCGTGTACGCGGCGCTGATGAGGGAAAACGTGGTGGTGCCCATCGTGATCTCGGAGAGCGGGTGGCCATCCAACGGCGGCGTCGGCGCTAGCGTCGCCAACGCACAGACGTACAACCAGAACCTCATTAACCACGTCGGCACCAAAGGCACGCCCAGGATGCCCTATCACCTGGAAACGTACGTGTTTGCCATGTTCAACGAGAACCAGAAGACAGGGGCTGAGGCGGAGAAGCACTTTGGGCTGTTCAATCCGGACAAGTCGCCGGTGTACCCCATAAAATTCTGAATGTTTCATGTATGAAAATGATGTAGATGTCAACAATTTAAGATGCAAGATTCATGCAATTAATTCACATAAGTTTAGGAAATCATTCCAGAAGGGAAAAAGAGCATGAGCGGCTCCGGCGATTCTGGAGGCGATTCCGCGCCGCCCCGCCGCAGCCCTGTTTCGCCGGCCTCCCCCCTTCGCTTCGGCTTGCTCCCCACCACCCTCCTCCCCTTCCCCGAGCCCACGCCATTCCCCGAGCCCTCGCCCTTCCCCGGGATCCTCGACGCCGGTGGTGAGCCATCTCAGCTCGCGGACGTCGTGACTCTCGCGCGCGATGTGGAGCCTGCGGAGGACCTCCCTCCCGTTGCTTCCTCGCCTTCGCCCGAAGCTCAAACCTTCGTCCCTCGTGCTTCAAGCAGTGGTGCGGCCCAGCTCTACCGTGCGCATGCGCGGCTGCCCGGCAAGCTCCGAAAAACCCCAGGTTCGGCATTTCTCCTCTCTGTTTTCCGCCGCTTTCACACCATGGTTGCTTTCTCCCCTTTGCATCCCAAGTTGCGTGCTTCTAGTCGCTTCTGGATCACGCCTTCATCCCCCTCCTTGCGCTGCAATGGCTTTGTCGTCAAAAATGCGCTGAACTTCTGCTTCACCGACCTCGGCGACTCCTTCGTCGTGTGGCATGTCGGTGCCTTGACCTTCTCCTCGCTCGCCGGCTCCGAGAAGATATCCAACATGATCACCGCCAAAGGATCGTTCAGCTGCGGCCAGTCCTCCTTCCTCCTCCACTCCTCTCGCGCTGCCGCCATGGATGCCGAAGCTCGCCTGCTGCGTCCTGCCAACGACGAAAACCCTAATCTGGTGACTACGGTCGTGGGTCCTGTGGCCCCCGCTGTCAGGCAGGAAAACGGGATCTTGGTCTCCGCGGGCCTGGACTTGACCAGTCAACCCGCGTTTGACCAGGAGAGTCTCGGCCTGGGCGACGTGGCAGCTTACCCTCCTCTCGTTTCCCCCACGCTAGGCCTACCGACGAGGACCCACCCGTCATCGACCTTAACCATGCCCCTGCCTTATCCCCTGCCACATCGCACGCCTCTCCTCCCTCATCTCGCACGCCCCTCCCCTCCTTTCCCATCGATGGCGATGTCAGCGCCGCTGCGGCGGGTCTCGCGTGCTGCCGCGGATTCCAACGCACGGCGCCCCCATCCCCTACCTCCCTACGCACCGCGCTCGCCTCCCTCTCTCCCCGTTCGCCTACGACCCCGCACAGTCCCATCGCTGCGCGTGACCTCACTGGATTTGAGAGCACGCGGGCTGTAGAGATGGAGTGCGCCGCGCAACCCTATCCTGCCACTCCGCCGCGCCGCTCAGCCCATGATGAAGCCGTTGAAGACGCTCCTCCCTGCTCCTATTTAGAGTCCGCGCTCTCCCCTTCTCCTCCACCACCACCTCGTCACCGATCTCTTGTCTTCCAGCCCGTTCCCAACTGACGCCTCTACTTCCGCTGCCTCTGCACCGCTCATCTGGTGCGGGAGTGCAGGGATCTCGTGCGCTGCAAGTGCGGGCGCTCCGGCCACCGACGTTCATCGTGTAAGCTCGCCCCCCTTCGCCTTTCCCTCTTCCACGGCTCCGTTTCCGCGTCCTGTTCTCCTTCTCCCTCGATCTCTCACTCTCCCCTTTCCTCCCCTTCTAGGATGCCGGACTTCATCGACCTTGGGAGCTCGAGCTCCGGCTCTCCCACTGCCCGCCGATCCGCCTCGCTGCCCCACTCTCCCCAGGGGCAGTGGCTAGCCCGCTACTTCGACGACGTCAACAGGCAGAGTCGTGGCCCGCCGATGTTCCGCCCCGCCCCCCGACGCCCTTCCCACGCGGCACCATGCTGTCGCTTGGCTCGACATCCTCCATCGCCACGGCAAGCGCCGCTTCCGCAACTATGTGGACTGGCGCGCCGCGGCCACCCATCGCGCCCTCCCCTCTTTCCACGCCTGCCGCTGCGGCCCAGGCTCTGCCCACTGCTGCGGCGTGGCCGCAATTCCCGCCTGCCGCCGTGGCTCACGCACCTCCGACGTCTGCCGCCGAGACCCACGCCCCACGCCGGCCGGCGTACGCGGAGTGCTTCATGCCCCTCATCAACGACAACTCGAGGTCCCGCCGCTACGCCTTCGCCATCATCACCCCTCCCTCGGCCAGCCCGGCTTTGTGCTTCGCCGTGCGCTTGAGGAGCTCGGCGGCAACCCCACGGTTCAGCTCGCTGCCTCCTACTACGGCTCGCTCATGGTGCGGTTCTCCTCGGAGGAGGACCGGGAACGCTCCATCGCCCTCATGCCGCTCATCTTCCTCGGCCACACCATCACGCTCGAGCGCCCGGAGAACGCCGACACCAAGTTCGGCTGGCGCTACTCCTGTTTCGCCCAAATCTCGGCCACGGGGTTCCCCCTTGAGCACTGGGACGAGGGCGGGATTCGGACTGCTTTCCGCCCCATCGGTAGCGTCTGCTGCATCGACCCCCTGTGCCTCAACGAGCTGGACTTCTCCGCTGTCCGCCTTGTCCTCCACCTCGAGCATGAGACCGACATCCCTCATGCCCTTCTCCTCCGCGAAGGTCCGCTCAGCAGAAGGGGGCTCGAGGGAGAAACCTCCACGGAGGTCCGCATCCACATCGTCCGCACCTGGGCCTCCGTGCGGGGCAGCTTCAACCACGACGGCCACTTCACTTGCGGCGGCGGTGACACGCCGCGTCGCGGCGCGCGGCGCCTAGACGACATCGACAGTGACTCCCTCGAGCCCCCTTCTGCTGAGCCGACCGCTGACACGGGCCCCGAATCTGGCCTGCCGCTGGATTCCGGCCTGCCAAGCAGTGGGTCTGGGGCCGTTGACCTTTGGTCACGCGTCCTTGCCCGTAGGGCCCAGTCCCTGGCCCAGCCCAGCCCATCTGCCCCCGTGGACCTCTGGAACAGGATCCTGAGCCGCAGGCTGGCGACCCAGTTCCCTGAAGACGGGCTCGACGCGGACCAGGTGATCTCCTCGGCCCATGAAACTTCTTTGCTTCCTAACTCGCCCACTACCTTATCCGTTCCTGACGTTCCTTGCTCTCCTCCCCCTATCCTCCTGCTGTAGTGGTACGACACCCTCTCCACGCCGCCCACTGATGCATGTAAAATGCATACATGAACTTTACATTTTATTACATGTTATTCCATGTTATTTGCATCATATAAGGGTTATATTCATGATTTATATTGAGTTTTGGGGATAATTAACAACTTCCCCATTTTTCTGGAATTAACCCTGCGCTGTCAGAAAACCCCTTTTTCTATATTTTGATGTTTCAGGGACCCAAACGACGTCCAAATGACCTAAGATTTTACGGGGATCGCTTTTCTGGAAGGAACGAAACGTAGGCGCAAAGGAATCGAAGAAACGGAGACCAGAAGGCCGAAAGGGGTGGGCCCACGTGGCCAGATTCTCTGACCGCGTGGGACCCACCAAACTGGCCCTCGGGCCTCCGCTGTCGTCGAACTTTCTTCCCGAAGCTTCGTCTTGACCTAAAAACGACTATATATAGACCCCCCAGGGCTTTCGCGAAAGAGAGCGCCGCCGAAACACAGAAACCACGAAACAGAAAGCTGGAGCTGAAGATTGGAGGGGGAAAACTCCGGCGGGGCGCTGCCGGTGTGGTCTCCTTCCCCTCCAACAACATCTCCACCGACACCATGATGAAGAGGGAGTAGTCCACCCCTGGACTATGGGTTTGTGGAAGTAACTTATGTATCTCTCCTCTCTATGAGCTTCACTAATTAGTACCGTATAAGCTGCTGAACATGATTACGGTCATCTATGTAATTCCTTTGTGGTGGATATTTATTATGAGTTAATACATGTTTGAGATTGCAATGGTTTTGTTACAGTTATGAAAGTAGATGCATATTATGTACCCCGTTCTTATTTACTTGTCATGATCAAGCATGTTTATGAGAGCATGTGAGGGGAACGTGTGCATTAGTTGGAGTAACGGGGGGTGGCTAGTGCAGTGAACGTAAACGTGAGAGAAAGTTCTGCGATCCACTTGGGTTTTCTACCTTACTTTGTTGCCTCACTAGGGATAAACAAAAATATCATGCTACCGGAGAGTGGATGTGACCTTTGCCACTACCTCCATGACTAGATCTAGAATGTTCTTATTTTAACTTCATGTCATTGAACTTATAGCTATGCTCTGATTTATCTTAATTACTAAGGTGTTATGATTTAGTTCGCATCTTGGTGGAGCATAAGAGAGAGAACAACTTATACTTGAGATCTCTATGTTAGGACGTGATGCCTATATTATTAATAACTTGTCAAACCATGTCTTGCCATCTTACATGTTAATTTTAGTGTTCCATTGTCTACCACGTTATCAAGAGAGAGTGCATTTGTGAAACCTTGAACCCCGGTCCATTTTTAATCATAAGAAACACCTTTCCAACATTTTTATCATCACTTTTGTTTGCTGCCATTATTAAATCTGAAAATACAAAAACACTTTTACATCTTGCATTCATCATAAAAAAACCCAAAAATATCATTTATCATTACTACCATCATCCTTGCATATTTAGTTTACCATCATTGCATATTTACTACTGTTTGCATATTTATTTTATTATCATTCTCACACCTTGTGCTTGACAACCACTTGGTGAGGTTGAGGGCACAAAACAATTTATTTTGTTGCAGGTTCTCAAGAGAAGAATAAGAAGATAACACCTGAAATACTGGTTCCCCGAGAGTTCGATATTAAACCCTCGAGTCACCCCTCGTGGGGAAAACTGTCTTCCACTACTACATACACTCTGCACTTGGAGTCTCAACCTAACCCATTTACTTTTCACGCCGGTAACCACACGAAGGCCGTCAAGACCGTTTTCTGGCGCCGTTGTGGGGTAACTACGTGAAGGGCCATCACCCACGCCTCTGGTCGCCGACGATGACGACGTCCCGCGCTCTGCCGTCCCCCTGCTCTCCGCTGGTGGCCGTGACGCGGCCGCCTCTGCTATGGCAGGGGCCATCTCCGCCGTGGACTTCGCCGCTCTCGGGAACGAGCACGAGTCCGACGCCCGCAAGCGTCGCGCCCGTCGCAAGCGGGCCTCCGACTCTGCCTTCAAGGCCAGAAGCAGCTCCCACCTCGCCTCCAAGGAGGCGCCACTCTTCACGGACATGCTGACCAAGGCCAAGAACGCCAAGGCCAGCCGCTTCGACTGCTCCAAGGGCTCGCCGCGTTTCCGCGCGGCGGCGGCGGCGGAAATCGACCTCGACGGCACACTGTCCGGTCCCATCCCCGTGCGCAAGCTCAAGGCCCTCGGTGTCCCCTGCGGTGTTGACCCCGCTGCTCTGGACGCTGAGGCCGCGGTGCCCTCTTCGGCGCCATGATCGACCTCTGCTCCTCCGGGGCTCCCGTCCGTGCGTCTCCCAACTTAGCGACGAGACTCGGAGCCCCCGCGCGCCGCTGCGCCGGCCGCACTGACTGCACGCTTGCGGACGCCACTCTTAGAGCTTGGCTTGCCCCGCCCCTGTTCCCGCCCTTGTCGCACCTCCCCTGTAATGGCCTTAGGCCTTTTTATTTCCCTAATGAAGCTGCAGTCTGCTTTTGCTACACCGTGGTGTCTCCGCTGTTTCATTATGTTATTAAACTTTGATTTTCGTTTTGGTTCCTGGAACCTCCGAGGTCTTGGTGACGATGATAAGTGCAAAGTGGTCAATGCGGACGTAGCTAACCTGCGGCTTCATTTCCTCGCGATCCAGGAAACTAAGCTCCTCGCCCTCTCTGTCTCAAAAGCTAACTCGTTCCTTCCTCCCAATCTCCGCTCTTACGCCCACATCGACTCCTCTGGCGGAATTATTTCGGCATGGGACCAAAGTCACTTCTCCCACGCCAACACCTTCATCTCTGATTATGCGCTTTCCACCGACCTAACGACTACTGTGGATGGGATCCGTTTTAGAGTCACCAACCTTTACGCTCCCTGCACCCATGCGCTTAAGGCTGACTTCCTCCAAAAACTCCCCTCACATGATCCTGGTGACGACACCCCTTGGATCATCTGTGGGGATTTTAACCTTTGTCGCGATGCCGCTGACCGAAACAACGACAACCTCAACCAGAACGAGGCCGACATGTTTAACGACTACATCCACTCTCTCTGTCTTGTCGAGCTCCCCCTCCGTGATAGGCTCTACACCTGGTCTAACAAGAGGGCGACCCCCACTCTGGTTCGTCTCGACCGCTTCCTGATAAACAATGCCTGGAACTTCCTTTTCCCTTCATCCTATCTTTCCTCTCACTCCCGAGACACTAGTGACCATGTCCCCCTGATCGCCACTATCTCCTCTAAAATGCCCCGATCCTGCATTTTCCGTTACGACCGCTCTTGGGCGCTTCATGACGGGTTCTGTAGGGGGATCCGCTCGTCCTGGACCTCGTCCCACCGTCCTGACGCTACGGCTCGGCTTGTTTGTCGCCTCCGTGTCTGCCGCATTTTCTGCAAGCGGTGGACGAAGAACTCCAACCACTTTGCCCAGAGAGAGACTGATGCCCGCCTTCTTATCACCCTGCTTGACCTTGTCGAAGAAAAACGCCCGCTTTTTCCCCTGGAATGCCGCCTCCGCTCCCTGACGGTAGACGCCCTGCATCTTTCCATCAGAGAGCGATGGATGTACTGGCACACGCGCTCCAAGGTTCGCTACGCTCTGGAAGGGGATGAAAACTCTGGGTACTTCCATGGTCTTGCCTCCTGCAAGCGTCAGAAAAACTCTATCCCAGTCCTCCTCATCAACGGCGTCGAGCACACTGACCATGTTGCGAAAGCTGACATCCTTGCCACCTTTTTTCGTGGCCTTCTCGGGACCGCTACCCCCTGCACCTGGAACTTCGACCTGGCCGACCTCTACCCTGCCCTCACGCTGCCCCCCAACCTTTCCGCCCCCTTTTCGCCCACCGAGATCACTGACGCGCTCTTCGCCATGAACAAAAACTCCAGCCCGGGGCCCGATGGCTTCGGTCCGAGTTTTTTCTCCAAGTTTTGGTCTGTGCTCTCTCCTGATGTGATTGCCATTGTCGACGACTTCTTTAACCACACGATCGACCTTACCAGGATCAACAGGGCCCACCTCATTCTTCTTCCCAAATTTGAAGCCGCCCAAACTCCTGGAGACTTCCGACCCATCTCCCTGCAAAATTGTATCGTCAAAATCATCCCTAAGGCTCTCACCACTCGCCTCCAATCTTCCATCCACGCTATGGTTGACCCCGACCAAACGGGGTTTTTATCCGGGCGCCGCATCTCCGGAAACATTATCTACGCCGCCGACCTCGTCAGGTGCTGTCACGCCAGGAAAGTGCCTACCCTCGTCTTCAAGATCGACTTCCGCAAAGCCTTCGACTCGGTCAACTGGGACAGCCTTATCCTCATCCTCCGTGCTCGCGGCTTCGATGACCGCTGGTGTCATTGGATGCGTTCCATCCTCGACACTGGACACACCGCCATTGTTCTCAACGGTGTTCCGGGGCCCTGGATTCGGTGCAAGAATTGGCTCCGACAAGGCGATGCCCTGTCCCCCTACCTCTTCATCATTGTTGCCGACGTCCTCCAGAAGATGATCCGCTCCGCTTCCCATCGTGGACTTCTGAGACACCCTCTGGAAGACTCCTCCCATCCTCCAGTTCTCCAGTACGCCGACGATACCCTGATCCTCTGCCGTGGAGATATCGACAACGCCACCAACCTTAAGCGGATTCTCGATGACTTTGCTCCTGCCACGGGACTCGCGATCAACATCCACAAATCTTGCTACATCCCCATGCACACCGACAGCACTCTAGCATCAGACATCGCGTCCATTCTCGGCTGCCCCATTTCTTCTTTCCCCCAACCCTACCTCGGCCTTCCCCTATCCCCCACAAAACTTCCGCTTTCAGCTTATTCCTCGCTCATCTCTTCCGGAGGACGCCTGGTCCTCTGCAACGCTATTCTTAACAACCTAGCCACTTACTTTATGTGCTCCTTCCTGCTTCCCCGTGGTGTGATTGAGGCGATTGACAAGCGGAGACGTGCTTTTTTCTGGACGGGTAAGGACACTTGCTCCGGGGCCCGCTGCCTAATCGCTTGGGACAAGGTTTGTTTTTCTGTGCAGGCACGTGGCTTCGGGATGAGGGACCTCCAACGGCAAAATACTGCGCTCCTGATGAACTTCGTCCACAAGCTCCACCAAAACGAGGATCTCCCGTGGAAGGACTAGTTCTTCTGCCAAGCCGGCACCGACCTTGGCGTCGCCTCTTCACGACCCTCCTTCATCGACAACATTGTTACCCACTGCCTCAGACTTTACCGCTCACTCACCAGCTGCACCGTCCATGACGGGCGTCACGTCTCTTTTTGGCTTGACAGGTGGCTCCCTGGAGCTACCCTCCACGTCAGGTACCCTGCTTTGTTCTCCCATTGCACCAGGCCTCACATCTCCGTGTCTGCGGTCTCCTCCGACGGACTGCCTCTCCAGCCCCGGCTATCGACTGCTGCGGCTTGCGAGCTTCGCGACATCCAGCACATCATCGACGGTGTGTTGCTCGACACTCTCGAGGACGAGAGACGCATGGCGTGGGGGGCCGACACCGCCGTCACCTCCCGCTCCTTCTACCGCACCATGGCCACCGGTGGCCAGCTCGACGCCTCCGCCATCATCTCCTGGGGATCCCGCCTCCCCTCCAAGATCAAGATCTTCTGCCACCTCGCCGACGCCAGCCGCCTCAGCTCGCGCGCAAACCTTCACCACAAAGGTTGTGCGCCTTCCGACGCCTGCGAGCGATGCCGAGACACCGAGACCTGCTGCCAGATCTTCTTCAACTGCCCCGTTTCCCGCGACACTTGGACGAGGCTAAGGGTCGCGACCACACCGACCGCCTCGCTTTGGGATATTCAGTGCCCGGCCGCCCTCACTCTTTGACTCGACGTGTGGCGCTTAGGGTGGCGGCCACCTTGTGGAACCTATGGAAGGCCCGCAACGACGCCACCTTCAACGCAAAGTCTACCACACCTCCCGAGATCCTCCGCCGTGCCGCCGATGACATCGATCTTTGGGGACACCGCTACCCGCAGGCGGCCCGACCCGATATTGACATTGTCCGCGCCTACATTCATAGTTGTTCTTTATGATTCTTGCTTTGTCGGACGTCTCCGACGATGATGTAACTCTCCCTCTACCCCACTGTTTTTCTGATCAAAACTTTGTATGCGTTGTGAGGTCGATGCCCCTTTGGTGGGCGTTTATTTCGAGTTATATAACAACCGGTGGGGAATTCTCTTCCCCCCCCCCCCCCCCCCCCCCCCCCCCCCGCAATCTCGAAAAAAAAATAAGTTTAGGAAAAAACCTATTTATACTGTTCCCAGATATAAGACGTATAACTTTATTTTGAGTTCAAAGCTTACTTTTTTGGAAAATGCTAGGGGAACTTCAAAGCTTATTTAGTTTGATCAATATTCAGGCCCGTCGACGGGGCTGTGCGGGCTGGGTGACCACACAAATTTTTAGGGCTCCCATTCCTCCACTGCACAGCCCAGCCTTCTTTCCTTTCGTTTATTTCCCAGGTAATTATGATCGTGAGGCGTCGTACGGTCGTGTAAGACGGTCATCAATCGATCAGGTTGACTCAAAACTATAATTCCGGATCAATTAATCGATTATACTCCTCCGATCCATTAATTGTGTCGTGAGAAAACAGCATAATCAGCACAAATCATACGTGTAACTTTCGACGGTTTTTTCGAATCGGAGGTAATACTTTATTTCTTCAATACCTATCAAAAGTACCAATCAATCCGACCGATCAGAATAAAAAAAAATAATCGCCCCGCGTTCCTGCCGAGTTCATGTCAGGGCAAGGTTGCCAGGATACCAGCCGCTGGTCCTGTCTCAATTTGATCTATCAACGAGACGACCACAATCATCGTTCTAGAGCAGCAAGCCAGCAACCCAAATCAATTGACCGTCCCGCGTCGCAACGCCCATAATGCCGAGCTCGAAGGCTTTTCTTTTACCCGCAAAAGAAAAAAAATCGTGTGCTGTTTGTTCAATCCATCCATATTACTATTTTTTGGTTTATAAACAAGAAAAATCGTGTCTTGTAGAAATACAGAGTGTTATTAACAGCATCAGAACAGAAAAGGCTATTAGTTGAACGTTTAAATAAAGGGCTTCATTTTACAATTCGCACTGGTACTCAAATTTTTGGAAACGGGCTGCCAATATACATTAAACAATTTTTACTATGAATTTTTGTATGTCAATTTCTTGATACTGATTTGTACGTAGAAGTTTTTTTTTTAAAGCCCACGTATATTCAACAACGTACCACATACAACGTACACAGTACAAGAACAAAGAACAGAGTACAATACGCGGGGAAATCAGAACCAGAAACGAAGACGTCTTCTTCTCCAACATCGACGACGGAGGTCGCCAACCACCTTCTTACCGCTGCCTGAGAGCGCCTTCCTTGAAGAAAGAGGCCGCAGAGCTTGTCCGCCGCCCCGCGACGGAGCCTTTGCCGGTAAACGGGCACGGCCAACGCCCTCCCTCTCCGGCAACACCACCTAGCCGCAGCCACGCCATCGAAGTCGAAGCAGGACGAAGCCGCCGACCTCGTCCGGTCCTGGGTTCCGGCCGCCAGATCCACCGCCACCACAGATCTGGCGGAGAACTAAGGTACACGAGAGCCACACCGGGCCCCCAGCACCTGCAAGTCGAAGAAGACGACGCCAAGCTCCGAAGAAACTCACCGCCGGAGAAGATCTTCTCGACACCAAACCAACCCCCAGCCGCGCCAACTTCTCCAGAGCACCGCCGGCGGTATCCCCACCCTACTCTACCATATGTACAGGCCGGGGCCGGGGATCCCCCACCCTCCCGCCGCCGAAGCAGCAGACGGAGAGGAGGAATCCCACGGCGCCGCCGGCGCGCACGCGGTGAGTCGACGGAGTCGCCCAAAAAAAGTCGCCTTTCGCCTCTCTCTCTACAGTGACGGGGAGGAGGGGAAAGATGCTAATGATTTGTACGTAGAAGTTTATTTTCTTAGTTTATAAAATTTATCGAACATTTGAACCGTTGATTGTGACTACATTTATACACCTGATGTTTTTGTGAGTACATATAATGTACCTTTTTTGCGAAAATAATACATGTACGTATACGACATGATCTAAACCGTAATTTTTTCTTGGCAAAGCATATTGCTTATGAAAAAAACTATAAATTAGCCTAGGGCCCATGTTATGAAAAAAAATCATAACGATCAAAGGAAGTATACCCTTTGGTCGGTTTGAACTCTGGTTTTATCACACTGTCTTCGTTTTGTGATACTGGCCCTTCTTTATGTACAGTAGCTAGGTTGTGTGTGTTCTAGAAAATCCGTTCCTAACGTCTGCCCCTTCCGTATGGCCATCGTGTTCAAGCAGTCGCAGGAGGACACCATGCTTGCGAGTGTCTTCTCCTCGCTCAGCGGTCAGTGGTGCCAGACGCTGGAGCTTCCCCTGGTCTGGCAAGTCTGCTCGATCTGAGCCTTGCATCGTAATCGCGACATCTTTTACCAGCCGCTTGTCGAGCGCCGCATCCTTGCGTTTGACACGGACCAACGGAGACTGACCACGTTCCAGCGACCAAGATGCTGCAACATGCGCCTCCACAAGGCGAGCGGCAGTGTGTTCGGCCTAACCGGGGTGGAGTGTTTCAGCCTGCGCGTGTGGGATGCCGACGTGAAATTTCCAGAAGATCATCCTATAAAAAAATTGATTAAAATCTATTCGTAGCAACGAACGGGCATTGTGCTAGTATGTCTTATACTACCTTTGTTCAACAATATAAGCCTTTTTAGCTAGCTAGTTTAGCTTACTAAAAAAGGCTTACTTTATGGATTGGAGAAAGTATTTTGTAGTGGAGGAAGTATAATATTTTCCTAAACTTATTTACGTTTTGTTTTCCCCTCCTACTGATCAGATGCAGTCGTCCTATACACGGTTTAGAAAATATACACAATTCTTATCTAGGTGCTAAAATTGCATGATTCTCACAGGCTTAGTTTCACCATACACTGCATATTTTGAAGGATTATTTGGAATTCAAGAGTGACAATTAAGTGTAAATGTGTCATGGTTGCTCTGTAACAAACTTATGTACTGTTTGTTTTGATCACATGCAGACATTTGCATAAATCTTGTACCTTAATTTATTGAAATCTCAATCATTTGTATACATGAAGCATTCAGAATCTTATAGGGTACACCGGCGACTTGTCCGGATTGAACAGCCCAAAGTGCTTCTCCGTCTCAGCCCCCGCCGGCTTCTGGTTCTCGTTGAACATGGCGAACAGGTAGGTCTCCAGCGGCTGCGACCTATACGGTGTGCCCTTGCCGACGTGGTTGATGAGGTTCTGGTTGTACGTCTGTGCGTTGGCGACGCTGGCGCCGACGCCGCCGTTGGAGGGCCACCCGCTCTCCGAGATCACGACCTGCAGGACCACGTTTTCCCTCATATTCGCCGTGTATATGGCGTCGACCATGGCGTCGAAGAGGTTGGTGTAGTTGAGCCCATTGTCCCTCACGATCGTGGAGCCGGGCTGGAAGAGCGCGTAGTTTGTTATAATACGAGATGAACAATAACGAAGAACGATAAGTAAACACTGCTGAGGACACGAGATTTAACGTGGAAAACCCTTGCAACACACAAGGGGAAAAAACCACGGGCGCCAGCCAGCAAACAACTTCACTATTTCGGTGGGTGTTTACAAACGCCGTGGGTTATCGAATAGACGCGATAAACCCAAGCCTACCGGCGACGGGCCTAGCTCCGCTCGTCAGAAGATAGCCTCCTCAATTGAATTTGGATCACAATATAACAAACTCCACCTTGAGACAAATTCCTTGTAGCATGAACTTCAACAATCACCTGAATCAACAAAGAAAACACTTGCTGGCGCCAAACAGCCACTTGGGCTAAACAGTTATACCAACCAAGCTCGAGCAAAGCTCAAACTTGGACACAGGAACAGGCTTTGTCATCATATCAGCAGGATTATCATGAGTACTAATCTTGCATACCTTCAGTTTACCTTGCAACCACATGGCGAACATAGTGATACTTAATATCAATGTGCTTTGTCCTCTCATGGAACATCTGATCTTTAGTAAGATAAATAGCACTTTGACTGTCACTAAATAACTGAATGCAAGAATCATCTCCACAAAGCTCAGCAAACAGACCTTTCAGCCAAACAGCTTCTTTACATGCTTCATTAATAGCCATGTACTCAGCCTCAGTAGTAGATTGTGCGGGAACATCCTGCAAACTAGCCTTCCAGCTAACAGCACAACCACCAACAGTAAATACATAACCTGTGAGGGACCTCCTCTTATCCAAGTCGGCAGCATAATCTGAATCCACATAGCCTACGAGTCCCTCACCAATCCTGCCAAACTTCAAGCAAGCTTTAGATGTGCCGCGCAGGTACCTGAAAATCCACTGAACAGCTTTCCAATGTTCTTTACCAGGATTAGCCATGTAACGACTGACCAAACTCATAGCATATGACAGATCAGGACGAGAACAAACCATGGCATACATCAAGGAACCAACAGCACTAGAATAAGGAACTCGAGACATGTACTCAATATCATCATCAGAAGTAGGACATTGCAAAGCTGACAACTTGAAGTGAGAGGCAATAGGTACTAACAAACTTTGCATCATGCATATTAAAACGATGAAGAACTTTCTCAATGTATTTTTCTTGACTAAGAAATAGCAAACTAGACTTTCTGTCCCTCTTAATTTCCATGCCTAGTATTTTCTTAGCAGGACCAAGATCCTTCATCTCAAACTCACTACTTAATTGTGCCTTTAAAGTAGTGATCTCTTTCATGCTCTTGGCAGCAATCAACATATCATCAACATATAGCAGCAAATAAATAGGCGATCCATCAACAAACTTCATGTACACACAGCTATCATACTGAGATCTCATAAAACCATGTGCAAGCATAAATGAATCAAACCTTTTATACCACTGTCGTGGTGACTGTTTCAGACCATAAAGGGACCTCTTCAACTTGCAAACAAGATCCTCCTTACCAGGCACAACAAAACCTTCAGGTTGGTCCATGTATATCTCCTCCTCCAACTCGCCATGCAAAAAGCAGTCTTAACATCTAACTGCTCAAGCTCAAGATCATGCATAGCAACAATACCAAAGAAAGCACGAATAGAACTATGCTTCACAACTGGGGAGAATACATCAGTATAATCAACACCTGGAATTTGACTGAAACCTTTTGCTACTAACCTTGCCTTAAACCTTGGAGGCTCAACAGAGACAAACCTTCCTTTCTTTAAATATCCACTTGCAGCGGACAGCCTTCTTTTGTTTAGGCAAGTGCACAACATCCCATGTGCCATTCTTCTCAAGCGATTGCATCGCACCTAGCCACTTCTCTTTATCAACCGAAGCAATGGCTTCAGTGTACGTAGCTGGTTCAGCATCTTGCTCCACCTGTTCAGCACAACTCAAAGCATAATGAACAATATCACACTCTTCAATTAAACGATTAGGAGGCAATATTTCTCCTAGAACGGCCAGTGGCAATAGACCGTGTGTTGCTGAACAATAGGTGGTGAAGGTGGAACATAAACATCATCATTTTCGTTCTCCTTAGCGTGCTCCACCTGCACGCCAACTCTCTGTTGCTCATCATCAGAAACATTAGGAGAATCAATAGCATCAGAAATATCAGTGGAAGGACTATCATAATACATAACAGCCTCATTAAAAACGACATTCCTGCTTAACAAAACTTTCTTAGTTTCAGGGTTCCACAATTTATGCCTTAACTCCTGAACCATAACCAAGGAAGATGCACTTAACAGCCCTTGGCTCCAACTTTCCATTATCAACGTGAGCATAAGCAGTGCAACCAAAAACTCTCAACTCAGAATAATCAGCTGGTGAACCAGACCATACCTCAATGGGAGTTTTCTTATCAAGTGGAATGGAAGGTGACCTGTTGATGAGATAACATGCGGTGGAGGCTGCTTCAGCCCAAAAACGCCTATGCATCTTTGCATTAGACAACATGCAGCGAGCCCTCGAAATAATGGTCCTGTTCATGCGTTCAGCCACGCCATTCTGCTGAGGGGTGTACGGGATGGTGTGATGTCTTACCATGCCATCGTTGCTGCAAAACTCATCAAATTCATTTGAACAAAATTCCATACCATTATCAGTACGGAGTATTTAACCTTCCTTTCAGTTTGTGTTTCTACCATAACTTTCCACTTCTTAAAAGCAGCAAAAACATCAGATTTATGTTTCAGAAAATATGGCCACACTTTCCTTGAGTAATCATCAATAATAGTAAGCATGTAATTGCACCACCATTAGAAGTTCTACGGGACGGACCCCAAACATCAGCATGCACATAATCTAAAATGCCTTTGGTGGTATGAACGGAAGCATTGAATTTAACTCTTTTATGCTTACCAAAAATGCAGTGCTCACAGAACTCAAACTTACTCAAGTTGCAACCATCAATCAGCTCTCTCTTCGCCAATTCTGCCATGCCAAGCTCACTCATATGTCCAAGACGCTTATGCCAAAGGTTAGTCTTACATTCATCAGAACTAACAGCAGCAGCAATACCAGGCAAAGTGCTACCTCTAAGGACATATAATTTCGCAGAATTCATATCACCAATCATAACAATGAGAGAACCCGATGATACCTTCAGAAGTTGTTCCCACCTTTACTTGTACCCGTCACAATCAAGGGTACTGAGAGAGATCAAATTCCTCGCCATGGAGGGTATGTGCTTCACTCCTGTCAACGTGCGTGTCATCCCATCATGGGTCTTGATCTGAACAGATCCAATGCCACAATGTTGCACTGGTTGTCATTGCCCACACGCACAAATCTCCAGTCTGCACAGACTCATAAGAACTGAACCAATCCTTGTTACAGCAAATATGAAACGAACATGCAGTATCAAGAATCCATTCATCATCACGTGAAACACATGCAGCAAAAACAGCTAAGCAATCTCCATCAGAACTATCACTACCAGCAACAACAGAAGCCTCACCCTTACCAGAGGCTACGGCAACCTTACCATTACCATCATTATTTTTCTGTTGGTAAGTTCCGTTTCTTTTCTCCTTGTTCTGCAGCTTCCAACAATCATCAATGGTATGGTTGGATTTCTTACAATACCTGCAGAACTTGTCACGTCCCTTGGACTTTGAGCGACCTCTGTCGTCCTACTCTTATCTCTGTTGTTGTTGTGTGGTAGTTGTCTCGCTGCTCAGGCCTCCCACGGACCTGTAATGCCTCCGCCTTGGAGGACGAACTTTCAGCCTGCACCATAGATTTCATCTTCTCCCTTTGCTGGAGAGCCTCATAAACTTCAGCAAGAGTTAGTTTGTCACGGCTCAATAATATGGTGTCACGAAAATTACTGAAAGAATTAGGCAGCGAGCATAAAAGAAGAAGACCTAAATCCTCATCCTCATACTTAACTTCTATAGACTGCAAATCAGAAACAATCTCTTTCCAGGAGGATAGGTGATCCATTACCGAACCTCCCTCTTGCAGCTTGTGTGAGAACAACTTCATCTTCACGTGCAATCTGCCCGTGAGATCCTTGGACAAACAGATCTCCTCTATTTGACCCATAACTCGGCGGTGGTTTTCTCCTGCAGCACTTCCTGCAAATATTATTGGACAGATGGAGTTGAATCAACGATAAAGCCTTACGGTCTTTCCGCTTCTCTGCATCGGTCCAAGTTCCTTCGCCTTCTCGCCGAACGCATCGATCGCTTCATCCAGATCCGAAGATTGGGCGAGAATCGCCCTCATCTTCACCTGCCACAGAGAGAATCTCGTGGTATAGTCCAGCTGCGGTAGATCGAACTTCAATGACGACATCTCGCAAAACCCTAGATCAAACACGGGCTCTGATACCACTTGTTATAATACGAGATGAACAATAACGAAGAACGATAAGTAAACACTGCAGAGGACACGAGATTTAACGTGGAAAACCCTTGCAACACACAAGGGAAAAAACCACGGGCGCCAGCCAGCAAACAACTTCACTATTCGGTGGGTGTTTACAAACGCCGTGGGTTATCGAATAGACGCGATAAACCCTAGCGGCGGCTTACAAGAGATATTTATAGTCTATGGCAACGATCCATACCGCCGTCACCTCCCGCTCCTTCTACCGCACCATGGCCACCGGTGGCCAGCTCGACGCCTCCGCCATCATCTCCTGGGGATCCCGCCTCCCCTCCAAGATCAAGATCTTCTGCCACCTCGCCGACGCCAGCCGCCTCAGCTCGCGCGCAAACCTTCACCACAAAGGTTGTGCGCCTTCCGACGCCTGCGAGCGATGCCGAGACACCGAGACCTGCTGCCAGATCTTCTTCAACTGCCCCGTTTCCCGCGACACTTGGACGAGGCTAAGGGTCGCGACCACACCGACCGCCTCGCTTTGGGATATTCAGTGCCCGGCCGCCCTCACTCTTTGACTCGACGTGTGGCGCTTAGGGGTGGCGGCCACCTTGTGGAACCTATGGAAGGCCCGCAACGACGCCACCTTCAACGCAAAGTCTACCACACCTCCCGAGATCCTCCGCCGTGCCGCCGATGACATCGATCTTTGGGGACACCGCTACCCGCAGGCGGCCCGACCCGATATTGACATTGTCCGCGCCTACATTCATAGTTGTTCTTTATGATTCTTGCTTTGTCGGACGTCTCCGACGATGATGTAACTCTCCCCCTACCCCACTGTTTTTCTGATCAAAACTTTGTATGCGTTGTGAGGTCGATGCCCCTTTGGTGGGCGTTTACTTCGAGTTATATAACAACCGGTGGGGAATTCTCTTCCCCCCCGGCAATCTCGAAAAAAAAATAAGTTTAGGAAAAAACCTATTTATACTGTTCCCAAATATAAGACGTATCAGAAGATAGCCTCCTCAATTGAATTTGGATCACAATATAACATAGTTTAGGTCGATGTTCTTGGTGTCGCCCGCGTAGGCGAAGTAGGGGTACACGTTAAGCAGCAGCGGCGCGCGGGGTGCTGTTGAGGAGCGTCACGACGTCTATCATGTACTTGTCCTTGAATCGGGCGCTGGATGGCGGCGAGGACGACTTGAGGACGTCCATCCTGACCGCCGTGGACACCTTGATGCCAGTGAGGCCGGCGGCGGAGAGCGCGGCGTTGAGGTTTCTCATGGCCGGGAGGATGCTCCGCAGAAAATAATCCTATGAGACCAGGTCTATTTTCTCATCATGATAGACCTCTCTCACTGAACGCCACGTGCCAACACGAATCAAAAAGCACCTCTCTCTCTCTTCTTCCTCCTCCAATTCATTGCTTTCTGTACGCTGCTACCGCCGCTTCTCCCATGGTCGTGAGAATCAGTGTCCACATCGGCAGCCATTACCTTTCTCCTGAAGCGTGTATAGAACTGAGTGCCGATGGTCTCTTCCTTTACATCGTCCATGGTCTCTTCCTTTACATCGTCCATCGCTCAAGTATGAATCTGAACTACCAATCATGAACTAGCAATCACTGGATATTCTCCCTCTGAACTACCAATCATAGCAACATGGCCACATCGTCCATGGGTAATAATTTTTCAAATCAAGATCATTCATATAGATCGGTCCAATTTACCAAAGCAGAAGTACACAGAGGATGAATTTAATAAAGTTTATGATTTAGATTAAGAAGTACGTGGGAGAGGAAAAGAAATCCATGACCCAGCGAACTAGGAACTGGGGGAAAATATACCAGGTCATGGGAGGGAGGAAGAGGCCACGGGCTATGTGCAGGTTTCATGCGGCCCGGCGGCAGCAATTCTTTGACCCACGACGGTGCGACGCGATTACTCGCCGGCGAACAACATTGACGAGATGAGAAATTGCAAAATGGGATTGGGTCGGGAAAGAAGACAGAGATGCTTTGTGATTCGTGTTGACACGTGGCGCTTAGTGAGAGAGGTCTATCATGATGAAAAATAGACCTGGTCTCATAAGATTTTCTTCCATGCTCCGCGTGGCGGAGCCGGTTATCTCGTTGCCGACGGCGATGTAGCGGAAGGAGACGCCCGGGAGGTAGCGCTGGATGTTGAGCTTGACCCAGGTGGCGGCGGCGGAGGTGGAGGCGGCGAGGCGCGGGACGTTCTCGTCGGCCACGTCCATGAGGACGCCGATGTTGGTGCCGTTGAGTGCAAGGAGCGTCTGGACGTCCGGCTCGTAGATGCGCATGGCGGTGATGCCGTTGGATTTGTAGAGCTGCACCACCTCGGCCGCCGACGGCAGCCTGTTGCCATGCACCCCGTAGCACACCCCGGTGGATTGCACCCCTGTCGTGTCGTCGTCCCAGCATCAAATCGTACGAGCAAATAATTAGTCATAGTACTAGGTAGAACTTCTAGTAATTCGCAAAAAAAATGTAGAACTTCTAGTACGTTTCTGTTCTAGCATGCATGGTTCATATCGTACCAGTGGGGAATATGGATGCAAAGACGCCGACGATGACCATCATGGCGGCAAGCACGGAGCCAGCACCTTCATGTGCCATCTTACTACACCCCACAGGGAGCACAGTTGATGGTATTCAACTACTGCTGTTTTGTGTAGCAAGTGTAGTGTATCTACAGAGAAGACAGTCTTCATCCCCTATTTATACTGGATTTCATACAGGGGTGATAAGGTTTGGCATTATGAGTTTCTGATGTCAAACTGGTTCCACTTAAATGTTTTCAGTAACGTTCCAGTTGAACCCGTGCAAGCCGGCATTGATCTAGCTGGTTTGACCACTTTTCATTCATTATTTTCAAATTAATTGGCTGAGTGCAGACAGAGTGACCAACTGTATTTGCGGTTTGAAATTAACCAGTTCTTCAAAGCTCACTGTGTGGATAGCTAGCCAAGCTTTGAAGTATGCTTTATCTGCGGAGTCTGTAATGCCCTGGAAGATCGAGCACCAAGCAAGGCCAGCGAAGAGGGGGGACGGAGGTGAGAACACGATGACGCACGACTGCTGGGTGTGGACGTTTCCGTCTTGAAATTCTCACCGGATAATACATACATTTCACGTTCATAATTTTAACATTGAAATTCAAATTTAAAACATAATTAGGGTACAACAAGAAACCGTGTACTCCGGCGGTGAAAAAGCTAATTTGACCCGCTTTCATTAATATAGAAAATTATTACTCCCTTTCATTAACATAGCAAATTAATTATCTGAAGGAGCAAACTGCTACCTCCGTATTAGTGAGTAAGGCGTATAAATTTTGTTAACAGTCAAATCTTCCTAAGTTCGACTAAATATATAGAATAAATTATCAACATCTACAATAGTAAATAGATACATTATGAAAATATGTTTAATTGTGAATATATTGATTCATAGTGATTGGGTATCGTAAATTTTATATTTTTGTCAATAACATTATGAATATATTAATTCGTAGTGATTGATTTTGACTAAATTTATATGACTTATTCCGCACCCATGACTTTTATTGCTTGAAATTAAACCGTTCTTCCACACCCATAGTTTCACTCTATGAATAGCTAGCTAAAAGCACCTCCAACCGGAATGGGCAAATATGCATCCCTATATGCCCTAGGATAGGTTCAGAAGTGTCCTGGGATAGGGCCCAGACATCCCCTATATGTTGACCCTTACAATCACAACCCCCACATTTAATCATTAAATCCATTCAACTACATGCATATTGGTTTTGTGCATACATCTCATACCTAGCATACAACAATTTATCTAGTCCATGTAGATAAACCATACATGGAGACGATAATCGGGACTAAGATAACTATCGCTCCCAATGCAAAATAGATCTCTTATCGTTGACATATCTCTTAATCTTCTTCATCTTCAAGCGGGTTGCATCCGACTTGATCTTATAATCATTGACGATATCGGCAATATGCAAATCTGTTTCCATCTTATTAACTATATTATCCACTTCTTCTCTTCTTCGGTCTTCTTCATTGCTCCTCCATCTTCTGATTTGTCTCTTGAGGTATCTCTAAATTCTCTTCGATCTTCTATTTTTCATCACTTGTGAAGTTCAAATTTTCCAAAAAGTAAACAATTTACCTCAGAGGAAATGATTCAACTCGGATTCACACCCTGAACATTGTAATTATGAATTGAATCCTAGATGATGACAATGGATAAACCAATTCAAATTAATAGCATAATTTCGGACTAAACACAAAATTTGAGCAAACCTTTAAGTCATACCATTTATTTTATACTTTATTTGTGTACTTAGTTATAGACTTTTTTGACGGAAATATATATATTGTTTAAACGTTTGTCCAAACTTTATTTTGTTTAACCTTTTTTGCTTAGTTATAGATACATTGTTTAAATGTTTGTCCAAAGTTTATTTGAATGAGATTTTTTATTGCCGACTTATATTTTGATCTAACAATATTCATCGAGCTGTAGTTGTCTAGTACAAGGAAAATGGAATATGTTCTTATCTTTGTTATTCCTCATATGAGTTTACATGTGTGTTCATATGGACATAAACAAATGTCTTTATGCAGTTACAATCTTTTCATGTGGTGTTAACATATACTACCAGATCAATATCACTACCCAGTTTCGCATCGTTTCCTAAAATGATGATTATTAACTATTCTCACAAAACCCATATACTCCCTCTTTTCCTTTTGCAAATTATATATTTTTTTAAGTTAAACTATCTTTGACCGAATTTATAGAAAAAATATCAAAAGTAAATAAATAAATAAATAAAATATCATAATTGATCTCAGGATACTGATTGAATATTGGTTGACATAAAGTTATTTCTCTGGATTGCTCAAACATAAAAATATTGATTTTTGAAAAACGAATACACCTTAAAAAAGGAATGAAGGGAGTTTTTTTCTTTTTTGTTATGAGGGTTCAGAATAATATAATATCTGGCATAACTACTACGAGTAGTATCGAGTAAATGGGAGCTTGCTTTAAGGCTTTAATTTTGCAGGTTGTTTAAAGTTCTGATGGTAGTAGCTATGTACGTACATATTTGAACATATGAAGATGAATATCTAACCCACTTCGATCTCCCTTAACTGCTGAAATTTATAGGGTACGCCGGCGACTTGTCAGGGGCATTGAACAGCCCAAAGTGCTTCTCCGTCTCATCGCCCTCCTTCAAATTCTCGTTGAACATTGCGAATAAGTAGGTCTCCAGCGGCCCTGGCCTCTTGGGCGTGCCATTGCCCACGTGGTTGATCAGGTTCTGGTTGTACGTCTGCGCGTTGCTGACGGTCGCAGCGACGCCGCCATCGGACGGCCACCCGCTCTCGGAGACCACGATGGGTACGCCCGACGCACCCGCCTTCTCCATCGCCATGTACAAGGCGTCGACCATGGCGTCGAAGAGGTTCGTGTAGGTGAGGCCGTTGTTGTCGCTGACCGCCGTGGTGCCTGGCTGGAACGTCGCGTAGCTGAGCGGGATGTCCGTCGGGTTGTCAATGTAGGCGAAGTAAGGGTACACGTTGGCCAGCAGCGGCGCGCCCGTGCTCGCCAGGAACCTTGCCACGTCCGCCATGTACGCGTCCTTGAACGCGCCGTCGGAGGGCGGCGAGGAGGACGCGAGCACACTCATCTTGACCGCGGTGGACACCTTGATGTCGCCGCGTCCGGCCGCCAAGAGCGCGCCGTTGAGGTTCTCCATGGCCGGGAGGATGCTCCCCGTGTCGCCGTCGGTCACCTCGTTGCCAGTGGCGATGTACTTGATGTGGACGCCTGGGTAGGGGAGCACGTTGTTTTGGACCCAGGCGGAGGCGGCTTCGGGGCCGGAGGCGAGTGCGGCAAGGTTTTCGTTGCCCACGTCCATGATGAGGCCGATGCCGGTGCCCTCGAGCGCCCGGAGCGTCTCCGGGTCCGGGGCGTAGATGCGCATGGCGCCGATGCCATTGGACTGGTAGAACTGCACCACTTCGGTCCGTGACGGCAGGTTGTCGCCGATCATCCCGTTGCACACGCCGATGGATTGTACCTCTGCAAGCGCGTGGAGAACAGAGCAAACAGTTAGTCATATTCGCGGTGAAATTGGCTAGCTTCTTGCAGACGTGTTCATTGTTTGACACCGGTGATCGGAGTAGGCGGGTACGTAGCTTACCGGTAGGATGGATGCGAGGACTCCGACGAGCAGCGCCGCGGCAAGCGTGGAGGCGGAGCACGCTCGTTGTCCCGCCATCGTCGCGCAGCTCAGTTACTTGAGGTAGAGTAGTTAGGAAACAGTTGACGCACGTAGTCAAACTCTTGACCTGTGGTGTAGGCGTCCGTGTGGCACCAGTATATATACCGGCGGGCTGTTTGTCGATCGAGCTTGGAGAAGTTTTGGCGAGTTGCCGGTTCATAGTTAGTCAACTGTGAGTTTGCAAGATAGTCAGGTGTGTGGTGTGATGATCGATCGTACTTCCAACTGCCAACGACGCAATTCGTACTAGTATTTTGGTCACGGCGTGCAGTGGAATTTCAGCTGGACTGTTCCTCCGGTTATAATATAAGATGTTTTAGTTTTTGTCCACTATTTTGACATATTTTTATCTGTATGTGTACTCATTTAGGTTTGCACCTAACCAACATGTGAGGGAACTAAAACATCTTATATTAAAAAACGGAGGGAGTAGCTACTAAGAAAATGTGTCACTCCATCAAAATTGTGGCAAGCTAAAAATAATATTGGCCACCATTTGGTATTTTGGTCTTGCTCATAGCTTGCTCTTGCTAGGAGTATTTTGGTCATGGCGTGCAGTGGAATTCCAGCTGGACTGTAGCTAGTAAAAAAATACTATGTCGCTGTATTAAAATTGTGGCAAGCTAAAAAAAAATATTGGCCACCATTTGGTATTTTGGTTTGATGCAAAAATTTGCTGACGCCAAGGCAAAAACATCTTTCTTGTTTGCTTATATGCTGTTCCTTCAAAGCATCCACATCGGGATGAAACATCCAACTATGAGTGAAGTAAGTACTCCCTCCGATCCATATTAATGGTCTCAACATTGTCTAGATACGGATGCATCTAGTCTAAACACTTAACTAGATACATCCGTATCTAGATAAAGTTGAGTCCATTAATATGGATCGGAGGTAGTACGTAAAATGCTGGTTATGTGCAGAACATCGAATTGTCAACATACACTCAAAATCCCAAACTTCCAAGTGCAAAGCATATTTTTGGATTCATATTTGAAAGAAGTTCCAATGATATGATTTTGGTGATATGTAACTACTACTTTTATTATCAAACTATTAGTCATAATTTGATTGGAAATACGGAGTGGCCTTGTTACAAAGATGAAGGGTGTATTTCATAAAGCCCTATTTGCTCTTCCATTCCTATGATTCAGCCACCCCCAAAATGTTTTATCATGCACATATTTGTAACCCTCAGATTTCATCTGAAAAAAATGCAGAATACAGATGCCAATAACACGTATAATAGTTCACAAATTGCAGTCTTGCAATAGGAAGCATATTTTCTGGAGAAGTACATTTACAGCACGATCAACAAACGACTTCCTTTCCTATGATTCAGCCAACATGTATAATATTCACAAATTGCGGTCCTGCAATAAGAAGCATTTTTTATGTGTAATTACATTTACAGCACAATCACCTGAAACGACATGGCTCAGTTATGTATCGTGTATGAGGTCTTGTTGGATATTCTCGATGCGCCGCACGACATCGGACATCGTCGTCCTAAACTTGGCATACAAAATGCAGCAATCCATGGCGAGCCACAGGAGTTGCACCATGCCAGTTTGAGCGCCGGCCTTCTGCTGCTGTCTAAGATCCGCATCAAATTCCATTCGTCTAGGGTCCGTTGTATCGACCCTTATCCACACCCAACCTCGTAGATCAACGTATCCAGGCTTTGTACTGTCTCCTGGAGCCTTGCCGGTGAGCATCTCCATAAGGACGATGCCGAAGCTGTACACGTCGGCTTCTTGGGACGCCGATATATAGTCAGCTAGCTCAGGCGCATGGTAGCCGGAGCCTTTCTGACACCGGCTGACCAGTGTTTTTAGGCCGTGCTCCGATACACACGCCTCGTGGGTGCCGTCAGCAGGATGTTGGAGGCCTTGATGTTCCCATGACAGCTTGATGGTCCGACTGAGTAGATGGATGCCAGACCACGCGCGGCACCAAGCGAGATGGCTAACCTCTGCTCCAGTCAAGCCGAGGGCAACAGCCTCGCTCTCCTAGATCAAAAAGGGCCATGAGTAAGTGATGCAAGCATAAGAAATTTTTAGAACTTATGCTAATTGAGAGGAATATATATTACCATGGAGCGCTTTTGCTAGGCTGCCCATGGGCATATAATCGTACAACACCAGCTTCTCATCATCCGCAAAGTAATACCCCCGTAGGGGGGCGACATATTCATTCCAGATGGCACTTATCGCTGAAACACGCCTTTTAAACTCATCCTTGGGCAAGACCGCACCCTTCAGCCTCTTCACCGCTAGCTTGGGTCTACTCAGAGGCTCAGCCATGTACATTGTCCCTATAGCGCCTCTGCCTAGAACTTCAGCCTCCGCGCTAAGCAGGTCCTCCTGCTCTAACTGAAGAGTTTTCTCTGCTGAAACAGAGCTAAAAATGTGCAAATTTTGGCTACTCCTCCTTTCTTGTGACAGTACTGTTTCAGCTAGAGCTACATTTCTCCCATTTTGGCCAATGCTACTGCTTTCTTGTGATGGTACAGGTTTGGCTGGACCTACTATTGTTCTGCTTTGGCTACTGTTAATCTTTTGCTTTGATGGTTCCTCAACCTGGTGGTGGTCACCAGCAGAAGTTTCAGCTGACTCTGTCTTTCTTTTCCACCCCCAAGAGAACAGAGACAACAGTCTTGGCCTTTCCAGAATCCGATGTAGAGCTTCCCTAAGTTTCCGAAGACATTCTGCCACTTCTAACATCTCAGGGCGTCTGTGGACTTCCATCCTCAAGCATCTACCTGATAAATTTGCAATCTCTTCGATAATCTTCATATGACACGTGGTTGCAATTTCAGCATCAAACATCTTCCTCACCTTACTGATCCCTCTTGCAAGATCTCGAGTAAAAGTTCCAACCAAACTGATCCCTGCATCATCTGTGCTTGGCTTTTCTCTTGTTATCAGTTCCAAGAGCACAACTCCAAAACTATAGACGTCACTCTTGGCTCTGAGGCCACCATTCTGGGGAAGAAGAGGGTCCATGTAACCTGTACTTTCTATCACATTTTGAGTGTATAAAGTATTGTCGGTGTTAACTAGTCTGGACATCGCTGAGTCTGATAGTTTTGATCTGAGCTTCTCATCTAAAAGTATATTAGCAGGCTTTATATCACCATGAATGACCTGAATACACATATGTGAATGCATGTAGCTCAATGCCTCAGCACATTCGATGGCGATTCTGAGTCGTGTATCCAAAGGGAAGGAAATATCATCCCGGTGAAGGACATCACTTAGGTTTCCTTTTGGAATACACTCGGTGACCATCGTTAAGGATTTTCCATCTATACAGTAGCCAATAAGTCTGACTACATTCCTGTGATTGATTTCACAGTGGATGGTAAGCTCTTTTGCAACATTTTCTTCTATATAGTGGATAACCCTCTTGACGGCAACTATACTCTGGTCCTCAAGGACTCCTTGGTAGACTTGTCCAAAGGCACCTCTCTCAAGTACAGTTTTATAGTTATCGGTAATTCCTTCTATCTCTTTTGCTGTGAAACATTTCACATTATGATTGCTATGTGTAATCCATGTTGATAAACTATTACACAGGATTAGTTCTGTCACCATACTTTCTGGATGAACCATCTTCTGAAAGTAGCAAGAAACAACCCAGCTTCCTTGACTAAAATATAAGGAGACAACTTGATCCTAAAAATATATTTTTAATTAAGTCGACTGGAGATAAATGAACACAGTACGGGACCTTATTTCGCAAGGATCAATGAATAGGTAGTGATTTCAGATGCCCCTTATACTCCATTAGACATGGTTTAGATATAAAACATCTTCTCCCACTGCTGATGAATTATTCGAAAAAAAAGCAGCTACTAATGAATTGGGTTTTATAGGTTCAAATATGAGCAAACGATAGGGCTGCTTCAGCCAATAGCATAAATTTTAGAGACTCGTTTTGGTAATGAAGCTGTAATTAGTTGATAAGCAATACTTATAAACAAATATCAAAGAAACAATTAGCAAATTAATATTTATTGTTCGATCCTGCCGTGGATTTCAATTGCAGCTTTATGAGACGATTTAGGCAACTCTAACTGTTATCTAACAGAAAAAAGGGTAGATGGTTTAACACAAAAGAAAACTGATAGGTATTAACTGAAGTATAAACCAAATTACAATCAATGGATGAAAGAATATCGAAAAGTGTAATAATATTTAACGAAAGCCGTGGTTGAGTCCAACATACCTCTTAAGAATGATTGCCAAGAATCAATGGATGAAGCATCTGACTTGTGTATGCCACATAAATTCTCTTCTGTACATGGCGGCAGTTGACACAGCAATGGCAGGAGTGGATCTGGAAGAAAGAACAGATAGTGTGTAGCTTATATAGCCAAAAAATTATTCATGAGTTGCCATCACTGATATGGTCAACTCTCACAACACGAATGGGCCCTTATCTGTGAAAGCTGAGGCACCTTAATGACAACTGATGTCGGTTACCATACAAAAAACTAAAAAAGAGACACAATTCTTTGGTCACCAAACAAGTTGAGAGTTGTACATCATCAGAAGTAGTCTCTACCGTATGACTCCGATACAATGACCCCAAATGTAAAATAACATATGAACGAATCAAATTATACAATAGGCCAAGGCACCTTAATGAGAACTTCTGTCGGTTACTGCACAAAGCTCTAAAACGAGACCCATTCTTTGGTTTTATTAGAAGTTGAGTACCAAACAAGTTATAACAGAGCTCTACATCATCAGAAGTAGCATGTATCTGCTGATTCCAATACAGTGACCCCTAAAATAACGTAAGGAAAAATCAAATCAGACCACAATCTACAACCTACTCCCTCTGATGTTTAACATAGGGAGTGTTTTTCTTTGAAAATGCTATTTAGATATGGCGTATACACTAGCCATTGCATTCCCATTGGCACTTATCTTATAATGGTAGTATCTTCCATGAGCAGCCTTTTCTTGCAAGATGCATCCTCCTGAACCTGACAAGTTTAGGCCCGCTCGTTTATGGTCAATCTAGCTCCTACTTAGGTCGATTTTTGCTGTGTGTTTCAGACTAGCGAGTCAGCGACGCAAAGACTGGGATACTGCTACTTATCGACAACAGGATTACATTGTGCTTGGATCAGAACTGTTGCAATATTACCTCGAGTAAAAGAATTACCTGGCATGGATGGCACACTCCGCCCCCAAAAGCACGCCGCGCCTGCCGCCGTGGGAACCAGGTCCATCGTGCCACATCCGCTGCCGCTACCACTGCGACCTTTCCTCCCTCGCTCACTGCTTCGTGCAGCCACAACGACACGGCAACCATATGGCTGACTTGGAATGGAAGAGGCACCCTGATCCAATCTAGTGCGTCCGAATGTAAGGCCTCCTACTCATAGCTCGTCCGACGTCGTCCTGCCGTCGAACGGGAGGGCGGGCGGCCGGGGAGAGAAGTGGAGCAACGGCGGGGCGGAGGTTGACTGGAGGCAGCAACGAAGGGAAAGGGGATCAATTTCACCAAGGCACCAAAGCGAATTTCCATTAACACTGGAGCAGGAGTACGTATTCGACTTCTGGAAGCGTACTTATTTTTTCGCTATTTAAGTTAATTATTAAGAAATAGTAACCAGACGCATTTTGTCTTGTAGAAAATATATTTTTAAAGCATTTTAGAATATAAAAACTATGATAAGAGAATTCAGGTGAACATCCGGATATTTTATTTTCGCACACAAAGTTTTGCGGCAAAAAATATACGATTCTCCAAAAAGACTTTTCACATGACATTTTTTTTGTTTTCCCTACGTATCCCACAAAAAATCGTGTGCGGTCACAGAATAAGTTGAACATGGCGAAGATGTACATTTTTTTGTTTGCTGTTGAAATGTGTAAAATTGAAATATTTGAATTAAAAATACCACAAGCTTTACTGAATCAAATAATATTTGGGCTCGAAAAAAGCTACGGCCCAAACAATTGTGGAATGGAACATTGCGCATTTATGAAAAACCATAACAAAAAGGCTGAACAAAATAAACATCAGAAAGGCGACGACCCAAATATAAAAGGGCGAATGTTGGGCTTCACCCATATAACTGACCAAAATTGGCAGGGAAAGTAATAGAAACGTGTCAAATTGTTGGGCTCGGCCCTTGTAAAGCATAGAACTGGATCATTCTGATCTTGACCATTTCGGTTGGTCATAATATTTTCACGTCAGTTTTGCCACGCAGGATCTCACAATCTCACATGGTCTGGTCAGAGTGCGAGTGACAAGAAGATTGGTGATGAAACTTACGACCATTTATTTGGTCATAATCATTTACGACAATCGCATAAAAAAGTCGTAAGTTTCATTGGTGACTCTCAATTGTTGACCAAATGTATTTCGCACAAGTAGATAAATGACCATTCAGTGACCAATATGGAGAGTCACCACTTAGCATGTTTGTTGTAGTGACAAAACATATCACAAATGTGACACTTATTATTCATCTCCAGTAGATAATTTACTTAAGCGCCTGCCTTGCTCAAGCAAGCAAGCTTTCGCATTCTTGCAGGCACCTTATTCAAATCCAGAAATTATCAGGTACAAGTTCCTCATCTTGCTACGTACGTAGGGATCGATCTGTGCCCCTTTAGCTGAAGTTGATGTTGTACGCCGGCGATTTGTCCGGGTTGAACAGACCAAAGTGCCTCTCCGTCTCGAGCCCTGTCTTCCTGTTCTCGTTGAACATGGCGAAGATGTATGTCTCGATGGCCCCAGGCCTCTTGGGTGTCCCTTTCCCGACATGATTGATCAGGTTCTGGTTGTACGTCTGCGCGTTAGCGGCGCTCGCCGCCGTGCCACCGGCCGACGGCCACCCGCTCTCGGACACCACGATCTTGACGCTTCCGGCACCGGCGCTCTCTAGCGCAGAGTAGAGCGTGTCGACGAGCGCGTCGAACAGGTTCTGGTACGCGTTGCTGCCGTCCTGCACCACGGTGCCCGACGAGGTGAAGAGGGCATACTTGATGTCGATACTCGCCTGGTTTCCCGTGTAGGAGAAGTAGGGGTACACGTTGGCGAGCAGCGGCGCGCCGGTGCTGGCAAGATACTGCGCGATGGGCCCCATGTAGGAGGCGGAGAAGGTGCCTTTGGAAGGAGGGAAGCCTTGGGTGACACCCGACTGCACCGCCGTGGACACCTTGATGCCGCCGAGGCCGGCCGCGGACAGCGCGGCGTTAACGTTCTTCATGGCAGGGAGGATGAGGTTTGTGTCACCGCCGGACACCTCGTTGCCGACCGTGATGTACCTGATGGTCAGGCCCTGGTAAGCCTGTATGTTGGCCTTGACCCAAGCGGCCGCGTTGGATGCGCTGGCGGCGAGGTTGCTGAGCTGGTCATTGCCCGTGTCGATGATGAGGTTGATGTTACTGCCGCTCAGGGCCCGGAGGGCGTTGCCGTCGGGGAAGTAGATGCGCATGCCGGTGATGCCCTTGGACTTGTAGAGCTGCACCACGTCGCTGGCCGAGGCAGCCCATCGCCGTTCACGCCGTACGCCACGCCGATGGACTGGACCGCTGTAGTTGATACATCGATCGATGGGTTAATTCGTGCATTTTACAGAGTCTTAACACACTGGAGAGTAATCTGAAGAATTACCTGCCGGGACAGCTGCAAGCACACAAAGGGCCAAGGCCACGGAAGAGACGCAGGCAGCTGCACCATGCTTGGCCATCTCCACTTATCTGATCTTAGGCACGAGTGAGCAGCTAGATCTTGCCTTCTGCATGCAATGAAGGAAACATTCAGCTCCTATTTATACACACAGGCTGCCTGTTGGGCACGGCAGCCGTCCCCAAGTTCCACAGAACCGCTCCGAGTTTCCACGCTAACGGACTGATACGTAGACGTCGCCGGCGTGCTTGACCCATCCCAATATCCACGCCGAGCTTGGAACCATATGTGGAGGTCGCCATCTGAGTTCGGCCGGCGAGGTCGTCGTCCACCAATCGCGGCGCGCGCGTGGATGTACGTATGTACAGCAGTAAAGGGTAGAGGGTACTCGTAGAAAACAGCTGTGCTTCGTCTGACCTGACCTAATTCGTCGCCCGTTTTACGGGTACGTCGATAACGGCTTTGAATGCTTCTTCCAAGCTCGAATCCGGAGCGAACTGGAAGACAAGACGTGGCGGCGGCGTCAACCGCAACAAAGAAAAGCTATGGCGTCGCGGCCCAGAAGTTCTGCGAGTCTACGAAACAGGCCAGGCCACATAGTAGATACTATATATAAAGGCTGGCAAACTTCACCCCCCTCCACCCTGGCCACGTCGCCCGAATTCTCTGGGCCGTCCGATCTCGCAGACGGACGGCTGAGATCAACGCGCGCAACACTGCCCACCGAGCTACAGTTCCAGACCTATTTTCTACCAATCAGGAGCTTCCACATGTACCGGTCACCAGCCGGTGCATCCGGTCACAGCCGGTCACCCCCCGGCACGAATTTTGGCGCACAAAATTAACAAAAAAACCCCGCAAAGGACTAACTTGCAATTACCCAAAACCACAAGGACCCCTGTGCAAAAGCACGCTTCATTTCCCCCAAATCGAGCTCTGCTCGCGCAGGAGGGAGCTCGGGGCATCGGCTAGGGTTCCGGAGGCGCCCGCGGCCGCCGTCGTGGCCATGCCACCGGCCGCCGCCTGCCCATGCCACCGAGTCCGCGGCTGCCGTGCCCCTACCCACGCCGCTGGGTCTCCGCCGCTGGAGCTTCCCGGCCAGGCGCGGGCGCCCGCGGCCGGCGGCGGCGGGCCAAGCAGCAGGTTTTTCTTTAGGGGGCGGCTGTGTGCTCAGCTCGCGTGACGGGAGGAGTGGTGCACGGGGGCGACCACGTACAGTGGCACTCGCTGCTCGATTGGTTCCGGCGGCGCTTGTGTCGTAAGGGCTGGAGATCCCTCTGCTTGCCTGGTCGCCGCCGCAGGATGCTACAGGCAGGAGGAGGTGTAGCTGCTACGCCTCTACTTCGAGAAGGAAGGAGGGGTTGAGCTGCAGCGCAGGTCGTCGCCCTGCTGTGGATGACGAGGACTTCCCCTAGCAGGTTCTTGCTCTGCTGCACACTCTTCTTCCCTGCAGGCATTATTTGTTTTGCAATCACACACTGTATCAGTGTTGCCGATAAGATCTGAACTTGGTATACCTGCTGCTCCAACACACCTTCTTCTGCTCCGTGACTGTCAAGGTCCTATTCTGATTCCTCTTCTATAACACTGATTTCCCTGCATGATTCATCTTTGTATATGAAATGACATACAATTTTCCATTCATGTAGATTACTTCTGTAAAGTCTTTATTTTGGTGCACTAAATGGAGATGGATTATGCCATTATGAAAGCCATCTGAGTCGGAGGAACACCAATTCTTCTTGGAGGGTCTTACTGGACCAGTGACAATTGACTTGGAGAATGCAATATCCTTTCTGAATATCAGAACAAGTACAGATAATGCAATAAGTGATGGGCAGGTTTTCCAGCTGCCTCAACTGATCAAAATTCTGAATATAAGAAATAATCAGGCAAAACCAGAAGTATATTGAATGAAGGATCCTCATTTGGATGTTGATGATGATGGAGACTGTTGATAGCCTTTCGGTTCTTGGAAGGATATTTTATTTGGCTGTTATGGTATCTATATGGTTCACTAGGCATTTGATTGATTTTCTAGTAAAAAGGTAATGGCTGCACACTAATGACTATGTTATATTTGGAGAGGGCGTGATTTAAAATCCATAGAATATGGTCACAGGGCCCGGATGGAAAGTTACTATATATAAAGGCTGGCAAACTTCACCCCCCTCCACCCTGGCCACGTCGCCCGAATTCTCTGGGCCGTCCGATCTCGCAGACGGACGGCTGAGATCAACGCGCGCAACACAGCCCACCGAGCTACAGTTCCAGACCTATTTTCTACCAATCAGGAGCTTCCACGTGTACCGGTCACCAGCCGGTGCATCCGGTCACAGCCGGTCACCCCCGGCACGAATTTTGGCGCACAAAATTAACAAAAAAAAACGCAAAGGACTAACTTGCAATTACCCAAAACCACAAGGACCCCTGTGCAAAAGCACGCTTCATTTCCCCCAAATCGAGCTCTGCTCGCGCAGGAGGGAGCTCGGGGCATCGGCTAGGGTTCCGGAGGCGCCCACGGCCGCCGTCGTGGCCATGCCACCGGCCGCCGCCTGCCCATGCCACCGAGTCCGCGGCTGCCGTGCCCCTACCCACGCCGCTGGGTCTCCGCCGCTAGAGCTTCCCGGCCAGGCGCGGGCGCCCGCGGCCGGCGGCGGCGGGCCAAGCAGCAGGTTTTTCTTTAGGGGGCGGCTGTGTGCTCAGCTCGCGTGACGGGAGGAGTGGTGCACGGGGGCGACCACGTACAGTGGCACTCGCTGCTCGATTGGTTCCGGCGGCGCTTGTGTCGTAAGGGCCGGAGATCCCTCTGCTTGCCTGGTCGCCGCCGCAGGATGCTACAGGCAGGAGGAGGTGTAGCTGCTACGCCTCTACTTCGAGAAGGAAGGAGGGGTTGAGCTGCAGCGCAGGTCGTCGCCCTGCTGTGGATGACGAGGACTTCCCCTAGCAGGTTCTTGCTCTGCTGCACACTCTTCTTCCCTGCAGGCATTATTTGTTTTGCAATCACACACTGTATCAGTGTTGCCGATAAGATCTGAACTTGGTATACCTGCTGCTCCAACACACCTTCTTCTGCTCCGTGACTGTCAAGGTCCTATTCTGATTCCTCTTCTATAACACTGATTTCCCTGCATGATTCATCTTTGTATATGAAATGACATACAATTTTCCATTCATGTAGATTACTTCTGTACAGTCTTTATTTTGGTGCACTGAATGGAGATGGATTATGCCATTATGAAAGCCATCTGAGTCGGAGGAACACCAATTCTTCTTGGAGGGTCTTACTGGACCACTGACAATTGACTTGGAGAATGCAATATCCTTTCTAAATATCAGAACATGTACAGATAATGCAATAAGTGATGGGCAGGTTTTCCAGCTGCCTCAACTGATCAAAATTTTGAATATAAGAAATAATCAGACAAAACAAGAAGTATATTGAATGAAGGATCCTCATTTGGATGTTGATGATGATGGAGACTGTTGATAGCCTTTCGGTTCTTGGAAGGATATTTTATTTGGCTGTTATGGTATCTATATGGTTCATCAGGCATTTGATTGATTTTCCAGTAAAAAGGTAATGGCTGCACACTAATGACTATGTTATATTTGGAGAGGGCGTGATTTAAAATCTACAAAATATGGTCACAGGGCCCCGGATAGAAAGTTACTATATATAAAGGCTGGCAAACTTCACCCCCCTCCACCCTGGCCACGTCGCCCGAATTCTCTGGGCCGTCTGATCTCGCAGACGGACGGCTGAGATCAACGCGCGCAACACAGCCCACCGAGCTACAGTTCCAGACCTATTTTCTACCAATCAGGAGCTTCCACGTGTACCGGTCACCAGCCGGTGCATCCGGTCACAGCTGGTCACCCCCGACACGAATTTTGGCGCACAAAATTAACAAAAAAAACCCGCAAAGGACTAACTTGCAATTACCCAAAACCACAAGGACCCCTGTGCAAAAGCACGCTTCATTTCCCCCCAAATCGAGCTCTGCTCGCGCAGGAGGGAGCTCGGGGCATCGGCTAGGGTTCCGGAGGCACCCGCGGTCGCCGTCGTGGCCATGCCACCGGCCGCCGCCTGCCCATGCCACCGAGTTCGCGGCTGCCGTGCCCCTACCCACGCCGCTGGGTCTCCGCCGCTGGAGCTTCCCGGCCAGGCGCGGGCGCCCGCGGCCGGCGGCGGCGGGCCAAGCAGCAGGTTTTTCTTTAGGGGGGCTGTGTGCTCAGCTCGCGTGACGGGAGGAGTGGTGCACGGGGGCGACCACGTACAGTGGCACTCGCTGCTCGATTGGTTCCGGCGGCGCTCGTGTCGTAAGGGCCGGAGATCCCTCTTCTTGCCTGGTCGCCGCCGCAGGATGCTACTGGCAGTAGGGGGTGCAGCTGCTACGCCTCTACTTCGAGAAGGAAGGAGGGGTTGAGCTGCAGCGCAGGTCGTCGCCCTGCTGTGGATGACGAGGACTTCCCCTAGCAGGTTCTTGCTCTGCTGCACACTCTTCTTCCCTGCAGGCATTATTTGTTTTGCAATCACACACTGTATCAGTGTTGCCGATAAGATCTGAACTTGGTATACCTGCTGCTCCAACACACCTTCTTCCGCTCCGTGACCGTCAAGGTCCTATTCTGATTCCTCTTCTATAACACTGATTTCCCTGCATGATTCATCTTTGTATATGAAATGACATACAATTTTCCATTTATGTAGATTACTTCTGTACAGTCTTTATTTTGGTGCACTGAATGGAGATGGATTATGCCATTATGAAAGCCATCTGAGTCAGAGGAACACCAATTCTTCTTGGAGGGTTGAATGGGCAAGTCCCTAAGTGTATTTTGGTTAAGATGACACCCGATTTAGAGAGGACTAATATTATCTATAAGTGTATACTCAGGTTTTAGTCCGCCCTTGTTGATGATGGTCATTGGATGGAGACCCCTCATTTTTGGATGATCAAGTGCCGGTGGTTTGTTTTATGTTCTCTCTTTACTTCTTTGAGTCGATAGGATCACCGCACTATTAAGAGGGGTAACTTGTTGTTCTCTTTGGGGATGAACTCTTAATCACATACCATACATCCCAGTTCCAATACCCATCCTATTCATACACAAAATAAGAGAGAAAGATATACGATTCATTTGGAATATTGATCATTATGCAGAAAATGACTATCCGGTATAGAATCCGGAATATTCCGGACCTGGCACCGGATTGACCCGGAAAGAATTACGGGTGTGTACCGGGTGGATTCCGGGTGAACTCGTGGCGAGTCCAGTAGCCTCTGGCTAAGCCCGGAATCCGTCCGGTACCAGACCCGGAATTAGTTCCGGATGAATCCGGTACCAGACCCGGAAAATTCCGGAATCCATACCGGATTACCCAGTTTTCTGTGTAACGGTCAGATTCCTAAATGCCTAGTATATAAGCCTACCTCTTCTTCTTCAAGAGGTAAGTCAACCAGCTCCAAACACGAAAAAGGCAAAGCTCTCTCTCTTCCATTGTTGTTGACCACAAAAGCTTCAAGATCTCTCTAGCCCTCCAACCAAACTCAAATCCCTTTTGGGAAAACCAAGAGGAGGTCTAGATCTTCGATTCCACCGAGCCAAAAGTGATTCCCCCTTGAGTTCATCAAGTTGCTTGTTACTCTTGGGTTTGTTGGGAAACCCTAGGCGGCTAGGGTCGCCCGGAAGCTTCCGGGTTGTGGATTGTGCTTCGGGAAAGTTTGTAAAGGTTCGGAGGTCACCTCAAGATCTACCAATAGTGGATTGAGCTCTTTCTTCGTGGAAGAGGCTCAAGGAGAAGAAGGTGAGCCTTCGTGGCGTCGGGTAACCTTCGTGGTATCCCGCACCTCTCCAACGTGACGTACTTCTCTCCCAAGAGAAGGAACACGGGTTACATCTTCGTCTCCGCGTGCCTCGGTTATTTCTATCCGAGCTCTTTCATTATTGTTATTACTCTTGTGATAGCCTTCGTGCTTGAAGTTTGAATTGCATCATATAGGTTGTTTCACCTAGTTGTTAGGCACACTTCGTTTATCCGCATAGCCTAAAACTTGTGAAAAGAAAAGTAAAATTTGTAGAAACCTATTCACCCCCCCCCTCTAGGTTACCATCTCTATCCTTTCAATTGGTATCAGAGCCAAGGACTCTTTTTAAGGGCTTCACCGCCTAAAGAGTGAGATGGGTGATCTTACGGAGGACGAAAAGCGATGGGCCGCTCGCGAAGCTTCCATCATGGAAACCATGAACAATCGCATGAACGAGAAATTTGAGTCACTTGTGGCTACCGAGGTTGAGAAGAGATTGGCCGCCTTATCTCCTCTTTCCGACATTAGCGATAGTGTCGACAAGAGGCCTAAGGAAGGCACTGCTCTTAAGCCTAAGGAGAACCCCTTGTATAACTCTGTTGGAAATACCTACACTCCACCACCTATCACATTGCCGCATATGATACCCGGAGGTCCACCTCCCATATATGATGGAACTCACTTTTCCTTTTGGAAATCTTCTATGGAATCTTATCTTCGCAGCATGTGCGAGGAGCTTTGGGACATTGTGGAGCAAGGCTATCTACCTGAGGATCCAAGTAGCTTGTCGCCTCATGAGCGGGTGCTTCGGCAACTCAACTCCACGGCCCGTGACAAGATTCGTGTTGCTCTTCCTAAGGGCCTCTACAATCAAGTTCATCGCATTGAATCCGCCAAAGATTTATGGGATAGAATCATCATTCTTCAAGAAGGAACATCCCTCACTCAAAAGACCAACTATGAGTGTGCCAAGAGGGAGATGGATTTGTTTGTGATCATGGATGGTGAGAATCTCAAGGATGCCTACTCAAGACTTGATGTTCTTCGTGTGAGAATCCAAGGTCTTGGTTGTGAGAAGTACAATGATGGGTTCGATGTGAATGATGAGTTCATCAAGAACAAGATTATTCAAATTGTTGCTCCCGACGACAAGCAAATGGCTCTCATCATGCAATTCTTGGACACCAAGAAGGATATGTCTCCGGATGACCTAGTCTCATTTTTCACCGCAAACCAAAGTATGGTGGAGCAAGGAAATCGAACGAAGCAACTCGTCCGTGCCATGAACTCTCCCAACCTTGCATTGAAGGCCAAGGGAATTCGTGTGTTTGAAGAGGAACAAGATGAAGAACATGATGAACAAGTAGAGATGACTTCAACGAGTGAGCTAGATGTGGATCTTGCTTTCTTCACAAAGAAGTGGGGCAAATCTTTCATGAAGAACTCGAAGGATCCAAAAAGGAATTGTTACAATTGTGATCAACCGGGGCACTTCTCCGATAAGTGCCCATACGAGAAGAGAGAAGACAAGCCCAAGTATGACAAAGGAGCAAGAAAGAAGCTCATTCCGAATCCTCTCAACAAGAGAAGAGAAGCCAAGGCCTTTGTTGGTGCCGAGTACATGTCCGATGATGAAACGGAAGAGGAGGATGCTCAAGTTGGAGTAGCCGGTTTGGCTCACGCCGAACCCGGCTCTCTATTCACGTACGACTACACCAAGGACTACGCTCCTACCACCAAGATCCTTCCCAAGTGTCTCATGGCAAGGGTAGTAAAGGAGGATGAGAGTGCTCAAGATGAAGAGGCCGAGTTGACATGTGCCGAACCCGGCTCTCTACTCTCGTACGATTACACCAAGGACTATGTCCCCTCCTCCAACATGACCCTTCCCATGTGCCTCATGGCAAAGGGAGCTAAGGTGCTTACTCCTTCCAAACCTTCCTTACTTGATGCTTGTCCACCTTTATCTTCGCTTGAAGTGGATAATAATGATGAGGATGGAAGTGCTAAAATGATTGTGTTGCATAGAGTTATGTGCTCTCTACGTGGTGAAGCTCGAGCTCAATTCGAGTACTTAATGGATACCGTCACTTCACGGGACGATACCATTGAGGAACTTGAATCCCATATTGAAGATGGGAGACGAAGATTCAATCTTCTTAAGCAAGAGCTCACTAATGAGAAGCATAACTCTTTTACTCTCTCGCAACAAATTGAAACCTATGAACTTGACAAAGTTAAAGATGTTGATTCTATTGATAGAGCACTTGAGATGTCTCAAGTCCTTGATGCATCTAAGAAAAAGCTTGAGGTTGCTCATGCCTCTCTTACTAAGGACCTTGAACACCTTGAGAAAGCTCACAAGCTTATCAAGGATGAATTCATGAATCTTGAGGAGAAGTATGATCAACTTCGGGCTACTTATGACAAGTCTCTTGGCTCTTCAAGTGCTCCCATTAATGTTGAAAATATTTCTTGTGCTTCTAACCCCTTGAATGGTCAAGCCTCACGTGTTGAGGAAAATAAGAAGTTGAAGGAACAACTTGAGAAGGAGCGTCTCGTAGTCACTCAAGGTGAGAAGAGTCTCAATGAGATTCTTGCTCAACAAAAGATGAGAGCTCCACACCAAGGCCTTGGGTACAACCCAAGGAACAACAACAAGAAGAATGCCAATCCTCCCAAGAAGGTGAACTTTGTGCAAGAAGGGCACAAGGAGGTTGACAAAGTCAAAAAGGTTGTGGTGGAAGGGAATGCCACGAGGGGCAATCCTAACCATCACTTTGCGGGAAAATCTAACCCATCCTATGTGCTATGTAAGAGCACGAAAGGGGATGTGTATGCTAAATTTATTGGTCCCCGCAATGCTTTTAGGTGGTATTCTATTTGGGTACCCAAGTCTCTTGTTGCTAACACCAAGGGACCCATTCCTCAATGGGTTCCTAAATCCAAGAATTAATTGTGTGTAGGGATATGCCTCCGGTGGCCCAAAATGGGTGTTTGATAGTGGATGCACCCATCATATGACCGGAGGAAAGGAGTTGCTTGATCAATTCATTGAAGATGTCAATCGCACCTCCTACATCACATTTGGGGATAATTCAAAGGGAAAGGTATTGGGTTATGGTAAGGTGGCAATCACGAAAGACATGTCTCTCGAGAATGTCATGCTTGTTGAATCCCTTGGTTACAACTTGCTTTCCATTAACAATCTTGCAAACATTGGTTATGATTCTTATTTTACTCGTCATAAGGTGATGGTCTTTAGGAGTGATAATCTCGAATTGGTCTTTGTTGGACATGTTGAGGGCGGCCTTTATGTGGCCGATTTCTCGCAAGAGAGCCCTCCTCTCTCAATGTGTCTAATGGCCAAGGTTGACAAGGGTTGGCTTTGGCATCGCCGGCTAGGCCATGTCAACATGAGAAATCTTAAACAACTCCTAAAAGATGATCATGTTATTGGACTAACCGATGTTGACTTTGAAAGAGATCGTGTGTGTAGTGCATGTATTGCCGGGAAGCAAAAGGGAAAGGCTCACCCCTCCAAGAGCATCGTCACCACCTATAGGCCTTTGGAGCTCCTTCACTTGGATCTCTTTGGGCCTTCCAACTATGACACTCTTGGCGGGAAGAAGTTTGGTCTTGTGATTGTGGATGACTACTCAAGGTACACTTGGGTATTCCTTCTCAAGTCCAAGGATGAGACCCAAAAATGCTTCATCGACTTTGCCAAACAAGCTCAACGCCAATATGATGAGAAGATCAAGGCTATTCGAACCGACAATGGTACCGAATTCAAGAACTACACCATGCAAGACTTTGTTGAGTGGGAAGGCATCAAGCACCAATTCTCCTCACCATACACTCCCCAACAAAATGGTGTTGTGGAGAGGAAGAACCGGACAATCATCGAGATGGCAAGAACTATGTTGAATGAATTCAAGTCACCCTACAACTTTTGGGGTGAAGCCGTTGCCACCGCGGTTCATGCAACGAACCGGCTCTTTCTCCACCCCTTCCACAACAAGACCGCCTACGAGCTTATCACCGGGAACAAGCCCAACCTCATGTACTTCAAAGTCTTTGGGTGCAAGTGCTTCGTCAAGAACAAGAAAGAGAGACTCGGTAAATTCGAATCTAGAAGCATTGATGGTATTTTTGTTGGATATGCATCGAATTCCCACGCCTATAGATTCTACAATAGTTCCACGGGAAAAATTGAAGAATCTTGTGATGTGGATTTCGATGAGAATAACGGCTCCCAAAAGGAGCAATTTGTTTCAAGTGATGTAGGTGATGGTGATCCTTCACAAGTCATAAAGGCAATGGGCATTGGTCATATCTTGCCCTATGAGGCTCATCAAGCTCAAGATCAAGCTAGTAATGGAGGAGGATCAAGCCCAAGCTTCATGGAAGGTGACTCAACTCAAGTGGAGCCTAGCTCAACTCAAGAAGAGTCAACCTCATCTCAAGACATACCACCACCCACACCACAAGTTGAACAAGCATTTCAAGAGGAGAATCATGTCCAAGAACAAACTCCAAGCCGTCAACCTCTTGACCTTTTTCAAGAAGAAGAACAAGTTGAACCTATCCCTCAAGATCAAGGTCAAGTGGATCCACAAGAACTAGAACGCCTAAAGGGCGAATTTGTTGATTATAAGGGCATTACACGAAGCATTAAAGCTACAAGAAAAGCAAGCGGGATGCAAGTCAACAAGATACTTGGAAGCATTTCAAAGGGAGTACTCACTCGTAGAAAGCTAAATCACTTAGCCAATTTTAGCAAGCATCACTCGTTTATCTCTCGTTTTGAACCTCTTAAGGTATGCGAGGCCTTGCAAGATCCGGATTGGATAATGGCTATGCAAGAAGAACTTGAGTGCTTCACCCGCAATGAAGTATGGTCTCTCGTGGAGAAGCCAAAGGATCATAGGATCAATGTCATTGGGACCAAGTGGGTGTTCAAGAACAAGCAAGACGAGAATGGAGTTGTCATTCGCAACAAGGCAAGGTTAGTGGCGCAAGGGTATGCTCAAATAGAAGGTATGGATTTTGATGACACCTTTGCGCCCGTGGCTCGCCTTGAAGCTATTCGTCTCTTACTTGCTTTTGCCTCTTTTCATGAATTTAAACTTTATCAAATGGATGTGAAGAGTGCATTTCTTAATGGTCCCTTGAAAGAGGAGGCATATGTTGCTCAACCCCCGGGTTTCGAGGACCCCAATTTCCCTAACCGTGTGTATAAACTCCATAAGGCGCTCTACGGTCTCAAGCAAGCTCCACGTGCTTGGTATGAGCACCTTAGGGATTTTTTACTCAAGGATGGGTTTGAGATTGGGAAAGTCGACTCCACCCTTTTCACGAAGCGTTTCAAAGGGGGTGGCATTTTCATATGCCAAATCTATGTTGATGATATCATTTTTGGTGGTTCCTTTGAACGCCATAACAAATCTTTTTCCGAGTTGATGACTAGGAAATTCGAGATGTCCATGATGGGGGAGTTGAAGTACTTTCTTGGTTTTAAAGTAAGGCAACTTGAAGAAGGAACCTTCATCTCTCAAGAACAATATGTGAAGGACATGCTCAAGAAGTTCAGTATGGTCAATGCTTCAATTGCAAAGATGCCCATGGCCACTAATGGACAACTAGGGGCATGTAAGAAGGAGAAGGATGTGGATATAAAGGTATACCGTTCTATGATTGGCTCGTTGCTTTACCTTTGTGCATCTAGACCGGATATTATGTTTAGTGTTGGAATGTGTGCTCGTTTTCAATCCGCTCCGAAGGAGAGCCACCTTGTGGCGGTCAAACGGATCTTAAGGTACCTTGTTCACACTCCAAGTCTCGGGCTTTGGTATCCAAAGGGGTCTACCTTCGTTCTCCATGGCTATTCGGATTCCGATTGGGCCGGTGACAAGGTTGATCGGAAGTCTACCTCCGGGGCTTGCCAATTTATTGGCCGGTCATTGGTGAGTTGGTCATCCAAGAAACAAAACTCCATCTCCCTATCCACCGCCGAAGCCGAATACATCGCCGCGGCATCTTGTTGTGCTCAATTGTTATGGATGAGGCAAACCTTGAAAGACTATGGTGTGTCTCTTGGTCCGGTGCCTCTTCTATGTGACAATGAAAGCGCAATAAAGATCGCCAATAACCCCGTCCAACATTGCCGCACCAAACACATTGACATTCGCCATCACTTCCTACGTGATCATGTCGCAAGTGGTAACATTAACCTCACTTATGTGGGAACAAATGACCAATTGGCGGACATTTTTACGAAACCTTTGGATGAAGCCCGATTCGTTAAGTTGAGAGGTGAACTTGGTATTCTTGATCTTAACAACTTGGATTGACTTACTTACACTTTTTTCCTATACTAGTCATGTTATCTTGTCTAGGTGTGCCGCACATATAGGGATAGCATCTTACCATGTCTTGGCATGATGCATACCTATGTGTGCTATATCATAAAGATCTAATGTCAAAAGAATCCAAGCATCTATCTTTGCGGTGTCAATGACATTTGTGCTCTAACATAGGGGGAGAAATCCCCCGACATCTTGCCTCTCATATTTGGTGGTTTCTCTCTCGTTTTTGGTTTCGCTTCTTCCTTGTTCGAATCATGTGCCTTGTTGCTAGTTGGTTTTGCTTGTTCGCCCAAGGATCATGCCTAGAACACGTTATCATCTTATCTTGTGTCTCTGCTGCTTATCTAGTCTATCTCTTCACTCTATGCACAAGTCAACTTGAAATCTTTGTTTGGAGGAGTTTCTGGTGGCCGGTACAGAACCCAGAAATTTCCGGACCTGGCACCGGCCTCATCCGGAATGAATTACGGGTTAGAACCGGGCGGTTTCGGGCGAGTCCAGTACCTTCTGGCTAAGCCCGGAATCATCCCGGAATTGTTTCCGGATGACCGGTACCAGACCCGGAATTTTCCGGGATCTATACCGGACGGGTCGTTTTCCGGCCCGTTATGTTCTAGGTCGGGGGTGTCTTCCTTTGACCCATTCTTTTCCCCCCCGACCTAGGGCTTCCCTGCCGCCGCCACCACCATCTCCTCCACCTCCGGGTGGATCTCCACCGCTCGGAGCTCCGTGTTGGGCCTCCCCCTCGCTCTCTTCCTCGTTTGGAGGCTCTCCACCGAAGGGATTCGTCTCCCGTTGGCCGTGGAGGTCGTTCGAGCTCCTCTCTCCGGACCTCCTCCATTGGTGTGCTTCTCAGCCGTCCTTGGCTTAGTGGCACTATGTCTTCGGGTACTCTCTCTTCTTCCTCTCCCTCACCTTGCAAGTTCTCCTCTCTTTGCTCCAATTTATGAGGATTTGTTTTGTTTAGGGATAGCTTTTGTCTTTGAAGGTCAACCACGTCATTCCATGGCCTTCACTCTTGTGCTGTGTTGAATAGATGTTTTGAGTTCACAAATCAGCCTTTGCCGAACTTGGGTACCATCCGGTACCAGACCCGGAATTTTCCGGACCTGGTACCGGGTTTTGTACCGGCCGAGCCCGGATTTTTCCGGACCTGGCACCGGGTTCGTTACAGGCAGGGTTTTTGACACATCTTTTCAGGACAGCCTGTGTTCCTCCACTCCTATGACTTGTGCACTTACCCCTATGCTCGCAACCTTGTTCTATTTCACAGGTGACAGCAGTGACCGCATTGAGTCTCGTGAGCATCGCCGCAAGGGCCCTAGAAGGACTGCTAAGGTTCCACTGCCTGATTCGTGTACTGCCCGTGGTCGTGCCCCTCGCACTAAGACCACCCCTGCTGTTGTCCGTCGTCCTGCTGTTGTCCGCCCTTCCGTGGCTGCTCCCGAGATAGAAGAAGAAAGTGATGATCCATCTGTTGAGGCTGCTGAATCTGATGGTGATGATTCTGTTGAGGAAGTTGTGCCAACCGATGACTTGAGAACTTGTTCTATTGGTGATTGGCGCAAGTATAGGACGGAGAATCCTTACCGGTTTGACCCAAGGACCAATAATGAAGATCTTCGTTTTTGGACTGTCACTCAACAACGCCAATGGGAACAAGTGTACATGACTTTCAGTGCGAAGAAGTCTTGGGTGCCGTCCAGATCCCTCAACTTGGAATGGTTCACTCTCCATGAGAATGATTTCCCTTACATCCGTCAAACACTAGAGAAGATGAATCTTGGAAGCTTGTTTGCCTCAACACCAACTACTACATACCGGAGCTTGTTCAGCAGTTCTATTGCACTGTCTTTTTTCATGGGGATGTGGAGCGCACCATGACTTGGATGAGTGGTGATGTCAAGGTATCCAGCAACATTCATGAGTTTGGCAAGGCCTTGGGAATCAAACCAGGTGGATATTGTGTGCACAAAGATGATACCTTTTCAAAGGAGGATCTTGCCTTTTGTTTCCCCGCTCAGAAAAAATGCACTCTTGATACCTCCACTCAAATGTATGTGCTCTACCATCAGTTGGCTGATTTGTTTCGTGACACCATCGTGAGCAAGGCGGGAGATCTCTCCAAGATTCGTGGGTACATGACCAATCTTATGTACTACACCAAGCCTGGCAAGCAAAGGAAGATTGATGTGATGGACTTCTTATATGAGGAGATTCGCCTTGGTGTGATTGATAGGAGAGTTCCAGCTTATTCAGCCTATGTTCATCGCTTCATCAGGCATGCGCTGACTAGCGCCGATGCCGGGGATTCTGTGTACAAGCGGGTTGCCCATGGTCTTCCCATTCAAAGGCATGAAATGCATGCATTTCCCTACTAGATGGTCCTCTTCCTCCAGGTTTTCCTCCTCCTGAGATACGCTCAACGCATCAGCATGATCCTTCAGTTTCAGCTCCTGGTGCTAGCTCTTCCACTCGTCCACCCTCAAAGAAGACTAAGAAGGGCATCACCAAGTTTTTCACTACCATGTTCTCTGTCTGCCGTGATGCTCGCACTTTTAGCCATAATGCCCAAGAGCTTGCCAAGGAGAATCGCCGCATTCAGAACGCCGACAGGAGGGCTGCTGGCCACACAGTTGTGGATGATGACTCGTTAGCTCCCACTCAGTTTGTGGATGTTCCCATGCCAGACTTTTCAGCTGAGGAGTTCTTCTATGGTTTTGCTCCTGCTCATGTTGATGAAGATGAAGATGGTGATGATGAGGAGCCCAGGAGTAGTCGTTGGACGCTAGTGTCTCTATCTTTTCCTCCCCTTTTTGGTGTTTCGATGCCAAAGGGGGAGAAGAAGTAGAGCTCCTTATTAGGTTGTGCGGGTTCCTAGGGGGTTTGCTTTCGTTGTCACAAGCCTTCGTTGTTGGATTTGCTTCTTATTGGCTTGTGATGTTTTATTTGTATCGTTTGAGACTATGTCCTATCGTGTGTGTTTGACTTGGTTGGACAAGTTTGCTAGTGGTCATGGATATCTATGTTTCTATGTTTGCTTATCTATTTGTTTATCCTATCTTAGATTATCCATGCTTAATGCCTTGTTTATCATGCATATCTTGTCTATGTCACACACACCGAGCTAGTGAGTATTCACATGTTTTACTTATCTTCTCACTCTCTAGCTCGTGTTGCAAAGTTTGTCTCACTCACTTTGCATCATCTCTTGTCGCTCCTAAATATATAGGGGGAGCTCTCCATATTTTAATTGTGTATGCACTTTGCATTCAAAAGCAAAGTTCAACCAAGTGCATACATTTAGGGGGAGCCTCCTTTATATCTTTTGGAACCCGTCAAGAGTATATCTTGTCTATTTATTTTGAGCTCTAATTCGGTTGTCATCTTTAACCAAAAAGGGGGAGATTGAAAGGGCAAGTCCCTAATTGTATTTTGGTTAAGATGACACCCGATTTAGAGAGGACTAATATTATCTATAAGTGTATACTCAGGTTTTAGTCCGCCCTTGTTGATGATGGTCATTGGATGGAGACCCCTCATTTTTGGATGATCAAGTGCCGGTGGTTTGTTTTATGTTCTCTCTTTACTTCTTTGAGTCGATAGGATCACCGCACTATTAAGAGGGGTAACTTGTTGTTCTCTTTGGGGATGAACTCTTAATCACATACCATACATCCCAGTTCCAATACCCATCCTATTCATACACAAAATAAGAGAGAAAGATATACGATTCATTTGGAATATTGATCATTATGCAGAAAATGACTATCCGGTATAGAATCCGGAATATTCCGGACCTGGCACCGGATTGACCCGGAAAGAATTACGGGTGTGTACCGGGTGGATTCCGGGTGAACTCGTGGCGAGTCCAGTAGCCTCTGGCTAAGCCCGGAATCCGTCCGGTACCAGACCCGGAATTAGTTCCGGATGAATCCGGTACCAGACCCGGAAAATTCCGGAATCCATACCGGATTGCCCAGTTTTCTGTGTAACGGTCAGATTCCTAAATGCCTAGTATATAAGCCTACCTCTTCTTCTTCAAGAGGTAAGTCAACCAGCTCCAAACACGAAAAAGGCAAAGCTCTCTCTCTTCCATTGTTGTTGACCACAAAAGCTTCAAGATCTCTCTAGCCCTCCAACCAAACTCAAATCCCTTTTGGGAAAACCAAGAGGAGGTCTAGATCTTCGATTCCACCGAGCCAAAAGTGATTCCCCCTTGAGTTCATCAAGTTGCTTGTTACTCTTGGGTTTGTTGGGAAACCCTAGGCGGCTAGGGTCGCCCGGAAGCTTCCGGGTTGTGGATTGTGCTTCGGGAAAGTTTGTAAAGGTTCGGAGGTCACCTCAAGATCTACCAATAGTGGATTGAGCTCTTTCTTCGTGGAAGAGGCTCAAGGAGAAGAAGGTGAGCCTTCGTGGCGTCGGGTAACCTTCGTGGTATCCCGCACCTCTCCAACGTGACGTACTTCTCTCCCAAGAGAAGGAACACGGGTTACATCTTCGTCTCCGCGTGCCTCGGTTATTTCTATCCGAGCTCTTTCATTATTGTTATTACTCTTGTGATAGCCTTCGTGCTTGAAGTTTTGAATTGCATCATATAGGTTGTTTCACCTAGTTGTTAGGCACACTTCGTTTATCCGCATAGCCTAAAACTTGTGAAAAGAAAAGTAAAATTTGTAGAAACCTATTCACCCCCCCCCCCCCTCTAGGTTACCATCTCTATCCTTTCAAGGGTCTTACTGGACCAGTGACAATTGACTTGGAGAATGCAATATCCTTTCTGAATATCAGAATAAGTACAGATAATGCAATAAGTGATGGGCAGGTTTTCCAGCTGCCTCAACTGATCAAAATTCTGAATATAAGAAATAATCAGACAAAACAAGAAGTATATTGAATGAAGGATCCTCATTTGGATGTTGATGATGATGGAGACTGTTGATAGCCTTTCGGTTCTTGGAAGAATATTTTATTTGGCTGTTATGGTATCTATATGGTTCACCCGGCATTTGATTGATTTTCCAGTAAAAAGGTAATGGCTGCACACTAATGACTATGTTATATTTGGAGAGGGCGTGATTTAAAATCCATAGAATATGGTCACAGGGCCCGGATGGAAAGTTCATCGTGGGAGGTGCGTTCACTCTGGAACTTTTCTCCATCCTACTATAGGAACAAGCGAGACTTGCGTACGTTATTTTTTCGACCGTCTGGAACAGCTCAGAGTGCTAGAGACAAACTCGACATGCTATTATCAGTTATCTACAATGAACTCTGCAAAACGTTAACATCACTGATATGATGTTGTTGTATTTGTTAGAATTGGGATTATTGCCTAATTATCCAACAGTATTACCCTACATCTTTAAGAACTAAATTGCATGCTTGATTGTCTCTACATCTGGAACATTGTTTATGCTCGTGTATTTAGTTTCCCTCTTTTTTTTATCAGAACAAGTACAGAGAAACCAGCTGAAGTAAATATTATTGTACATAAGCAATTGAATGTTTTATATATATGCACACGTGTGAAACTAAGTGTAGGGTGTTCCTTTAATCAAATATGGTAACTTACTTATCTGATGCCTTACTTGCATTATTTCCATTATGTCCAAATAGGGCTTTCCTGCTTCATGTAACCCAAGGCTATTGTCATGGGTTATAGCAATATTCGTTTCCTCTTATGACCACTTGTGTAGGATGCCATAAGTATTCTGCATTTGTTACCAATAAATGCCACAATTGCAGTACACTTCGTAGTGTTACAGTCAGTGATTTGTAGGAGACATTTCTTAACCTAATTATTAATGTTTTTCTGACACATAAATGACTCAACTATGCATACTCACCAATGCTTACCAAACAAAAAAGGACTAATGCTCATCGAATGACTTGATGTTGTATATATAGAAAGGGAAATCGTCGGGCTGTGGAGAAACTTCTGTTATTTTTGTGTTTCTTGCAAGTTTGATTCTGTAGAGATGATCTGTGATCTTATGCCTTATTTTTTGCCCTGTGACCATAAACTGTTCAATTTTGTAGACTGCATCTTCTTTTATCTTTGGTCTGAACATTGACACTCGATCCTTTCCTATGCAGCCTTCAATGACATTTCCCTACAGAGAAATTCGTAATGTAATTGCAGCAGCATTTACTATGATATGTAAATCGTAGGGGAATTTTCTTTCTTTGAAGTGGGATATTTTTTAAGTTCCCAATGAAGTTTTAATAATATTAGAGTTGCCATCTTTTCTCCTGTAACTTCTAATGGCGTTTTCTTAAGGGTAAACATGAAGGTTCAATTGCAAAAGGCTCTACTGTTGTGGATAAAATGTAAATATCTGTGTTTATCTCTTTCCAATGACAGTTTAGACAAATTTTATATTGATTTTAGAGTAATAGTACATATTTATATTTCATGAAAGCAGTAGCAAATAGACTGTATTATGAGCATGCGAGCTAAATACAGTTTTGGAGGCAAATTAGTTTATGGATTCGTGAAGAACTAACATACATAGTTTCTTTTTTCAGGAATAGGACTGCTATTGTAACACTATGGGGCAAGTATGCTGAACAATTTCAAGCAGAAGAACTCTACCAGGAATCTACAGAGCATAACATGGTTATCCTTTTCACAGGGATGACCGTTTCTTCTTTCTCAGGTATATCCATATAATATGCAAATATATGTTATGGTAATACTTTACAAAAATATTATTTACAATCTAATCTCTCACATCACAGGACTGATTGCATTTGGAAGCACTTCTATGACTCGCTGGCATTTTTTAATCCACCAATTCCTGAAACCGAAGCTCTTCATAACAGGTTGACCAATCTAGATATTGCTTCATATTTCAACTATGATATACACAAATTAGATTCAACAATTACTTTCTGTCATCACACACCTTCCATGATCAGCATTATTTAGTTGAATGGGATGGACATGGCGCTGCAGCAGCTGAAACCACAGAGACAACACTCCGTACACTAGGATGCAACAACCTTTCTGACATAGTTGTAAGCTTTTCATTCAAGTAATCAATAAAACGACAACAATTACCTGCGATTTCCCTAAAATGACATTTCCGTCTACAATTCCAGGCAAAAAAAAAATAAGCTTGGTGTACTTATTACTGAAGTGAACAACCCGCAACAATGGGCCTTCTATTCTTGCAAGAAATGTCTCTGTGGCATGAGAATGCAGGATGGTATACGTAAACGCCCTAGATGCTCAAGCATGGAATGCACGCTAAGGTACAATCTACAATACATATCTATTCATATTAAATGTTTCGTATTTTTCAATTCGCACAACTTAAGTTTCACAAATACAGGTACAAGCTTTCAGTGGACGCTGTAGATATTGAACCATCCAATGAAGAAAGAACAACAACCGGCCGATTTATGTTCTACGGAAATGACGCTGGCATAGTAATCGGCAAAGACATATCTTTACTTCAGGCACAATCAAAGGGTAGACACAATTTCACTCCACCTGCCATTACCGCTACGGTAGGTAAGAAATGTATTGTGTCAGCCGTAGTCAGAGATGAAACATATGACGTCGAAGAGGAAAACCTCATAATGTTCGAAGTTAAGAAAGTTAAGCTGATCACAGAATCACATACAGCAGAAACTTCTACTGCTGAACCGAATACAGAACCAAACAATACTCTGCTCACACCTTCTGAAAGCACCTTCAATACAGAGATCACTCCTGTGGAAGACATCATCGATCAGACGGATATCCAAACCGACAATGTTAGCGTGCCTGTCTATCTTTTGAGCTGACGTATTGTCTGTCGAAATTTAAATAGCTCTTCTCTTATATTTTTATCCAGACAGGCATCTGCTATTCAGGTGAATACTAAAAAGAGAAAGGATCAGAACTCAACAGCTTCTGACCCAAAAATAAGAGGGTATGGTCTTTACATAGCTCATATGTTTCAAAACTAGCTATCCTTCCCAAATTGTTCAAACTTATTAAAACACAGGACAAAAGCCACGAAAGAAGACAACGTTAATAGACAGCTTAACTTCAGCAGGTACAAAATCTAGCAGTTACTTTCAACAGATTGATACTAACCACTTTATTAATTCTCAGTGCCCAATTACATACAGTGATGAATAAACCTGCAAAAAAATGATCACACTGCTTCTGCTGCCAACACACAAGAAAGAAGCAAGCTAGCAACAACTCCCTGCCACACTAGAGCCCTCTATGAAGAAATCTGAACAATATCATGTATAATTACTATGATAAAGAACGTGCCTTTTAAAAACTGCTGCTACATCATGTATAATTAGTTCCTGTTCTGTGTTACGCTGCTTTGGATATTCGTCTTTACTACCTTCTGTGCAATCAGTACTTTACCTAATTACTTACTGTCATCAAACCCATTTGCGCAGCGTTACCTAAAAAAAACATATTAGAATGTATGCACCTTCGTTACCAGCAATTACAGACAATTTATAACAGCTCAGTACAATTCAACGAGCGCGGCGACACGCCGCGCCATATCCCCTAGTATACGTAGAACGGCCGAGCATGATCATGCCCACGAAATTGAGGTTATGTCGCGTACGCCATACTGGTAAGCGTTCAACTCGGGGGCATTTCACGCCAGAAGCTTGCTATGAATGGTCGCATTAAGAGCATCTCCACTCGCGGCGCCCAAACGGCCGCCCAAACGCCTTTGGGGCGTGCCGGACACAAAATCGCGCCCACTCGCGGCGCCCAAACGCGAATTCGGTCCGGCGCGGCCCAGTTTTGTGTCCGGCACGCCCAGCCCACGCCCTCAACTTGGGGAGGCTTGGGGCGGCCCCGGACGGAAGGAAACGCGACGCCACGTCGGCTCCCGACGCGCGGGTCACGCCTGGCAGTGAGACAAGAGGCTGCATTAATGCCGGGCGCCGTCTCGGTTTCCCAGCCGGGCGCAGCGACGCGTCGCTTCGCTCTGCGGCGAGGAAGCGTCTGCGCCACGGCGACGTCAATGCAGGCGAGCCGTTAATGGTGTGGCAGGCGAGCCGTTGGACGGCCGGAGTTAAGGCGACCTCATCCGTTCGCCTCCCCGGCCGCTATATAGAGCGGGTTCCTCGCCGTCTCCACCATCCTACACAGCCATCTCCATCCCACACCTAGCCATGGCCTCTCCCCGGCGCGCCACGGAGGAAGAGAGACGAGCGCAGAGGGAGGCCCGTCGTCGCCGCCGTGACAGCCAGGTTTGGCAGAACGCCATGGCTCGCCGCGCCTGGCCATCGCAGGAGGCAGGCTCGTCGGCCGTCAACGCTCCACCACCTCCTCCACCGCCTCCTCCGCCACCGGCGAACCAGCTCACGGAAGCCGAGGCGCGCGAGCTCGTCCGCACTAACACGCCGGTGCCGGCGAACTGCGTCCTCCCCGAGGGATGGGCCACGAACCTAGTGCACGTCCCGTTGCACCCATGCTGGCCGGCCAGGCGCGGCTCGACTACGTCGCCTCGTGCATGGGGACGATGGCACCGGAGCTGCACGACGACCCCAGGTTCGAGCCGAACTCGGCGTACTGGGACAAGCAGGTCGAGCTCGAGCACGCCTACCGCCTCCACTCCTTCTTCGCCCCCAAGCCGCCTGCGGACTGGCTCGAAGACTCCGACGAGGACTTCGCAGCGGGCATGGAACGGGAGAGGGTTCGCTAAGAGGCGGTGGAGCAGGCTCGTCGCGCAAGATCTGAAGGAGGCCGCGTGCAACCTCCTCCGACGCAACCTCAACAAGAGGCGGAGGAGGTTGACGGTGATGATGACGGCTTGGAGGACTGGCCGCCGACGCCGGAGTGGGATCCCGGCCACATGCAGCTCGCCATCGAGGCCGACATAGCCTCTGTCGCCGCCACCGCCGCCGCCACCGCCTCCGCCGCCACCACCTCCAGCTCCGCCGCCACCACCTCCACCACCGGCTACCTCTACTGCCTCTGCTCGAGCTGCCGCCGGGGTCCTGTGCTCGCCGCCGCAAGGGCCGGCGCCTGCCCCAACTGCCGGTGCCCGGCGTGCCACCCTACTTACTAGATCTAGTCTAGGTCTAGATTTAAATTTGAATGAATTATGTTAGTTTGAATGAAATTTCAATGAAATATATGCATTTTCGTATCAAAATTTCATATTTGAATAATATTTGGGCGTCGCGAGTGGGGAGCGAGGGCGCCCATTTGGGCGCCGCGAGTGGAGATGCTCTAATTGAGGCCCATTAAGTTAGGTACGCTTTTTATTTTCTTTTTCCTTATGAATATCATATTTTAGATTCATTTTCAACTATATAATGCAGAAAAACCTTGGAGTGAAAAATAAACAAAAGTGTTAAAAAGCTTTTACTACGAAAAAATCATTTGTTTTTTAAAGTTGTGTTCATGTAGTTTATAGAAATTATTCATGTTTAAAGTTTCATGTGTTTTTAAATTATAATTCATATATATACAAAAAAATAACCACCTCCTTAATTAGAGTTCATATAGATAGAAAGAGTTCATACACATCAAATAATACCTTCTTGTACATCAAATAATATGTTTATGTATTTCCAAAAAAAGAGTTCACATGTTTAAAAGAAAGACGGAAATTGACAAAAATAAAACATATAAATGAAGAGTACTTGAAAACAAAAAGGTACAAAGAAACATAAAACATTTCCCTCAAAAAAAAGCATAAATCATACAAACAACAAAAAAAATAACACAAAATGAGAAATGTACCTCTCACAACCCACACGTGCCAGACGTTGGGCGGAACTTTCATAACAGAAGCAGAGTATGTCAAATAGGTGGCCAGGCACCCTATGCTCGTTCAACATGGGCCGCGAGCTGGGATAGATGCTCAAGTCCATGTGGCCGAAACACACGTGGCTACGTGCACCCTCACCAACTGTGAAACATAGTTAAAAGGCGCCCAAGTTTTCATTAAGATGGAAATTGGAATGCAACACAAACTATTAAGAGGTCTCCTAGTGGGAGTAATATAAGGAGTAGCATGCAGTGCATGTAGGCAAAAGTTCATACAATTAATAAAGAGAGATGATAGTAGTATCATGCACACTAAACTAGAAAATTCAGTGGCAAAATAGATATTGTACACAAATTTGCATCGAGATTTTACAAACAAATACTCCTCCTATGCATTAAGCATGAAATAACATCCTCTCACAACAAATAGAGATATGACCAAACATTAATCACGACATAATCAGCAACTCCTCTTATAGGAAACTAAAATACTCCCTCTGTTCCTAAATGTAAGATGTTTTAGATGTTACACATTATGTCTATATACATAGCAAAATTAATGAACATGTACATGAAATGTGTTTAGATACATTTGTATACATGTGAATATGGACAAAGTTTAAAACATCTTATATTGGGGAATGGAGGGAGTAGATCCTAACCAACCGTCATGTTCTTAAGTTCCCGTCTCTGATTAAGTTTTAGGACCAAAGAACATACTAGCACGAGATGCTGCAGTGTGAAGCCTGATTAGTTACAAGTTGATGCGATTGGACCGTCCACGCAAAACAATAGCAGCAACAAATTAGTAAAGCGAAATTTAACCAACAGGTCAGTCAACGACCTCACCGTCGTAGCTGTACTCCTCCGTGTCGGACGTCCCCTCAATGTCGACGTACTCATCCTCGTCCGTGGACATCTCCATCGCTCGTCCGACCACGTAATCGGAGCTGTATTCACCGCCGCTCGTCGCCGGTGGCGGCGGGTCGATCACCTCCGGACTTTCCTCCGGCAGCATGTCATCCTCCTCCCAGTTATCCCCGTCCTCCCAGTTGTTGTCATCATCCTCCTCCTCCTCCCAGTTGTCCTCATCCGATTCGTCCTCGCTGAAAAGGACTTCCTCCACTCTTGGGGCATACGGGTTCCGGTGATGCGTTCCCGGTGCCAGCATGCTCGAAATCGCTAGGACGAAAGTCTTGCTGACAGCGCCGTCGCCGACGTCTGCGAAGGCGGCCTCAAAAGCCTCCGCGTGCTCACGCTTTCTCGTCTTGCAGGGAGCCATCGATGCGCGCGATCGATCCCCCACGTAACTAGCTTTCTCTGCCAGCTTCAAATTAAACGCCAAGGCTTTAGTTTTTCCCTCTGGTCTCGTGGGCTCGTGGCTATCCAACAAAGAGGGGGATTTATAGGAAAACGAACCAAGAATCCGGGTACGTACACTGATTGCTCGCGGGATAGGGTATCCGATTTGGTCTAATATTGGGGCACCGCCGTGAATACAAGGGAGATGATCGAATTCGAATCGGATTGCAGACGTTCCCTCCTTTCATTCATTCTACTATAAAAGTATGTGCCGTATACTGGACGATAGAGTTGCGGAGTCAGGGGCATGGAGATCCTAGCTTGTTCTTCTTGCGGATCTGTCCACAGCTGCAACTTAACCTGCCTTAGCTCTCGACATGCAGTCTAAAATGAGAAAGAAAAACAGGAGGCTCGCTCGATCTTTCGATCATCAATGGGTTCCGCACAGTCGACTCGGCGGGTGATGCCGAATCAGGTCGTGCACGACCTGCACCGCGAGGATCAAATACTACAAGAACGCTCGATGTGCGAGTGCGGCATGCAATCGACTCGCCAGCGCACCGAGGAGTACGTCCTCCTATCCGATTCATCTCCTATCCGACCAACATTCCTCCGTATTCACGATTCAACCCATGTTGTTGATTCCCGTATAACACTGAAGTTATGGAGGTGATGATGTTACTACTTACTACTACATTACATGGTCACGAATTTGTGATCTGTATAGCCAATCACGAATTTGTGAAGTTTCAGCTGTCCAGTTTGGTATGGTTATGAAACAGTACAGTACAAGGCCGAGTCAGTTCTGTATCCTGCTCTTCATCTCCTTCGTCAACAAGATACTAGCAACTTTGTAGTACTTCAGGAATCAGGAGCATTGGTTATATATTCCATTGCAAACTCCATACTATGTCGATCAAACGGAAAGCTAGCATTTTGCAAACATTTCTGGACACATGTAGCTCTAGCTAATACACTTCCCTCTTCGGCCTGTTCCTGGTGCGCGTGGCAGTAGCAGTAACAAGCACTTGCTCCTTCTCCACCGCCGGCTGCACGACCTCCTCTCCGTCGACGTACCCTCCGCCATCGCCTTCGGCTTCGTCGGAAGCCTCGTTCTCTTCCATTATCGCCTTATTGATCTCCATCTGCACACACACATATAGACAGCATCTATGATATTCAATTCATATGTCTTGTGTTAATAAAAAATGATACCGGGTAGTAATACCTTTGCAAACGATTGTGGCAAGACATAATCTTGTCAGAGGCGAACGGAGTAGTAAGAAATATCATTGGCAACTAGCTAATTTCTAATTAATAGATGCCATATGCAAGAATTAGCAGAGGCCATCTGGAAATGATTACTAACACTGTGTCGTACTACTGCTATGAGCAAACGAAACAAACAGATTGATTTATTGCTCGGAATGCTTGCGCGAGAGATGCATACCTCCCGCAGGAACCGCTCGTCGAGATCGTCGGCGACGCGGGCGGCGGCGACGAGGGTGCCGAAGAAGAGGGAGAGCGGCAGCACGAAGGCAAGGATGAGCACGTTGGTGCTCGGCGGCCCGCCGGCACGCACGACCATGGACCGGCACCGTCGGCCGTGCCCTATGGGCCTGGCGGTGCCGCGGATAGGCCGGCCGGAAGAAAGTGCAGCGCTCGAGCTTCCGCCGAGACGCGGCTGGATGGATAGAGCGGCGAGGGTTCTAGAAGCCATGGATGGTGGAGAGGCTCAGCTCCCTGCGCGAGCAGCGTGGGCGAGAGACAGAACGATGGCGTTTATCTTATCCATTCTTCCCTTTGTGCCACGTCGCTCGGATTAATCAGGGCCCTCCGATGGTTTTCTCTTAGCTTTTTAATAAAACTAATTGTAGAGATTGATTTTTATTTCAGAATCACCGATGTCTCCATCGGTTTTACTACTTGCTCCTATATGAAAATTTGAAATCGATTGGGGCAGAGCTATCTTAAGTCCACTCACAAATAGTCACTTCCTAATAGCTACGTTTCCTTTAAAGTAGCAATCTTAGCCATCAAAAGTGAATAGCGCGTCGACAAGGAAATCTAGTTAGATCTGTCAGTTTTCGGCGGTCATTGGCATTGGTCGAGACGTTGCGATGTTGCTCAGCTTAGAACAAACTCCGGTATGGCTTATTGTTCAAAACGAGTTTTCGTCCTATGCTTGAAATTCTGCCATTTATAAAAATATGGTACACCTTTGCGTACTCTTGAAAAATCTCAGACAGCTTTTCATTTTTACTAAATGATCCAACTTTACTGATTAATTAAAAAATACACTAACTCGGATCAAATGTATAAAATAAAACCACCAATAAATATCCAAGATAAATTTATAGTTTCATAAAATTTCTTCGAAATTATTTACTACCATGCTCCAGCGTGCAATGGGCACCAATATACCAAGGGGTACTACCTAGTGTATGGCAGTTACCCATTTGTGAAGACAATCTTCGAAGCCTTTACGTGAAAATCAATCTTTGTTACACAAAAACAAGAGAGTGATAGGAAGAATGTCGATCGGCATTTGTTGTGCTTCAAACTCGTTTTCTATTGTCTCTTACCCTACTCTTACCTGGACCAAAGAGAAGATTTGGGAGGTCATAACGGTTTGTGTTATTATACACAACATGATCATCAAGATTGATCGCACTACTCGGTGTTCGAGGATCAGCCATATTACTCTCATGACTCTCTTTCCCAAGTTGATCATAAGTAAACCTGAGCATGGGCAGGCCGGCCCGAGAAGTCCGGCCCAAAAGCTCGATATTGGGCCAGACCCAGGTTTCAGTTTTGCGCAATAAGCCCAGTCCGGAAGCCCGACAAAGTCCGGAAATTGATGATTTATTATACTCCAAAAATTATTATTTTAATATATTTTAATACAAAATAGACGTTTTATACATGCTCAGGGTCGGGCCGGGCCCGAGCCTGACTTTTGCATGCCGGGCTTTAACAAGCCTGGCCCGAAACCCGGCCCGGCCCGAGGTATGCCTAGGTTTAATCATATGGTGCCGGCCGGGTTTGCCAACTTTATTGCAATGCATAAAAAGATCCGAGACGAACAAAACTCATAATCAACTGTAAAATAATTTAGTTGACCATTTGTGGTCCCTAAAGTACTCCAAGATTGATTCTTAATCTAGTTGAACTTCTTGGATTTTGTTTATTTGAATTGTTATATGAATTATCTAATTTATATGCTTCAGTTATTGTGAAACTAACTTTGTGTTTAAAACTAGGCGATGCTCGTACTTTTGTAAATAAATATGTGGTATCCTTTTTAAGAATTAGACAAAAAAACTATTGAGAGGCCCTATTGGAGGGCGCCACTCGAAACAGCCGGTCTCAATAGGACGACAGCACTTGGCAACGTTCTGAATGGCACCTGTCAGACATACTTGTCAGTCTGTATATTGGAACACCAGTAGACACGCTCTTATGTGTCATGCACATCGACCACACGATGGGCAAACCATAACTACCACCTATTGCGGCTAGTAGGGTGATGATGCTCGATCACGTTGCTCTCTATGTGTGCCGCCCCAATAGCGCTTGTAGTTTTCTTTTCTTATTTTTAGGTTTGTTTACTCTATTCATGTTTGTATGCCTCTCCTTTCTTTATTTTCTATTTTTTTCATTTATTGCACAAACACATAAACATTTTATTGAAGCACCCAACTATGTTTGTTATACCTAAATAATTTATTTATTTTATACATCCATAAAAAATATTACGGTGACATATAAACATTTATCTGAAATATAAGAACATTCATTTTTGATACGATGCACTTATTTTCTGTATATATGGGCACTTTTTTACATCTACAGAAACAGTTATTCTGGTGTCCACGAAGATCATCATTTCTTTCTCTTTCATTACATAAAAATATTTTCCATTTTCAGTTATGGATTACTTATAAAAGTTAATATATATTTCCAGATTTGTAAAAAGAATGAAAAAAAATACTACCTTCTAAATGGGAGCAATGCGCGCGGCCCAATGAAAAAACATTCGCGTCAGACTTCTTATCTGCCGGTAAAGGCCGGCAAACAAGAACCCACGATACTGTTGTGCGAGTTTGTAAACTTGGGCCAACTTAAGCAGATCCGTCAAGGGCCCAAACCTCGCACGACTTCATACAGGCCGCACAGCAAGAATTGTCACATTCAGGCTATGTTCTACCTTCTTCTTCTTCCAACATGTTCCCATCATTCAGGCTACAACATTTCCTAATGAATATGTTGAGAATAGCAAAAAAGGAAATCACGAGAGATAGAACCGCAGCTATCATGGTGGGATTTGGTTAACCATCTATATTTTGGATTCAAACCTATTTAACCATTTCGTTAAGGGAATTAAATAGGTTAACCCTGAGAACCTGCCTGTGTCAGGATGGTTAGGAGGGTGGTTGTAACCCCAGCCCACCAGAGTTCAAACCCCAGGTTTGACACTGGTGTTTCTCATTTAAGGCGGAATATTCTTCAGTGGGAGGCGACGTTCCCATCGACAGCGAGGCGTCTGTGGTGACTTCGTCAAGATCAAGACTCGACCCGCCGGCTCAGTCTCTCGGAGGTGCTCATAGGGTTAGGATGTGCGTGCGTGCGTTCATAGGGGTGAGCGTGTGTGCGTGTATGTGAGCGCATGTGTTGTACTGTGTTTCGCAAAAAAATAGGTTAACCATTTGGTTAATAGGGTTAGATATGGTTAACCTTTGGTTATTTAGGGTCGAACCATTTTTTACATTCTGCAACAACAATACCTAGTAGCAAACATTGGCCCTCGAACGCTAGGTGCAAAAGAAACTCGTACACTAAACAAGAGCAATCCACAACAATTACTCTCAATGCCTTGAAGAGAATTGAGCTGAAGATGAGAAAAGTTAACAGCTAGAGTCTGCACGGGCTGCGAGCCGGCTGATTTTCGACCAATAAGTTTGGTTCACAGTCTCACCAAGATCATTTCAAAAGTGCTTCCCAACAGACTTGCTAAGGTGCTACCTCAACTTGTTGGATCAAATCAAGGGGCTTTTATGAAGGGTCGTTCGGTGCATGATAATTTCAAGCTAGTCAAGGAATCCGCAAAATTCTTAAAAAGGAAAAATGCCCAAGCATTCTCTTGAAGCTAGACATAGCCAAAGCCTTTGACACGGTTGCTTGGCAGTTCCTCTTTGAAGTTCTAGCTAAGGGTTTGGGAATAAATGGCGGTCATGGATCGCCATGCTCCTATCAACATCGGCATCCAGCATTCTGCTCAACGGAATCCCCGGGAATTATATTTGGCATGCAAGAGGTCTCAGACAAGGAGACGCCTTATCTCCTATGCTCTTTATTTTGGTTATGGACCTTATCTCCTATGCTCTTTATTTTGGTTATGGACGCATTGTGCCTCCTGTTTGAGAAGTCTGATGAGGTCGGCGCCTTAACCATGTTTCAAGCACCGCAAGTTGTACCACAACGCTTATCCGTATACGCTGATGACGTGATTCATTCATCAAAGCTTCCCAAAGAGAGGCAATGGCAGTCAAACAAATTCTTGATATTTTTGGACAAGCTTCGGGACTGAAATGTAACATGAACAAAAGCTCCGTCACGGCTCTATTCTGTGATGAGGACACCTTGAAAGAAATCAGTGCAGTCTTGAACTGTCAGGTCGCCACGCTGCCTATCACCTACCTCGGTCTACCCCTACACACAAGAAAAACAAGAAAGGAGGATTTCCAAGTCTTGATTGATAAAATCAGAAGCAGACTTGCTGCGTGGAAAACCCATATGTTGACACAAGGAGGCCGGCTCATACCAGTCCGTTCTGAGCGCCATGGCCATTTTTCATCTCCTGTCTTTGGATCCCCCACCGTGGGTCTTCAAAGCCATTGATAAAATTCGAAGAGCATTTTTATGGAAAGGAACTGATTCGGTTCAAGGAGGTAAATGCCTCGTCAACTGGCAGACGGTATGTCAACCAAAAGCCAATGGAGGTCTTGGCATCCTAGACTTGCAAGTGATGAACAATGCTTTCAACACCCGTTGGGCTTGGTCGCTTAGAGCTGAGGAGAAGAAAGCATGGGCAAGCCTTGTTAGTCCCTCGGATGCTCAAACCAGGAGCATTTTTAACGCCGCGGCAAGAGTAAGAATTGGAAATGGAGAAAGAACGTATTTCTGGACGGACAAATGGTTAAATGGAAAGACAATAGAAGAAATTGCCCCTGAAATTTTTTCAACCATAAACCCCGATACAAAAGCTCGCAGAACTGTGGCCCAAGCCTTAGCCCAAGGAAGATGGATCGTGGACATCAAGAAACCGATCAACATCGATATGTTTTTGCAAATCCTGAAGATATGGGAGGAGTGTAGCTCTGTTCAACTCTTGCCACACCAAGAGGATGAATGGAGATGGTCGTGGGAGGCTAAATGAAAGTTCACAACAAAATCTGTATACAGGGCGCACTACGCGGCGAAAACGCAAAGTGATCCGGCCTCCGCAATTTGGGGTTTTTGGGCCCCTCTGAGATGCAAGCTAGCCGTGTGGCTGTTTATTGTTTATTCGTGGCAGAATTTGGACTGCGGATCGACTTGCTAAAAGAGGTCTACCGCACAACGATAAATGTGCATTCTGTAACACCACGAACGAAGACGCCCAGCATCTTTTCCTCGGCTGCGCCATAAGCAACATCATCTGGAGCAAAGTGCTCACTTGGGCAAACCTGCAAACTCTGGCTCCTACTTCTCTTCAGAACTGGTGGAAAGAAGCAAGAAGCAGGGTTACAGGAAAAACACGAAGAAGGCTGGACTCCCTTATAATGCTAACGACATGGACTCTTTGGACTGAAAGAAATAACAGAATTTTTTAGAAGACTTGCAAGCCGATCAACATTCTTTTTGAGCAGATAAAGAACGACGCAAGGCAATGGAACTTGGCAAGGGTCGCATGCATCTCACCGAAGACTGATTTTTCTGAACTTAACCTTTGTCTGGTCGTTGTGGATCTTGCCTGGAGTGTGTTCTCTTTTTTTTCTCTAGTTGCTGTTCGGAAGGAGTAGTCAGGTCGTTCTAGTTTGTTTTATAGATAGGTCGCTCTCCTTTCTTTCGCTGGTTCCCAGCAGCTCTGTAAATTTCTGCACGGGCAATACGGATTGAGTCACGAACCAGCGGCCTCACAAGAACCAGCCGCCGACCGCTGCTCTGTCTGCTAGCCCGTCGGCCGCAACTCTCTCTCTGCTAGCACGCCGGCCGCCGCTTCCGACCGTGTGCCAGCACGCTGGCTGCTGCTCCTGAATACGCGCCAGCCAGATGGACCCTCGAATGTTAGTTAGTCAGCTGGTTTATGGACGCGAGCGCGGATCGTTCCTGGTGCGGTATAGGTGGGTGACGGCATAACCATTGGTGGAAAAGGATCGAACCTAGAGTAATTATTTTCTAGGTAAACCACACGGCTCCTTGGGCTGTTTTTTGGGTTAGGTTAAACGGGAACCATGTCCCATTCATAAGCAGCTACTCCTACACACGGACGAAACCGTCCTGTCAGTCCAAACAACAAACAAACACTAGTACCCTGCGTCACCATCGACGACAGATTGAGCTGCTAGCAATCTGACGGAGCAAGTTGCATGCTGCGACGAAGATGGTCATCTTTTCCTCCATCAGCAGTCCCGATCGATGGATGAGGCCACGCAGGGACAGTGAACCAACAGAGCAGCACCGACCGACCCATGAGGCGTGTCGTGGGCAGTGACACAACACAACGCGTGTGTTTCACGCCGACCGTCAATGGCGGTCTGAGGCCACGATCTGATCAATCAGCATGCGTCGCTCTTCTTATTTTCTTTCTTTTTGTAGCTGTGTCGACGTCGCGCCTGGCCTTGGTCGGTCGCTGTGACCTTGTTGTAGTATCTGTGTCGCGATTCTCTCATTGATTAAGCTAGTGATTAATTACTCTCAGCTTTCTACATCCTATCGATTGGTCGCTTTCCCTACGTACCTGTGCTTGGGTTGAAACTTGACTTCCAAGGATCCTTCCTCGACCTGCAAATTAACACATCGCTGGATCCTTCCATGGCTGCACACACGACATGCATGCATGGCAGAACACTACTATAAAAAGCGGCTCGCGAACACACACGTGACGTGATGCATGGGGTTTCACCAAGAACACGCACGGTGCTAGTATCCCACGACGCTGCTTGCACCGCAAAACCATCCACCAGACTCTCCACCTCGCCAGCCGGTCATCTCCAAGGGGTTTGGACTGTGGCTGTTGTTAACGCATACGAAGCGGTACGCACGGCGGGCGCACGAGGCAAGGCGATTAGGTTTTCCTCAGCTCCCCCCGCCTCTGTGGCCTTCGGGCCATGGAGACGCGGTGGATCTTGGCCCTCGTCGACGGGACGGCTCCGTTTTCTGTTTTTCGTGTCAAGATTTGTTGGGGCGGCGTCTCTTTCAATAAGGTCTCCCCGGCTTCGGTCCCATCTCGGCGGCGACGTCGAGAAGCTTGTGGGAGTGGTGTGTTTCTCAAGGGCTCTTTCTGGCGGTGACGATCTCCGGATCATCGTGAAGCTTCATCGGCGGTTCATCCTTCTTCTTCGGCACCGGGACGGATGTGGTTTTCTTGACCCGTTCGGCGACTTCCCGTCCGCAACCAACAACGTTAGGCCGGCTCAGGGAGGAGCGGCAGCGGCGGCGCGCCGTCGACACGGTCTGGAAGTTGAAGACGAAGTACATCTCAGTGATCTCGTTGTATTTTTCGTTTTTGTTGAAATGTTTTATACGGTTCGGTGTTTCTTTTAATGTCACGGTCCTTTTCTCAAACAAACAAAAAGGGGGGGTTGGACTGTACAATACATGCGCACGTACGAGACAACGACATCGTTGTTCACTTGTCTGGCATATTTACGTGTATGTAGTGTACGGACCAACCGCACCACATCACGTATTCACGTATGCACATACGTTTTGTTTTGTACGTGTGTACAGTACTTGCCCGGCCGAGATCCCCGCGTCTCTTTCGTCATATGGCCAAACCGGGACACCGGGGAGGCCATGTTTCTTCCACTTCGGCTTCAAATACTAGTGGGGCTACGCTGCAAAAGGTTGATCTGGCCATGTGTTAGTACTATGAATTAACGGAATTAATTGCATATTAATATGCACGGGTGTCCAGATTATTTAAAATTCCATTTTTTTTATTTAGTGGTATTTCATCGGAAATATCCACTTTTTAAGTTTCGGCCACGTTTTAAGAAAAATAGGCACTCATGAAAGTTCAGTCATTTGTACGTAATTTTAATGACTTGTGAAGTTTTAATCGCAAATTTTGTTATTTTCCGTAACTTTTATATTATTTTTTGGTTGCGGCATTTCTGTGTAATTGCCCTTTCATTTCTTGCAATTGCAAGTTTATTTTGTGCAATTGCACTTTCACTTTTGGATCTTTACTAGAGTGGCCACAATTCTCATGTAATTGAACTTTCATAATCACTAGTACAGAAACTCAAATTAGAGCCGGCCCAGAGAGTCACCTCAGCCGGTTAAAACGTCCGTCTCTACGCGGGGGTCTCTAATGTAATCTCCACATTAGAGCCGGTTTCCTGGGACCGGCTGTAATGAGCTCGGCCCTCAGACGGCCAGGAGAATTAACTGTCTCTAATATAGAGACGGCCAATAGAAACACCCGTCGGTGATCTTGACTAATCAGAGACGTACATAATGGCTGGCCGTCGCATGGTACCCGTGGGGTCTGACAATGCCCTCCAGCAGTAATATACGTTGCCTCCGGGTATAATTCCGGGGAGGGGGGGAGGGTCCAACTTTGTGAAGCAAAACAGAATAATTAACATATCATCACCACCAGGGAATCAGTCCCCTGTTCCATTCACAGAAGCAATTCACATATAACATATCTCCGACCGCAATTTGTGCCAATTACCAAAGTAGCTAGCCTGCTAATGAGATAAGTGTTCACTATACCCCCTACCTTAACAAGACAGAATTAGTTCTATATGAGCTGGAACTCAATCATGACATCCAAGATGAGGTCATTGGTCTTTTTAAGAATGATCAAAACAGGTTGATCAATCACAAAATTCTTGCCTTCGATGAAGTTCTCCCACCCCATCTTGTCGAGGTCAATGCGGTCGTCGGTTCTCTTGTTGTACGTGATGCTGACGGCTGCCCCTGCTGCTCCAAGTCATAGTCCAGCATTGCCCTCAGCCGGTATGCCAGCCTCTTCTGCTATCACCTTAGGTAGTTTCTGTGCATGAAAGATAACATAAATATGTCATTTTTCGATAAAGACATAGCTATATACGGCCGGCAGAGGCGGTTCATGATTCCTGAATATTAACATAGGAAATTAAGGAGGCATGAAAGAGACGGTCTTGTGGGTACATACCATATCATGTCTGTTCAAATTAGTGCTCGTGAAGCGAGTCACAAATAGAACTCCAACATAGTCTCGTACGGGAAGAAGTTCAACGAGTCGGTTCTTGTCATGCTTGTTGAGACAACTCTTTGGGAAACTCTGATTCTGTCTTTGTCGTTAAAGATATCTTCAGAACTGTCCGAATCTTTATCGTTACTTTCAGATATCTTGTCAGTGTCCTCTTCGTCATTGCCCCTGTCTATAATGACATGGTATATACTGGGATGAGGTTTGAAGGTAAACACTAGAATGTCTCCCTCGATGATGTTGTTCTTGCTGATGAACCGTTCCCATTGTTGGCCGTGCAAGCGGGTTTTGCTCTAACCTTTTGCTACATGAATGTTGTAGGTGCTCCCAAGGGCACAAAACAACACACGCTCGCGCACTAACTCATTGACCGCTAGCCAAGCTGTGCATGGTACAATTTGTGTTCAACAAAAAAATAGAAACAAACACACAAATCATATGTTAAATTCAAAACAGAAAACACAAATTTTATGTGTATTCGAAAGACTTGTTTTCTTACCACACACTTGTGGTGACACTCTTGCACACGAATACTGAATGAGGAATCAGTATAGTTTCTGCGTGTGCAGTTATTATTCTTGCAGACATGGCATGGCAAATCCTTGTCATTAAGTTAAAAGAGACATAAGTTAGAAAATGTAAATATATGATTTAGTAGCATGAGTAGTCATTTCTGGATGAATGTGTAGGACCAAATCTTACATTACGGACCTGGTGGAGAGAGCAACGGCGGAGGTCAGCCATGCTAGGGTAGTCATTGATTAACTAGTTATAGATGCATCAATTTATCGAAATAAAAGTCATTTGGGAAAGTTTTGCCGACATCTGACTACTTCAAATCTAGTCAATTTTTTTTTGGACAACACGGACTCGCCAATCGAGTTGGTTGGACTCCAAAAAAAACTAGCAGTTTTCGATCTTGTCTGGCATATGCTTTCCTGTTTAAACGGCTAAGTCCCTAAAGTCCGGTCAAACTGAGTTCAAATTTTGTAAAGGGTCATTTAGGATAAATTAGAATTAGGGCACCTCCAACCGAGGCCCGCATACGGACACCAAAAGCGGACCGAATCTGTCCGTTTGGGACGGACTGCGGACAGATTCTGGGCCTTTGTCCGGTTGGGGTGGGGGTGCCCCAATGGCCAGCCACATTTTGTGACCTGGTCCGGCATATGCCATTTTTTTGCTATTTCGACATAAATTTTTACATCGCGCTTAATATTGAACAATTTAAAATATGAATCGTTCACAAATAAGTAAAAAATACGTCAAATATTACAATAAAGTTCGTACATAGGAATAAATAACATAGTCCACGCAATGAAAATAAAATGAGAAGGAGGCCACTATTGGTTTCCCAGATGAATCCAGCTCTACCAAATCATTCTGGAGACGTTCGTGTGTTGGCTTATCACGCATCTCATGATGCACGTGCATATACTGCAGGAACGTCGCCGGTCCAGGCATAGGCTCAACCAACTCACACTGAAATTCTCATCCCTGGTCGAATAGCCTCGCATCATCACGGTCATCCTCAACGATCATGTTGTGCATGATTCACACAAGCAGTCATCACCTCCCACATGACCTCCTTGCTCCATGTTCTTGCGGGGTGCCAACCAATAGCAAACCGAGATTGGAGCACACCAAATGCTCGCTCCACATCCTTCCGGCATGCTTCTTGTTGCTGAGCAAACCTACGAGCTTTCTCAGTATCAGGTCTGCGGATGGTCTTCACAAATGTGGACCATGAAGGGTATATACCATCAGCTAGATAGTAAGCCTTTTTATATGCATTCCCATTCACCTCAAAGTTGATCATTGGAGCATTGCCCTCGGCAACTCTATCGAACACCGTTGATCGCTGAAGCACGTTGATATCGTTGTGAGAGCCTGACATGCCGAAGAAGGAGTGCCAAATCCACAGAACCTTAGATGCAACCGCCTCAAGTATGACTGTGCACTCTCCAACATGTCCCTGATACTGTCCCTGCCAAGCAAACGGAAAGTTATTACACTCTCAATGCCTACAATCTATGCACCCAAGCATTCCAGGAAAGCCTCTACTCGAGTTCATCGTCAGAATACAGGCAGTGTCTTCAACATTTGGCTCTCTCAAGTATTCACCACTAAACACCTGAACTACAGCTTCGCAGAACCGATACATGGAGTCTAGGCAAGTGGACTCGCTCATGCGCAAATACTCATCTACGAGATCACCAGCTACTCCATATGCAAGCATCTGTATAGCTGCAGTGCACTACTGATAAGAAGAGAAACCATACGTGCCAAGTGCATCTGGCTTGGCCTCAAAGTAGTCATCATATGCCCTCACTCCTTCGAGTAGACGCTTGAACACAGGTTTTGACATCCGAAAACGGCGACGGAACTTGTGGGCCGGATATGTTGGCTTGATGGGGTGGAAGTAATCCTTCCAAAGTTGGAAGTGACCCGTTTCCCGGTCACGATCCAACGCCGGCACCCTTCCAATGACCGAGCCGACATGCGTGGTAGTGCGGCCTCGTTAAAGTTGTGGATCATGATTTCGGTATAGGAGAGGACATAGGGCGGACCAGGAGGTTGTCCGTTTTTCCCCAAACGTGGATCAAACTTGGACCAGGTTTGGGACGAAAAACGTGTCCGTGAGGGCAACGGTCTGCATGCGGTGGCCCGTTTGAGCGGCTCCCCTGTCCGTTCGGACAGATTCGGACTGGACCTGTCCGTATGCGGGCCTCGGTTGGAGGTGCCCTCAGGGGACTAAACTCTAAGGTTCGTTCCGACTCTCGTCACGAAGTTCTCTTCTATGATTTCGCATGATCTAGTCGTCGACACCGCCACAGTTGTGTATACTATAATATCCAATTCACCATTTGCATTTCGGTCAATTTTTTTATTTTGAGCTTTCTCCTTGTACCCAAGCCGAGGTGACAAATTAGTAGGCCCACGAGCCACCGCCCATGCAAAACAAGGTAAAAGGAAAAGGCTGGCGTACTAGAGCGGCGCTTTGATGGACCATGGAAGCTGCCTGTAGCGTGATGGGGAGGCTCGAGACCGGCCTACGTGCATAGCTCGAGATGGCTAGGGGACATGCACAAAACTCATACGGATCTTTGTCGGGTTGCCGGCCGGCCTGCTCTCGATCTACCGATCCACTCCATGTATAGTAGTAACACCTTGAAATTATTAGACAGTGTATATTCACCAGGTAGCTCTGCTACTCTCTCCGTTCCAAAATACTCTAGATACATTCATATTTGGACAAATATAAGTCATCCTTTTCCGAACGGAGAGAGTAGATGACTTCTATTTGTCTAGATAGACTTGTTACATATCTAGATACATCCGTACATATACAAACGAAAATCATCTAATTTTGAACGGAGGGAGTACTTTTTTTTCTTTTTTTTTGTTGCGAATGCAAGGACTGCTAAGTCTAGCTAGGTTAACAGTGTATGTAATAAATAAATGAGCTAACCAAGTAGACATGCATGATCGACCGACCTACTCATAGATGTTTTCAAAATTGAGCGTGCATATACACTGCACGGTGGGCGGTGGGTGAATGTGCATCGATGTCGACCTAGGCCGGTAGCAAGGGCCTAGGTAGGCATGTACGCGACGCAGGATCGACCTAGATGTCCTTGATTGCGTCGTCTACCTAGGACCGTACGTACGTACGTCCTGCATGGCCGAACATCCAGCAGCAGGAATCGTTGGCCGTGTCCCTTCGGGGACATCCGATAAAATTGGAACGATATAGAAAAGATTAGCATGGCCCTGCGCAAGGATGACACGCACAAGGAATCGTTGGCCGTACGTACATAAATACGTACCGTACGCACGACCGGTACCGGCCTGGAGGAGGATGGGCAATGTACGTACGCGAAGCAGAACGGTCTAGTCAGAGATGAATTAGCATGGCGCCATCCAATTTATTTGGCTGTGGGATGCGTGTACGTAGTCCTAGCTACATGCACGCATGACAGTGACACGGTCGATCCACTGACTATTCTTTTTCTTTTTTTGCGTGGAAAAAAAAATATTGTATTACCTTTGTATATTGTTTACAAATCGGAAAGATCGGTTTGTATGTGCTTTGTATATTGTTTTTTTCTTAATGAGAATTGTATTACCTTCCAAAAAAAGATTCGATCAGATCGCGCGCGATCCATCCACCAGGCACGCACGAATATTACTACTCCCTCCGACCTGAAAAGGTTGTCGCGGCTCACGTATTATGTCTCTTTTACAGATAAACCTCATACGTTAAAAATTTCACAAATTTCTACTGCGAAAAAGAAAACTGGATCGTATCGCTTCGCTCGTCTCCGTTCTTCCTCCCCGGCAGCCGGCGCTGCTGTGCTCCTCCAGCCGCGATCCCTGCGCTGGCTGTTCAGCTGCTCCCCTCGCTGCTCCACGCGAGGCTCTGCCTCTAGCCACTCATCCCCACGCTGCTACTCCTTTCCCGCGATACTGCTCCTCTCCCGTTCTGTAGGCTGTGTTCCGTACGCCTCCGGCCGCTTGCAGCGCTCCACCATCGAGTTGTTCCGCTCGTCTGCCATTGCCGCAGGCGCTCCAGGCTAGCCACGGCTCCCCGGCTGCTTCCAGCGCGCTGCCATGGAGAAGAGGAGCACCGGCGTCGAGGACACGCGTCGTCGTCGATGCTAGCACCGCCGCGGCCACCGGATCCAGCATAGGCGCATCCAGAACCAGCGCGGCAGCCACCAGATCCAGCGCTACCAGGTCACATCGGACTAAAAAGCAGAGTATTTTCGACGGGGAAGAAAATTGGCGGTGAGGTGAAAAGCGCAGCGCCGGGGAAAAGAGGCAGCGCCGAAGAGCGCTGAGGGGACGGGGAACGCCGGAGGCCGGGGGGACGGGGTCGCCGGAGAGAGTGAATCGCGAGGGGAAGGAGGGGAATCGGAAGAGAGGATTGTCGCGAGCGGTCATAAGGGGATGGAGACGATGGAGTAGTGCGGGTTGACCAGGAGGGGATGGGTAGTGCGGGTTGAGTAATTAATACTTGGAGGGCCTTTTTGCAAAAAGACAGCCGCGTCCCGATCGGAGGGAGTATTATTTACGACCCCGATCATGCGAAACGTAGGTAGCCATCGCTCCGAAGGAAATTTTGCGACGTGCATGTAGCCATGCATATACCCCGACCAACTGACATGCACGATCCATCGTCCGGCCGGTCGATCGATTGACCAACCAACTGAGCCGCGCGCGCCCATTCTGTTCCGTTCACTGCCCGATATATATATATACTAGGGGAATAGGCGCGGCATCCGCCGCACCCGTGGATTTGAAATTTATTTAGTTTTTTTGAAGGACTGAATTTGAAGGAAAAATATTTGAAATTGTGAAGCATCTAAATGTGGAATTTGAATTGAAATGATCAAATGGACTTTAGGTACTGAGCAATTTGAAATTCATATTGGTATTACCTTTTTCTTTTGCTTAAATAATACTCCATATACCTGTGTTTTTTTAGACAGATGAGTTCAAGAAAATGTAATTTGGAGAAATTTGTTTGAACTGATTTGTGGTTGAATTTTGGAATTTGAATTATTTAATGATAAGTTTGTTAGAAGTTAAAAATTGCGTAGGCTGTCGTAAACTTTTCGGAATTCAAAAATTGTCTAGGTTGAGAAATTGTTTAAATTTTTGGAATGGTCAATTTGGGGAGCTATGCATATTTAAATTATTTTCATGGATTTAAAATTATTGTTTCACACTTTTTTTCCGTAAATTATATGAATTATTTGGGATATTTGTTCGCAAAAAATTGTTTGACACTATACCTATACCTGTGTTTTTTTAGACAAATGAGTTCAAGAAAATGTAATTTGGAGAAATTTGTTTGAACTGATTTGTGGTTGAATTTTGGAATTTGAATTATTTAATGATAAGTTTGTTAGAAGTTAAAAATTGCGTAGGCTGTCGTAAAATTTTCGGAATTCAAAAATTGTCTAGGTTGAGAAATTGTTTAAATTTTTGGAATGGTCAATTTGGGGAGCTATGCATATTTAAATTGTTTTCATGGATTTAAATTTATTGTTTCACACTTTTTTTCCGTAAATTATATGAATTATTTGGGATATTTGTTCGCAAAAAATTGTTTGACACTATTTTGATTTTCTCACAAAATTATATGTATAATTTGTTTTTTTTTTTAACTGACAGGGTGGGTCCACTGTGACGTCGGCATGACGTCACAGTGGGGAACCCTAGCTGCGGCGCGCGCGTGGGCGCGTCGGACGCGGCCCGTCGCGGCGCACCTGGAGGTGGCGGCGCCGCCCGCGAATGGTCGCCGGAGCGGCCAGGACGGCGCGCGGACGCGGCGGACGACGGCGACCGCGGCGCGTTGATTCCGGCGGATGATTTTGTAGAAATGACCCCGAGGTTTCGAGCATTTGCGTTTAGGTCCATCCGCTGTAGAGTCCGTTGATTTCGTGCGAATTTTGGAAAACTGGAGAGTTTTTTTGAAAAATGGTCCAGCGACCGCGTGGGTGACCGGCTGGGTCGCGGGCGACCGGCTGGGTGACCGGCGACGTGGCGGCATCTGATTGGTCATAAATCGAGATGAACAGTTTCTCGCGTGTTTGGGGGCGACGTGGGTGAATCCTGGCCGTCCGTCGCGCGGATCGGACGGCCAGCGGAAACCCGCGACGTGGACGAATGACGGGAGCTGGATTCCTCTGCCTTTTATATATAGTATAATATCCGGTGGCTTCAATTCATCTGGTGCCAATAAATCCAAGGGCTCGGGTGCACGGCACGCGTTAATTGCACATATCCGACGATCGATCGAGGCTTACTGCACAGCGGTAAGATAAGCCTTGCGTTAATTCTGATTGTTCGTCCTTTGGAAGGAGATTTGCATAAATTAATTCGCCGGCAGGAAACTGCGGTTAGCTTTGCCTTCACAGTTGCCTTACGCGTTAATTGGACATATGCGACGATCGATCGGCTTACACATGTACAGTACTGCACAGCGTTAATTTTTGATTGTTCGTCCTTGGAAGAAGATTTCCATAAATTCGCCGGTAGCAAACAGCGGTTAGCATATATGCAGTAGGCTGAACCCATTAAAATCAGCCTATCCCAGTATTTCGCAGGTGGAGCCGATTTCCCGCGCGGTTCGACAATGGTATTGTGGTGTGCCCACCACCGCAGGGTTCTCCCAGAAGATCTAGACTCGCGTAGGCTCAGTCTTAGTATATGGCTTGTTAGATCTAGCTTGCGCACCGGTGGCGTGTGTGTGGTGTTGCGTGCGTGTGGTGTGAGTTGTGCGTGAGTTCAGATACTACAGCTATACTAAGATCAGGGAAATCTCAAAAAAAAAAAAACAGCGGTTAGCGTGTGCGTCCCGTCTGACCCGAGCATAGAGACCCGAACAGGCAACCAAGACGTGGACGCTAACCGCTAAGAAAAAAGGTCACCGGAAATTCATAAAAGCAACATCATCACCAGTAAACACCAAAATAAATTGAAGAGTTGGCGGGACGCACACGCTAGCTGGTCGGTCGCGGCGTGACACACTCACACACGTGGACGTCCATGAACTCTTGCATGCATGGCTTCTCACGGAGACGTACAGTCAAAACAACAAACACAAGTAACCCGGCCGGCGTCACGATCTGACGGAGCAAGTTGCTGCGAAAGTCGTCATCTTTTCCTCCATCAGCAGTCCCGGTGAGACAGTGAACCAACAGAGCAGCACCGGCACACAAAACAACGCGTCGATCGTCCATGGCGGTCTCAGGGCACCATCTCCGATCGATCAGCACGCGTCGAGCGCTGTTCCTTTTTTATATTTCTTCCTTTATTAATCTGCGAGTCGACGGCCGGGTGGATGCATGCATGCCGTCATGACATCGTGCTGCGTGACGTAGATGCATGAGCTGGATCCTTCCATGGATCTATCTATCCATGCATCCACGAACGACAAAGAGCAAGCCCGCGAGGCGCGAACACACACGTCAAGGACTTCCACCAAGCAAATAGGAACACGGAAACACGTGGATGCCACGACGCTGCTGTGTATGCGTATACCCGCACCGCGAAACGGTCGACCGGACACGTACTCTCACGCAGTGGCGGAGGACGGAAAAAAACTAAGGTCGGGCGAACTCTGAAGCGAGAAAAATTTTGATGCAAAAAATTTAAAATTGCCTAGAGACATTAATACTTTATAGATATTAAGTATAACCACTTAGGACAATGGTAAAAATAACATATTTAACTTGACATAGAACCTACAAACGTAACGTTTAATGTCGTCCAAAAATTTCAAGCAATGGCAATAAGGCTTATCCTTTTCCACACTATATTCCAACCAATCAAAAAAATTATACCATTATGACCAAAAAGATCTAGTATCTCTATTTGGATGGAAATTATAATGAGTTGGTTGAGTTGGGTCATCTTCAAGTAAGAAAATCTAATCTAACATTGGGGAAAAACTGATCAATGTGAATGTGAAGTCCCGAATCAAGTGTTGTGTAAGCTATGAAATCAGTTATACCTCCAGCTGCAAGAACCTTTAACATTTCCTTCCACTACGGCTGTCCATCTCTACCACAAAATAGCTGCAAGAAAGACCGGTAGCCGGCCGGCTTGGCCGGCCAAAAACCTACGTTGCTGGCGCGGTCGGAAAGAATCGACATGACTCCCGTCCGGCGTCCGGTCACGCGCAGGAGGCCAAGAGGCCCTCCTCAGGCTCCCCCACGATCAGCCCACTAAGGCCCACCACAGCCGTGGCGCTCCAAATTGGACCAAATGACCTCTTTTTCCTTAGTTTTTTCGCAGAAACTGGCAGAAATTTGCAAAACATGTACATACATATGAAAATGCCTACATAAATGCAATTTTTTGCCAAAAATCAAGGTAGGGCGGACGCCCTACCTTGCCCTTAGGGGAGCTCCGCCCCTGCTCTCACGTCGCTGCTCATCCAAGGTTTTGGACTCTACGCGTTTATGTGCGTGCGTGCGTACGAGACAGCGACATCGTTGTTCACTTGTCTGCCGTATATACGTTGCCTGTAGTGTATGTACGGACAAACCGCATCAATTCACGTTTGCGCATACGTTTTGTATTGTACTCCCTCCGTTCCTAAATATAAAATGTTTTACCTTTTGTCCAAATTCACATGTACTCCCTCCGTTCGGATTTAATTGACACACACTTCGTTACACACGAATGTATCTAGACACCTAACAAGTATAGATACATCCATATTTAGACAAAAGCAAGTCAATTAATTTGGAACGGAGGGAATATCTAGATTTATGTGAACATGTTTTAATGTGTATGTACTCGTTTGGGTTTGAACCTAGCCAACATGTGAGTTAGCTAGAACATCTTATATTGTGAAACGGAGAGAGTACGTGCGTACTTGGCCGACCGATATCGACGCCCACGCGTCTCTTTCGGCATATTATGTATGGCCAAACCGGGACACCGGGGAGGCCTTGTTTTTTCCACTTCTACTTCCAGCTGTAGTGCCGCTACGGTGCAAGCGCCTTGTGGTGTATGTATGAATTAACGGGATGATTTCATGCTAATTTTCATTCATTGTTCAATTTTGTTGTATTTCAATCACTTTTCCTTTTAAGTTTCGTCACCCTTTTAAAAAATTAGACACCCGTGTAAAGATTCAGTCACTGGTTTTGTTATTTTTATGTCCTTTATATTTATTTATTTGAAAATTGCATTTTGTATTGTGCAAATGCAATTTCACTTTTATCTTTGGTTAAGTTGTACCTTTATTAGTGTACTAGATTTATTGTGTAATGGGACTTTAATGATGCACTCTCGATCGAGTGATATTTGCCTATATGGGGGTCACCGGAGAAAAAACACACCGTTGGTGATAAAAAAATTGTGGGACTGAAATCTAAGGGAGGTCATCGGTTCTTTGTAGGGATGTAAACGGATGGGATCGAATTTTGGCTCTACCATATCCTATACCACATTTTTCTATCGGATTTAGAGCGGAGCGGATATTGACCGGATGCGGATTCAGAGTCGGATATATGTGGTCGAGGATTCAGGAATATAAACGGAGCGGATTCGGTGCGGAAACAAAATTAATCGGATAGATACATGCATAAATAAATTGTCAAACCATACAACTAAAACTAAGTGTTCAGTAACCTAGGAACTAACAAAGTTGTACTATATAGTCTTAACAACGACTATTTAAGTGAGTTTTTGTTCAATGAACGAACTTGACAACTAACTAACTGCAAATTATGCTCTATTGTGTTAGAAATTTCGGTAAAAAATCGGATTATTCGGATTAAAACCATCGAATAATCCTATTTAATTTTCGGATAATCCATAGTCTAGACTATTTGACATACCATATCCTATACCATATACAGGTGTCATGTTTGGAATCAGATATCCTTATCCTCAGTGCAAAAATTATCCTATCCATTTCCTCCCCTATTTCTTTCCAACTCTAGTCATCCCCAAACTGATGGACAAACGGAGTTCTCTTCTTCGATTCCGAGGGTTGTCACCGTTGCCAATGCCTCCGTGCTCTTGTACACTACTCCATTTGTATTCGGTCGAATTTTGAGTATAATTTTGTGGTTTGTCCTTGTACCTAGGCCGAGTTTACATTAGTAAGCCCACGCGCCACCGCCCCGACAAGTGAGAATTTTATTGTGTAATTGGACTTTAATTATGCACTCTAGACACTCCCGTCAAGTGAGATTTTTCCCTATAAGCATGGGAGTCAGCGGGAAACCCAGATTGTTATTAAAAAAAGGGCTATGGTATTGAAATCTAAGAGCACGGTTAATACTATAGCCAGCTTCTAGCTATAAGATAGTAGCATGTCTTATATAGCCAATCTAATACCCAACATGTATAATAGTTAGCTATACAAATGTACTACAGAGTACTTTGTTGATAGTTGGCCCACCTTGTACTTTCAAATAATGTCTTGGAGCACATGTTGCAGCTGACTCTTATCCTACAGCTCGCTTCTCTTCTCTCATATTCTCTCTTCCAACTCATCAATAATATATTAGTTAAACCCTTACAGCCTCCCGACTAGACCTAATTGTACTTGCTCTAAGGGCGATCATCAATTGCTTCGGACTCTAGCCACCAAGTTCTCTTCCTCAATTCCAACGATTGCCGTCGTTGTCCATGCATGCCACCACGCTTTTTACACTATAATTTTCTTTTCACCATTTGCATTTCGGTCAATTTTTGAATATTATTTTGAGCTTTCTCCTTGTACCCAAGCCGAGGTGATAAATTAGTAGCACACCAGCCACCGCCCAAACAAAACAAGGTAAAGGAAAAAAGGTGGCGTACTGCTAGAGCGGCGCTTTGATGGACCATGGAAGCTGCCTGTAGCGTGATGGGGAGGCTCGAGACCGGCCTACGTGCATAGATTAAAAGATGGCTTGTTTTAGCTAGGGGACATGCACAAAACTCATACGGATCTTTGTCGGGTTGCCGGCCTGCTCTCGATCTACCGATCTACTCCATGTATAGTATCACCTTGAAATTACAGTATTAGACAGCGTATATTCACCGGCCAGGTAGCTCAAGGACTGCTACGTCTAGCAAGTGTAGGTTAACAGTGTATGCCATAAATAAATGAACTAACCAAGTACATGCATGCATGATCGATCGAACCGATCTGTGTTTTCAATATTGAGGGTGTGCATGCACCGATATCCCGTGCAGTGTCCTCGGTAGCAACTAGTACTAGCAAGGGTCTAGCTAGCTAAGCAGGGGCGGCGTAGTGTTGTGCGTACGGCTCGGTTGGCAGCTGCATGCGAGATCGACCTAGAACGACGACCACGTCCTTGATTGCGTCTACCTAGGACCATACGTACGTCCTGCATGGGCATGGCCGAACATACCAATTAGGGCTCATTTGGTTGCAGGGGAGAAAGACCCAGGGAAAATAATCCCGGCCGGGAATCTGAAGAAACATGTGTAAAAGCCCGGGATTTTATTCCCGATCTCCGGACTAGGGGAAAATTCTCCCCGGGAAAAGGCCGGGATCCTCCCGGGATTGCAATTACCAAATGAGCCCTTACGCGGTTAGCCACTTCTAAAGTTCCCCGCAAAAAAAGCTACTTCTAAATAGTTGACTGCTAATTAGTCACTTTTTTATTTTGTGCATTGTATATATACTCGAGAATTTTAGCGAAGCCGTGGAGACACACCACTCATCCAAAGCGCTACCCATGTTTCCACTCGTTGGTTTGTATGCTGGGGCCGCCGTGGCGCATCGTCACGCCACGGCAGCCATGCGGTGGTGGTGGGCAGGGATGGTTGTGTGTAGTCGTGGCGCATCTTCATGACACGGTGGTAAAGCCGACAAAGGGCTCTCGCTGGGCAGAGGACAAACAGCTGGCCTGCACGCACCCCAAACACGGCCCCAGCCCCAAGGGAAGGGAAGAAGAAAATTCATTTCTAGCCCTGCCCCCGAGTGGTTCAGCCGCGAGCCAGCTCACGGCCACTGCCGCTGCTGCAGCGAGCTTTCGATGGTTTCCCTCGTTGCCAGCCACTGCTTTCTTTTGTGCTCTCCGCCTGTAATTTATCTGCAGCCGTCACGTTCAAACACAGGATCTTGGAGTACCTGTATTTCTTCGTAAGAAAGTACCGGAATAATAGTAGCAACTGGGTGCGGTTACTTCCAGTCTCTTTTTTACCCTACTCGATGCAGGCGACACACTGAGGAAGCTGTGGTTTCCGGTCAGCGTCTGGCTCCAGCTAGGATCTGACGCGACCGGGTATCTGTATCTCCCTGCTGCCTGCTCCCAGAATCCATCGAGAGGTTCTTCTAGGGTTCACCACCGCTCCAGGTCACGAGCCACGAGTAGATAGGCCGACGTGTCGACCGGTTCCGGCTCTTCCTCCAGGCAAAAACAACTCGTCGCTACAGTGTGAATCTTTGCCACAGCGATTTGCTGCATGCTTCCTAGAACAGAGCACGTTCGCAGGAGAGACCGAGGAAGGTGGCGGCCGGCCGGAAAGAAAAGCTCTTTTTTCGCAGGCGCCCAGCTACTGCTAGCATGCACAGTCCGGCTCCGGCAGGCGGCGGGGGCAGCACAGCGGGCGCAACAGTGTCGCCTTCGCTGCGGTCCGTCCGGCGAGTAAAAGGGTTGCTTCGGCGGGCCAGCCGCCGCTGCGCTGCGCTGCCGCGGCACACGCCCCGAGATTAGCCCCCGTGCTGAAAATGAAACCATCACATGCCGTCCGGCGACGGCGAGCCCAGCGTACGTCCTCGCGTCTCACGCTAGCTGCTATCGCCTAGCCCCCAGCTACAGCTACAGCTAGCCGCCTCGCTCTCTCTGGGACGAGAAGCCTGCCTCGCCACGCGCTCCAGCCAGCCATTTCAGGTGCGCCAGCTCACGAGCCTGACGCGGCCCATAACGGCCATCTCCGCCTCGTCGGATGCCGATCGAGCGGTGCGCGCGAGCTCGTTTCGCGGTGTGCTCGAGCCCCGGGCCCCGGCGATCCCGGCCCCTTGCTCCGCTCACCCGGGGAGCTGCCCCCATGGCAGAAAAGCTCCCGCTCTTTTCCTCCACCCTCGGTATTCTTTCCTTTTTCCTGGTCGTGTTTGACCACCCTCGGTTCTTCGTTTGCATACTGGTTGTATGTATACGGCAGGGACAAGCGACAAGTACGTACATCGAAATGTTTATCAAGGGATTTGGAGATCTGGCATGGTGGGTATACTCTATAAAATCTAACGATGAGATGTCAGGCAGGTAGGTCTAGGTCCACCTGCTGCTTATTGCTAGCTTTGCTCGCACAAATCTAATTGCCATGGAATAGACCACCGGAATATACTATTACTTCGTTCGTTAACCACAATGATTGGAAAGACTTAGTACAGCTCATAGAAAGTTATTATCCTAGTTCATAGTACTAACAACATATTATCCCCCGCAAGAGAAAAATGGAAACACCGACATATTAAACAAGACAGAAAAATATATGAGGTAGTTATCCAAATTAAGGAGTAAGCAAAGCAATGTTGTAAAATTCTGGCATGTTTGCCTAGTAGCTCTCTTGTTTTGCCCCACCACAGCACACTTTCGACTGGTACCACCTACATTTTATATGCATTCTTTTTCTGAAGAAGGTATATACATTCTCCCTCTGACGTAATGTATGGCTCAGCTAATAAATTAGATTATTTTCAAAACCTCCTTACAAGTAAGCATGACGTGGAAAGCCATACATCTTGATACATAAATCAAAATCCACGCATGGTGTAGATGCACACTTCTTTTATTTAGTTGTCGTGGACCACCAGAATATCTTTCTACATTAATCCTTGACCACAAAACATTTTTTTTCTTAAGATATCGACGATGATAAGATAATAAGACATCAACGACACCACAAAATATATGAGATGACAATCCAAGTTCATGATTGAGCACAAGCCCTCATAGCTCATTTGTTTTTGCAACGAGACTCTCCGCTTTCGTTCGGTACAATGCACCTATGTTTAATATACGTGGTCAAGGCGGCGTTCCATTCGACTACCGAATGGTAGGAATATTCTCAAAAACACTTTACAAGCCAGCATGGTGTGGAAATCATACTCCTGCTCTATACATAAAATATAGCTCGTGGGGTGCTTCTTTATTCAAAGTGATTTTGTTCTCCTTCATAAAGGCAATCCAGTGAGCTGCCGTCACCTAATCTGTTTTGAAAATTGTTAAACCACATTTGGCAACTTTGTGGGCGGAATGCATATATATGTAGCAGCACCAAATTGTAGGAGTAATGTGCATTGCAAAGGGTGGGTGTAGTATAGTAGCCGGCCAGTAGGCGTGAGCGTGCATGATTTGGTGGGTGGGGAAGCGTGGCAAGTGGGTGCTTTGCTTACGTGGACGGAAGCGGCATCTCGAGGACTGCAGCGCGTGGCCTGGGTGGGCCCCAACGTGTTTTTTAGTACCAGAATAAAAAAAGAAAGAAATCAAAAGTTGCAGTGCAGCGGCAGAGGGTGAGCTGGGAATGAGCGGAAGCCAGCTGGGATATCTTTCGGGTACGGCCGGGACGCAGCTCCCGTCGCCGCTCGCTCGTCTTTCCTTCGCGGACGCCCATGCTAGGCCCGGTGCATGGACCGGCCTGTGCGAAAAGTCCACCACTGTTTTGTTTTCCACGTTCCAACGGCCGTACGACCGGCTCCGCTGTTTCTGAAACTCGTCACGTGAGTGACTACCGAGGGAGGGCATGTACAGTAGTTTAGACAGCAGCAGTCTATATTAGATGTATATGTCAGATTTAGACAGCACACCAGACGGCTTGTACAACAATCTGTCTTTTAATCTGCCTATAAGAGCATGCAACTCATAACTGCAGGGAATTAAAAAACTATTTATTAAATCTAATTCTGTCAGGAGGAGAGGCGTCGCTAGCCATACAACAGAGGGAGAGGCGTCTCTAGCGAGCGAAGTTCGCGGAAACAGACCGTCTGGAAAATTATCGGCGGACTCTTTCTCTCTCCACCTTCTCTTTCCTCTAACTGACAAAAAATCCTATGTGGCATCTGGTACAGACGGCTGAGTCAGCACCACTGTACGTGCCCTGATAGCATTGAGTGGCCACATAAATTTTATCGCTTGAATGCCGCAACGATCAGATTGCCGCTACAAGCTCCAGTTGAAGAGATCAGATTGCCGCTACAAGCTCCCGTTGAAGAAAAAAAACTTGATCGTAACGTAAACAAGAGGTATGTACAAAATCTTTGCCTTGAAAATGAATCCCCTGTTTGGCCACATTTCGCCTGATGGGAATCATGCCTGACTCTGTCGTGCTCTGAACGTAGTTTCTGTGTCGTCTAATTTAACCTGTGGACCGAGTTCACGGATAGCTTGGCGACGCATAAAACCTTGCCTTTTCTATCTTGCCTGAAACTGTAGCCGCGCTGTCCCCTGCCCATGTGTCCCACACTCTTTACAATGCGCGGGCCCACCAGCTCATTCCATTTCGCTCTCCCTACTCCCTAGCTCCTGAACTTCCACTTCCCGGAAATACCCTCAGCCACTTAGGACGAATGCCCGTTCTGCCCCTGGACCAACCACAACAATCTACTGGTACTACCGGTAGAAAGAAAACAATATTGGGATTTGGTCCCCACTGATCTTTGAGCTGGAGCCGAATTGGCGTCTCCTGAAAAATACAGTGTGGCCTAATATCTCTCTTGACTGTGAAACATGACCGGCTGAATAGTCAAAGATACAATAACACTGACAAAACGCACATGCGTTCCTGACTACCGTTGGTGAAGGGATAGATCGTAGTGATATTTTAACAGTGGATTAGTCAACATATATATGTTTTAGGCCTATTGATAATTGTTTATTTCCAAGGCCCTACATGGATTAGTTCCCTAGAATTGCTTCTCCGATCTATATTCATATTCCACAACACAACCATGATATTCACATCCATGGGTGATTAAGGTCCCCACGAGGATTTAAGTGCCCGAAGGAAAATAATAGCATTGCTTTTTTGTGAAATTCACTTTGACTTCTGGGTGTATATGCACCGGTAATTTGTAAAAAGCATTTTGCATTATCAAAAAAATCAAAGTAAATGTTACGGATACAGATTCACATTTCATTTGTTAACAAAGTCGTTTTTAATTTTTTTTTAACTTGTGTGAAAGAAGAAAGAAAATGTCTCGTGAAAAGACTTGTTTTTTGCACAAAAAATGTTGGTTTCTCGTAAATCATTTTTGTTAACACAAAGGATGCTAAAATCTATGCCCAAATTTTGACATTTTAAATAAAAGGATATGCACTAGAAGCCAAAACGCATCTCCCTTTCACAAAACGCAAAAACTAGTCAGACCACCCGCGACCCACCCTTATCCCCTTGCTACAGTAGCCAGGGGCGATTTTTGAGAGCTCGTCGTCGAATCCACCTCGCGTGGCGGCGATCCGTGGGATCCCTCCGTCTCCGGCGGCTGCTTCGGCAGCGGGAGGCTGGGGAATCCCCGGATCTCGCCTTGTACATAGGTAGGGTAGGGGGCGTTCCTGCCGGCGGCGCTGTGGAGGAGGTGGCGCGGTCGGCGGTGGTTTTGGGGGCGGCGCTTCCCCTCTCTGCTGCGTGTGCAGCTGGGCGCTCGCCGTCGTCCTGGCGCTCGCGGATCTTCGGATTCCTCAAGCGGGCCAGGCCCCTGCTTCAGATCGTCGGCGCCGTTGATCTGCTGCTCTGGGACTCCGGGTCCCCCAGCTTCGTCGTCGTCACGCCGGCGCGTCCTCCAGCGGCGGTGTGGAGTTGGGGAGGTGGTGTAGGAGGTTGAAGCGGCGTTCTGCGAAGAAACTCTGCCGGGCTTCGTCGAGTTCGGTGGCCGTCGGAAGGTGGAGCTGGAGGCTGTTGAGGGCGCTGGCCGTGCGTGTTCATCGTGCGAGGCTTCGTCACCGGGTGGCGGACGGCTTCTGCGGCCTTTTCCAATGTGGAGGTGCTCTCGGGCGAAGGAAGAAAGGCGGATCGGCTTCATCGTCTCCGGCGTCGGCGGCGGCGTTGTTCTTTGTTGCTATGCTTCCTGTGTATGTTGGTTTGTACTGTGTGAGTCTTTGTACTCTTTTTTAGTCTAATACATATGCAGTTCTAAAAAAAAACGCATCTCCCTTTCTTCAAAAAAAGGAAAAGAAGAAGAATCATTGTTTCAAGCTATGAGATAAACTTTAACAAAATCAGATGAACATAACCACGTCGGAAGCTACAAGAAAAACTACTGAGAACCATGATATTTGCCGCTCAACTCAAAAGACACAATGGGTGATTGGTCTCTACAAATTTAAAACACCCGGTCTTAAAAAAAAACATTGTTGGAGATAATTTTGGCGCTGAAAGGATATCCAAGCTAATACACTAGCAAGCACAATATATGGTCATCTTTTCAGGAGCCATTTTACAGTAAGGTAGTACTAAAGTTCACCGATACAAACTCGCATATTATAAAGAAAAAGGTATATTCAAATACCCGTGGGTCTTTAACGACCTTTAGATTCTTCCAAGTGGATCGAGACCCGCATTCCCGTGACTTGAACGCTTGACCGGTCAGGAAGCTTCAGCATCAGGAGCTAATAATTGCGCCTCATGCATAATCAGCTCCACGTCAGCGGCGCACATACATGCATGCATCATCATGCATGTCGTTCCTCCTGTCATCATATGAGGCGGCGAAGGAAGAAATACTCAGAAAAAAATCTTATCACGTCGTACTATGTTCATACGCATGCAGTTCCTCTACCCTGAGCAGCTCGCAATAGTTTTGCATTATCCCGTAATCACGCTTCCGCCGCAAGTAATGAGCAGTTAAGTGCACGCTGTGGAGTGACAGAGTTTACGGAATTAGAACAGAGAGCTCCGTCATGCATGTTTGTTTGCCGGTGCGCGTCGGCCGGTGTTGCCACTAATTACCGTTGGTGGGCGGCGCGCGATCGCGCGCGACTGAGCACGTCGTCACGCGCGACTGCTTGGCCGCAATCAATACGATACGTGCCGGCCCTGGACGGTCTGTTCCCTGCCGGCGCGCGTGGGCGTGGCCGTACCGCTGCTTGTCGAAATCAAGCTCGATCGATCGGGCGTACGCGGCAGGCCGGCGCTCGAGCAGTGGAATTCCGGTGCCTCCGTACTGGCAGGAGTGGCCGGCGGCGGATGGATCGGCGACATGCCATTTAAGGTTCTACTGCCCGACACAAGCGCAGTGGAGCGCGAGCGCGGACAGAGTGACAGGCAGACGAGGAGGCGATTCATTCATTTCTCTCCACCACCTACCATCCATCTTCCGGGTCGAGTCAAACAAGCGCGGGCGCCGACCCACGTCCACCGAACGAACCAAGCGCAAGCGGTGTCAGCAGCGCCGTAGATACTGGCGCGGAAATGGCCGGGCCGTCGCCGTCCCCCGACACAAGTCAAACCCCGCCCAGTCCCGTATCGATCGATCAGCAGCGAGCGATTTGGCCGCGCGCACCGGGGGCGCTCCCGTCTTTTCCCCCTCCAACACCGAAAGCTCGGCTCGGCGGCCGGGCCCCATCCCTGGTCATGTGGACTCACTGGGGGACCTCGACTCCTGCACCGTCCGCGATTCGAATCATCCGCAGGGGCGTTCCTGCAACTTGTTCCAAGCCCATGACCAACATGTGGGAGTTTTCTTTCCCTTCTGTGATTTGAGCCATACGGCATGAGCATGAGTAGGTGGAGTGGAGCTCCTTTTGGTTCGAAACTTTGAGCAGGATTTGTAATGTAATCCCAACTGGCAGGGCAGGAGCGCCGGCCAATCTGGCGCCGGCTTGGTGCTGCTTGACTGACCGACTCACTCTGCGGGGGTTCGGTTCGGTCGCTCTTGACCCGACGTCAAATGCTTGCTGACACTCGCATCACCACCATGCCCTCCCTAGTGCTCCTGCTGCATCCGGTTCCAGTTCCACCATGCTTGCTCGCGTGTAGCACGAGTGCATCATCTGTTCGTGGCTTCTTGTGTCATTACGGGTCTGACACGACGATATACCCAGGCTCGACCCCTCACTATAAGAAGGTAAAGACCTACTGTTGTATTGTCATGTGTCTCAAACTTGTCCAAATGATTTTTGGGCCGGGTCTTATTTGGTTACAATGATGAAATGATAGTGGGTATTAACTTACTACAACTACAATCGGAACAAAGGAGTATTTAAAATCTAGTGGCAGTGTGGCACCAAGTGGAAATGTCTGCCTTGAATGTTTTGTAACATCCACCATGAGGGTTACGTTTGAAGGAGTCGACACTAGAGCAACCCTTCGAGGAGTCGGCCTTACTGATGACGCAACATGGAGTAGATCGATCCAAAACCTAGACAAGGCCCTTAGTCTAAATCAAGGTTTCCGCCTTGTAGAGGACATGAGCCTCCCTAGGACTATGGGGCACTATTCTTGACTCGATCCTAGTTTGACACGCTGCGTCATTCCGTGGGCCTGGGTTCACCTGGTTGTAAGCCCATCGTCACAGTCCCTTGTTGGGCGAGGTGTTCGTTGTTGGCATTTTTTGCGTGGTTGTAGCATGTGACATCATGGTTGCATGTTGCGGTTCATAGTTTGTTGATTTTGTTGTGGATGGAGGGCCACGCTTGATGGATCGTATATGGTTGTCTTGTCGTGGTTAATTGGTAGCCGTTTACATCGGTAGTATCGGCGTGCGGTCAAGGTCATCGTATTATTTATAAATTTTTGGGAACACCCTGCCCTTTCAAGTTTATCAGAAAGAAAAGTCAGATAATATTCTCTCTCCTACACATGATTTAGTAGAATTGAACTTTGTACAACCAAATAAAATATATATAAGACAAAATTATAAAAAAAAATCATGTACACCCCACTTTGGTTGAAAATATTGGAAAATTGATGTAGTAGAATTGATCTTTCTAGATGCCCCAATACAATATATATAAGAAAAAATTATATAATAAAATCATGTACACACCACTTTGGTTGAAAAGATTGAAAAATTCTCGATACTTGATTGACATCTCCAATTAGTTTTACTAAAATTGACCAATTACATTGCACTATATGAAAGAAATGGCAAGTCAAACCTTGTGATTATTTTCCTCAAAGAAAACGGTAAATATTTTCACGCGTTTACCTAATTTGCTGCAAACGAGCACCTGGCGTCCTAAAGAGATGAAAATGGCATGTTATTACATTTTTTGTTGTAAATAAGCTAAGATAATTTCTACTTTCCGCAGGTATGCTTTTGCTGTTATGGTATAATATCATTCGTTCCCTCCCTTATATATACATAGGCATGAAATGTTCGTTGAACTATCATGGGCAATGTTTTCTTGTTTTGTCAAAATAATCTACTGTATTTAGTATTTTTTCTGTTCCACAATATAAGCCTTTTTAGCAAGATAAAACAGCTTGCCAAAAAGGCTTTACATTATAGAATATAATCTATGCTAGGAAATCGATAAACAAATACTCGAAATAGAATTAACGGGCTCATAGCTTATCACCAATCATCAAGAAAGAAAGACATCTGGCCAAATTAAGGAAGACAAAGAGTGGACTGGACGTTTATACTACTTTTGATTTCTCTCCGGCCGTCATAGTATGGCCATGAGACATGTGTTTGTTTCTCAGAATTGGCATTTGCGTATAATAATAATATCACGTTTCGTGAGACAACATGTGTGTGTCCCAAGTTTTGAAGGGTTCCATCACAATTTTTGAATGACTGGGGGGGGGGGGGGTGGCCCCCCTGGTAGCAACGTAGCTCCGCCTCTGTGCTCATGATGAACGCGACTATGGCGAAGGTGAGGTAAGCAAAGAGAATAAGGAAGGTAAAGGAGATAGCACATAAGCAAAATGGTTGCTTGTGATGTATTATAGTGTATGTCAGGCGGTGTGAAAAGATATGACGTAATTGACACGAGGATTTAACCAAATTCAACCCCTCACAAAGGAGGTAACGACCTACTTGTGATGTATTATAGTGTATCTTGAACTTGTCCGAATGATCTCCGGGCCGCGCCTTATATAATGTGACGACCGGGTTACAGTTATATTAACTTACTAGAGTTAGAATGCATGGTAACACGAGTATATAATATGTAGAAGCGCCAACTGTAAACACCTCCCTTGAATGCTTCGTAACTTTTGCCTTGAGGGCTATGTTTGACGGAGTCGATACCAGAGTGACCCTTCGAGGAGTTGGCCTTCCTAATGAGGCTACATGGAGTCGGCCGTAACGAACCGAGTTGGGGCCTTTAGTCTGAATGAAGGTTTCGGTCTTGTAGAGGACACGAGCTCCCTAGGTCTGTGGGGCACTATTCCATACTCGATCCTAGTTCGGGACACTGGGTCTTCCTTGGGCTTTTGCCCACTGGTGGTAAGCCCGCCCAGAGGCCCTTGTTGGGCAAGGTGTTCGTTGTTGGCACATTCTACATTGATGTAGCATGTGTCGTCTTGTTTGCTTTGTTGCGATTCATGGATTGTCGGTTTTGTTGTGGATGGACAACCACCCTTGATGGATCATGTATGGCTTTCTTGTCGTGCTTAATTGGTTGCCATTTGCATCGGGAGAATCGACGTGCGGTTCAGGTTTTTGCCTTTCTTTTTCTAAAAAGGATCAACGCTTGTACATGTTTTAGGCCCATTTTTCGCAAACAAAGTCATCATATTATTTATGAAATTCAGGAATACCCCGCCCTTTTTAGGTCCAATAAGTTTTACTATAATCTATTTGGCAATATTAAAATTGACCAACTGTATTATGCTATACTGCCTGAAAGAAATGGCAAGTCAAAGCTGTTGAGACTATTTGCTTTCAAGAAAATAGTAAATACTTTTCACGGATTTGCCTAATTTTCTGCAAACCGAGCACTCAGCGTCCTCAAAAGATGAAAATGGCATGTTTTTGGTGACCACAATAAGGAGGATTACCGTATTGGCTGTATATAAGTTAAGCATTTTTGCGTTTTTCCACGGGTATGCTATTGTTGTCAGGGTATGATCTCATTCATTCCCTCCCAAATTATATAGGCATGAAACCCTCATTGACCTGTCATGGTCAATGCTTTCCTGTTTTGTTGAACAATCACTATTAGTAGGATTACCGGGGTACGTAGCTTATCACCATCCTTCAACATAAACAACATTTGGCAAAATTAAGGAAGACAAAAGGTGCACAACAAGACTTTTTATAATACTTCCTGTTTCTCACGGAGCGTCACAGTCAAACATGTACTCCGTATTCGTTTCTCAGAATTGACATTGGTGTAAAATAATACTATCACGTGTCGTGAGACAACATGTGTGCGTCTACGTATTTCAAAAGAAAGAAAAAGGAAACATGTTCACAAATCTGCAGCTTTATTTTAAACGTTGAGGAATGCTCACGGACGCGGCAGGTCAAAGCTGGGGAGAAGGAAGAAGATTTCGAACGAGGGAGTGAAAGAAACCGCACATGGCGGGCGGCGAATGTGAAATATAATCAGAAACATTACGAGGAAAACAGGAGGGCGAAATCGCAAGAATCGGCCGCATAAATAAAGCCGGACGCAGGCAGGCACGCTCTTGGCTTTCTCTCCTCTCCCCTGCAGATTTTCTTTGGCCTCCTCCTCCGTTCTTTCCCCACCCCACTACTAGCCAGCCCCCGCCGCCGCGCCGCTCTGTTCCATCCCATTCGCTCGCCATTCCCTCCACCGCCCGTTCTGCGGCGGGCCGGCGGACCTCGTTCGGCGGGTTTCGAGAAAGGCCGTGTCTTGATGGCTGATCGGCGGCGGGCCGGGAGATGGGGAGGGCGGGGTTCGGGGTGGCGGCGGGGTGCGCGGCGGCGGCGTGCGCGATCGCGGCGGTGCTGGTGGCGCGCCGGGCGAGCGCGAGGGCGCGGTGGCGGCGCGCCGTCGCGCTGCTGCGGGACTTCGAGGACGGCTGCGCCACGCCGCCGGCGCGCCTGCGCCAGGTCGTCGACGCCATGGTCGTCGAGATGCACGCGGGGCTGGCGTCAGACGGCGGCAGCAAGCTCAAGATGCTGCTCACCTTCGTCGACAAGCTCCCCATCGGGTACGGCCCCCAAGGTCCCTCCTCCTCACTGCCCCCCCTCTCCCCTGCTGCTGCCGCGCTCGGTTCCTCCTTGCGATTTCCTCCTTGTTTGCGGCGCCGCTTTCTTCCTTTTTCCCTCCGGTTCTTCGACGGAATAAAAATCAAGTCTTTCGTTCGTGCCATCTTTATTTGAAGAACGAACAAAACAAATCCTTTCGTGGTTCAGTGGTTAGATCATGTCCTTCAATCGCGCCGTCTTGCTTGCTCGCCCTGTCAATCAATCTGCCGCTTTACGCACGCAAATGTAGTTACTCCCCCTTCACTGGCTTCTTTCTTGCCTCCCGAATGATGCGGAGTTTTTTTTCACGCTTTTCTTTCTCCGCGTACTGAAGTTTCATTTCAAGCCCTCTCTACGGCGACATCGACACCTAGTACCTTCTTGCTACGTTCCCCTCGGTGTGCCAGTCTTTGAACTGCTCGTCTGAACACTACTACCGACTTGGATGGGTTCACATGTTTTTTGTTGCCCCTTTTGCGATTCTTACTCCGCGGCGCTGTTTGGTCCTGTTGTGGAAGGAATGCTAAACGTATCTGGGTTGTTCGTCCCAGCAGTTAACACACCTGGTCCGTTTCTTTTTCTGGTGTTTATTATCTTCATAAAGCCTCCATCTTTATTCGATTCCTCTTAATGCCGCGCACATCTCGCCACTCGACCTTTTGAAATTTTCTTGCTAGTGTAGTGCGTCATTACTACTGTTCGCAATGCTGCCATCTTTCTTGGAACGGCAAACAACCACGCCCATCTCTTGCCTCGTCCCTCTGTTGTATCCAATCGCCGTTCTTCCAAGGGTTTTGTTCAGTTTCATATCTGATAATACCACCAGCTGCCCCTGCTGCTCTGGGGGCAAAAATAATAAATATGCCAGATGCCAAGAATTTTTCATGTGGGTTCTTGCCTGTTGGTTTGAGCTTGCATTAATGGCGGGGTTGTTGCCCGGACCACCGTAAAGGGGCATCTTAGTAGTACATGAATCTACCAACACTTGTATGTGGCCGGCACTGGGTTCACAGGCCAGGGTGTATTCCACATTGCCAATGTGGCCTGTGACGATCTCTGTCAGATGAGAATCATTGCTTGGGAGGTTGCACTTCTTAGCTTGGAGAACATCTTCGTGTTTATTGGGTCTCCTATTGCATTTTTTCTGTGTCTGAGTCATAGAGGAAAAGAGACTCAGTAGAGAGGAAGACTTTGCTGCTCTGTGCTCACCTGATTTGAACCCAAGCGCTGTGGTGAAAGCCAGAACTGAAACTGAGTTGCGTCCTTCTTCCAAGTTGTACACTCATATTGTTCTTGTCTTGGCGTACTCCTTGCGATCACGGCTTGTTGGATTGTTTCACTTGCAACAGCTTGGCCTGCTGTTAGAACCTATAACTGCATGACAGAAGGATCCACATTGGTTTTGGTTGGCCTTTTGTATTTTTGTTTCTGTCACATGTTTGGATTTTAGTTCTTTGATGTTTCTTGATCATTGCCACTTTGCCAGTGTGGCTTCTTAGTAGGTATTGCTTTGATAGATGTTGTGTGCTATGGAATGTGAAGCAATATCTTAATTATTGTTGACCAATGCCATTATTTCCATTCAGTTTATAAAACTTCTCAAGGAAACAATCTAAAACATGGAAGCGGTGACACCTAGACATTTTCTTTCTTATAGTATTCTTTACTGACCATGAATCAGTTTGTTGACCTGTTTTAAGCATGTCAATGTTTTCTGTAATTGGACATTGGACCCCACAACGATGGACCCCTGAAGAAGACCTCTTCATTTTATTAGCTCTGTTGATGATCAATGCAGCCCCTGCCCCTCCTTTAATTCAGAATAACTACTGTCCAATAATTGATTTGCAAATTGGTATGCAAAAAATGGATCACTCCTTTTGTCACTGATGAGCCAACTGTAGTGTCTCTACTAGTCTACCGTTGCCTAGGTAGTGTCCAGACAATTAGTCTGGGATAGTGACAAGCGCTAAGAAGGTATGTTGTCAGCTAACAAAATGACACCATCAAGGTTGTTTCGTCAGCTAGGATGGTGTCATGGGTCACTATTGATATATTTTGTAACCAATGGAGAGTCATTATTATAATGCTAATACCCTTTCTGCTCCCTTATGTAATGCATTTCACCTATAGACCAGTCGTACTAATTGGCTATGGCCGTGCCTTCAGCATGGATGAAGAAGGTGTATATTATGCCATTGATCTTGGAGGAACGAACTTTAGGGTCTTGAGGGTTGAAGTTGGTGTGGGTTCTGTAATCGTTAGTCAGAAGGTTGAAAGTCAAGCCATCCCTGAGGAATTGTTGGGTACAAGTGAGGTACTTGTCTTTCTATTTTATGTCTCTGTTCGTAATGTATGATTTTGGTACATGCCTTTGAGTTTTATTTCAACTGCAGGATTTATTCAACTTCGTTGCATTGACTCTGAAGAATTTTGTTGAAAAAGAAGATGGCAAAGATGAACAAAAGGCACTTGGTTTTATATTTTCTTTCCCTGTCAGACAAAATTCAGTTTCTTCAGGGTCTTTAATTAGGTGGACTAAGGGATTTTCAGTTGGAGACACGGTAAGGCAAATAATTTATTCACACCTTCCAGCATTGCGGTTTCCTTGTCATCCAGTTAGTCATACACAACTAAAGAACATGTACTATTGGAAAGTATGTCTAGTTATTTTAGTAAAGAGTCTTAAAGCTGCCAAAATGGTATTGATTAGATACCCAATTTTTTCTGGTTAATATCTGTAAGTTATGCATGGAAAATGTGGACTTAATCATGTAAAACAGCCATGATTTCTGATATGCAACACCTATGATTAGCCCTTTATTCTGCCATGCTTCTACTTGAACTGATTATTCTCAACTTATTTTAACCATGGAACCTCAGGTTGGGAAAGATGTCGCCCAGTGCTTAGATGATGCGCTTGCCAGATGTGGATTGAATATTCGAGTTACTGTACTGGTAGGTCTTCTCTACTTTTATTGCTTAACAGTTGGACAGTTAGTTTTATTCAGCTGAGAGCCACATTTCGCTGACTTTGGTGCACTTGTGATTATTGCTTGTCCACTACCGGTCTGGGTACCTGTATGTTTTTTGTGTAGATACATTGTCAATATATAAAGAAGATGATGCCTAATGTTTAGGACACTACAAGGGTGAGCTGAAGAGTTATCTCTTAGATTGGCAGATTATATATGAAATATCAATAGGTCATAGTTGTTAGGTTGCTTTAAGCTCTGCTTTGTGCGTTTTAAATTTTCTCGGCAAAAGAGGTATGCCGTGTTAATAATTTTTTGTTAACAAAGAAAAGTGGCTGGAGTGCTGTTTATCCTTATGTCCTAAATAACTGTCCATCTGCCATTTATTGTTGGGTAGGGTGCTGAAATTGAAAGGCAAGTAATAGGCCTGTGAGATTCATGGTCTCACAGCTATTTTATGCTTAATTTTAAACATTGACTTGCGTACTTGGTTTGACATCTGTCTAGTGTTGTGTTTTGGTATCTGATGCTGCAGTAACCACTAACTGACAATGCTAGTTTATGTACCTATTTTGATAGGTCAAAATATTGCCGCCTGAATCTGATGCTTTGCTCTGCTCTTATTATGTTGTAATTTTAGGATAGTAGAGTATTATTTTGATTAACCTAATTATGCCAATTTGTTTTTGCTGTCATATATTTCATCCAGCCTCAAAATTATCACTAAGTAATAACTCTCCGCTGTGACATGCATGTTTTCTGTTATGCTTCTTGTATCTGGAAAAATATGTATATTGACACCAGCTCCTTTTAGCTTATCATGTCTAATACTAATTTTGTACTTAGGTCAACGATACTGTGGGGACATTAGCCCTAGGGCACTATTATGATGAGGATACAGTGGCTGCTGTGATTATCGGGGCTGGCACCAATGCTTGCTATGTCGAACGCACTGATGCAATTATCAAGTGTCAGGGTCTTCTTACAAACTCTGGAGGAATGGTATCTTATTTTTCAGCTTTATCGGTACTTGTTTTTATTTGTCTGATGAACTGTTCCAGTGAATAAAGGAACTACTTTGCAAATCTCTTATGCCAAAGCATTATATCCATCAGGTAGTAAACATGGAATGGGGGAATTTCTGGTCGTCACACTTGCCAAGAACTCCTTATGACATCTCTTTGGATGATGAGACACAAAATCGCAATGATCAGGTAAGTAATCTATGCAGATTTCAATCTTATTGCATCTTTGTAGTTTGTTGTCAATAGGATGAAACTTACGAGTCTTTGACACAGGGCTTTGAGAAAATGATCTCAGGAATGTACCTTGGGGAGATTGCAAGGCTGGTACTCCATAGAATGGCCCAAGAATCAGACGTTTTTGGTGATGCTACCGATAGTCTATCAACCCCTTTCATTTTGAGGTATTGTCATGCTTCAAGTGTTTGTTTCTCCAAATTATGTGTTACGGAAACGGGACAACAGAGCTCATGATTTTGTACTGCAATTAGCTGAATATTAGTTGAATATTTCTCCAAATTAGTGGTATCAGAATGCCTGGTTTGTTGTTTGTTAGCACTGACCAAGTCCCACCCAGTACTACAATTGGCTGAAAATTTCCTGGAAGATTTATGCAGATCCTATGTTACACTGTCGCTTGTCTTGGGATACGAAACTGCATATTGTCCTTCAGTGTTTTAATTTTATTTAAGTTAGAAGGGTTATCCGGTACTAAATGCTGGTCCTTAACAAAAGCTTAATCCAGTATATCTAGTAGCACGTGTGGTATCTGTTCTCTAACACCCTTTTGTGGTGCAGCACACCATTTCTGGCTGCAATGCGCGAGGACGATTCACCAGATCTGAGCGAAGTCGGAAGGATACTGCAAGAACATCTGAAGGTTAGCTTTTCCTTGTCACATCCTGTGTACTTGCTCTGGCATCAATCCTGTAATTTGCAAGGCATGTAACTTGCTTCTGATCTTGTGACTGTTCGCATTCCAGATCCCCTCTGCCCCTCTGAAAACCCAGAGGTTGGTCGTGAAAATCTGCGACATCGTCACCCGCAGAGCTGCCCGTCTTGCCGCCGCTGGCATCGTGGGCATACTGAAAAAGCTGGGCCGAGACGGGAGCAGCAGTGGCGCGGCCTCTTCGAGCGGAAGAACGAGCGACCAGCCAAAGAGGACGGTGGTCGCGATCGAGGGCAGCCTGTACCAGAGCTACCCGGTGTTCAAGGAGTACCTGGATGAAGCCATGGTGGAGATCCTGGGAGAGGAGGTGGCGCGTACCGTAACGCTGAGGGTGATGGAGGACGGGTCAGGGGTCGGAGCCGCTCTACTTGCCGCGGCACATTCGTCCAATAGACATCAGCAACAAGGAGGAGGAGGTTCCATATAGCGGGATCAGAGAAGACAATGGCGATACAGCTTGCCCCTCTGTGCAAATGTAAAAAGGGACATTGTTTGATATCTATATTCATATATATAAAATCTGGTCTTGTGCAGAGAAATTTCCCTTTCGTCTCAATCTCCTCGCGTACCTCCTTTGATCTTATTTCCCGATTCCTTAATTCAAATTGCTAAATGGCATGCAATTTATTACACTATAAACTACGCAGAATATTATGACAACAATCATGTGGTAAGGTTGATCAGGCACCTTAGTCCAAGTGAACAGCTTGTATGAAGTAATATCTGCGATGGGATTCAGGCTATACGTAGAAGACGGTAGCAGAATTGTAAAGCTGTTCATCTAAAAAAGGATTGTGAAGCTGTTGTGTTATACTCAGAATAGAGACTACACTGTAAAAGTTTCATTTACGTTATACTATGATGATATCTGTTCAGTTAGCAACACGCCCTATATCGTGCACCACATTTAGAAGCCTACGCTAGCAGATTCTTTATATCACACATAGGAGTATTTCTTGAAAAATGCATTTTGTAAGGAAACAATCTACTCTAGCAAATTCCATGAAACCCCTCGTCACGTGAAGTCTTTAAGAATCTTCCCTAAACGAGTCACTTCATTCTGTAATTTTGAGAAATACTCTTCCCTAAAACACGTGGTGGAGATTATAGACTGAATGTAACCTTGATCTAAATCTGATTGATATGATGACTAATGCAAAGGAAAGAAGTACCAGCCATTTTTTCAAAGAATGCATGATTGCTGGATGTTGGAATATCTTGAACCATCGAAACAAAATTATCATTAAAAAAGTCAAAGAGATCTGAATATATGCTATGGATCATTGAAAGCTGATTGTGATATGATTATACAGAGTTAAATCTAGTCTTCAGGTTTTTTTTAGATATTTTCTCACCATCTCCCACATGTATATTATTCATTTTTGAAACTAAAATGACGTAGTTGGGCCTTCACTAATGTAATTTGTGTCCCAAAAATTACAGAGAAAGTCCCATTCAATATCCGTCGCATCGGAAAACTAACTGTAAACTGGATTAGGTTTTTTTTTTTTGGGAGATAGAACTGGGTTAGGTTTTTTTTGCTGGTAAAACTGGGTTTAGGTTAGCCATGTTTGTAAAAACACCTGGCTGTTTCATATGAAGGAAACACTACCGCATGATCAATTCACACGCTTCGCGGTGACCTTGTGGGCGATTTGGTCAGCGAGAAGAAAGGCGATCGATGAAGAAATTTATCAAAGCCCCTTGTCCACTCATGGTTTCATAAACTCTTTTCTGGAAGAGTAAAAAGCCTTGTTACCAACCTCCTCAAATGCAGGTGCGCAGCAGGTGAGGGCACCAACGCGACACAGATGGCTACCTCCTCCTACTATGATAGCAAAGGTGAATGTGGATGCAGCAGTGTCAAAGACCGAGAAACGCGGAGTTGCTACTGCTCTTTGCCGAGACAGCAATGGTACATATTTAGGGTCTTCTGCTGTGGTTTTTGAAGGGATAACTGATCCAGCCTGCTTATAAGCTTTAGCCTGTTGTGAGATCTGGCATTATCAGATGATCTCAACCTATCAATGGTTTTTGTTGCCTCTGATTGCAAGGTGGTTGTTTCGGAGATAGCAGAAGGGAAGTCGGGGAAAGTATGGCTCAATTATCACTGAAATTAAAGTTAGAGCAAGCGTGTTCAGAGAGTGCACTTTCGCACATGAAGGTAGAGCTTCAAATTTTGAAGCACACAACCTAGCAAACATATGGGGCGCGTTTGGTAGCCAGCATGCGATTTGCATCTCCTTGGGGGCATGCTCCATGGGGCCTGGCCTAAGAAAAACAGACTTTGAGCCGTGTTGTTGGGTTTGTTTGGTAGGCTGCAGCAAAGAACGGGGCATGGGCTGAGCTCATTGTTGTGGGTATTTGGTTACATCATTTGCATGCTCATATGCAACTATGGTTGTGTTTGGTTGTATGCAATGGTGCTGCTGCGGCTACCTCTTAAACCTTGGTGATGTTACGCAATGCTTACCGATAAACCACACAAGACAAGTGATGAAACAAGCATAACATACCATAGCATAATAGGATAGCATTACGAAACCGATTTCATCTGGATCAAAAGAAACATGTCTGATGCAGCAGGAGTCAACGAACAGAAGCTCGTGCTGCATCTGAAGTTCATCAAAGGAGGGGTTAATATATACCTCTCCAACATATTACAGGCCACTAATCAGCTCTACTAGCTTAAGGAGATGCATCGACTGACTGGTGGCGCAGGTAGGTCCTAAGCCAGGTACACCTCTCTGGTGTAGTCATGTTGGAATACATGATCTGCTCATCTTTGTGGTCAGTGAGGAAGTTCATTGCCCGGATCAGCAATGCTGGAGTGTACAGTTAGGAGCCTCAACACTGGATCTCGTGTAGATTTTCTTCATTTGAGCATAGTTGGTTATGGGCTTGTTCAGCAACTCCTCGTCCTTGGGGTGGACCTAATATTGACAAGCCAAATTGTTAGATTGTACAGACTAGTTGAAGTTGGTAATGAACAAAGAAGAGCAAAATACAATTCCATGTGAGGGCAAACTAACCGTGAGGTGCAAGCAACTTCACTTCATCCATCATGAGAGTCGACATGTGTTCATACCATACTACTCCTTCCATCTGCTTCAGTTGGTTAATCCTCGCCCACTTGGCTCTCCACTTTCTTAGATGGTTGTGAATTTGAGTGCTGGTGATAGTAAGGCCAGTGAAGTCAAGAACATCATCGCTGACCTTCCTCACGTACGGATCTTTGAAGCCTTTGTCAAAGTGGACCCCTTCTGCACTTGCTCAACAACCCTGTTCAACAAAGAGTGACAGAGGAGGTGTCCAGTGCATAACCAGCCTATGAGCAGGCGCTTCATCAGTCTCAGAGTCTCTTGTTAGGCCTCTTGGTAGACATCTCATATTGCACAGTGAGTCAGTGCGTGCATCCATGGGGATTGCATTCAGAGGCACTACATCCAGAGGGTTGGAGGGCGGTGCAATGTCGCTCAGGTCAGTCAGTGCATTCTCAGAAAGAATTTGCAGAGGGACTCTGTTCTTACGTGGGCATGATCCTACAAACACGTTTATGTCGTCCTAGTCAGGCAATCTATGAAGATGAACAGATCTGGAGATCTAGACACTACACAATCAATCTACGAACCCTACGATAAGCAACGGATCCATGGACTGTACTTAACACGACCTAAATGTTGAAGAACATGCACAGATCTAGGGTTTGAAGAAGAAATAAGCAGAAGTTCTTACAGCCACCGGATGCAGATGAGAACTGTCGTCCGCCTTCGGGGCCGAGGTCACCGTTGAGGTTGTAGTCCCCGTCGTGTTCGCCGTCGAGTTCACCACCTCCGTGGAGGTCGCCGTCGAAGTCCCTTCGCCTTCACACAAATCGCTCCCGCCATCTTGAGAGCTCGAACAGGAGAAATGGCGGTTTTCGATTTGGGGGAGAGCTAAATAGAGGGGTGATTTGGGCGGGCGGTGAGCGAAATACTCCCGCCGCAATTTCGGAGCTCGCGCCAACTCCGATGGCTGCAGCAGCTCCGCGCCGTGTTACTCTAGGTCGCACGCCCACAACCTGGCTCCATGGGAACGGCCGAGCCTGGCCCGAGGCTGTTTTGAATAGCGTGCTAGCCTGCCTCCAGCACATTTCGCACGCATCCAATCACCCGAGCCTTGCATCTGACGGGCCTGGCTGCAACCTACCAAACGCGCCCATGATTTCCTTTGGAGTTGGCCGTCATGTGTGGCTGGGAACTCCCTATTCTGTACCAGTGCCTGTAAACATTATTAACGATCAATAAAAATTGTCTGGTTGTCTAAAAAAAAAGTACAATAGACGTAGCCTACCAAACAAACAAAAACTAAAGCCCGGTTAAATCCGAACGCTACAAAAAACAAAGTGGCCCACCGGACTATGTGCGCGTGCGTGGACCACAGACCGAGGCCCATACAAAACTCCGCGCGTGCACCGTTTGATTCCGGAAAGCGCCACCGCCCACCCACACCTGCCTCCACAAGGAAAAAGGATCATCCCTCTCCCTCTCCCGTCCTCTCCTCTCCGCCGCTCCCGGCGCAGCGCCGCGCGGTCTCTCCTCGGCGCCCCGTTGAACGCAGCGTGAGCTCCCCCCCTCCCCCTCCCGGCCTCCCGTCTCGTTGGTCGTTGCGTATCGCGTGGAATTTGTTTGTGTCTGGTAGGGACAAGTAATTCGGCGAATTGTGGCAGGGGAATCACATGCGGGATGCGGCCGCGACGAGACGGTAGGGCTGCGCAATTTCGGTGGTGAATTTTTGTTCTCGTTGAGCTTTGATGCCCCGTCGATTACTCTGTAATTCGCTCCTCCGTACGGTGGCACTGGTGTTTTGTGTGCGACTTGTAGTTTGAGGCCAGGACTTCCGGACGAATGGATAGTTGATTTGAGCGCCGCGTGATTTGCACTTGCTGTCGGTCCTGTGCAGTCCTGAATGAATGATTGATCTTACAGGGATTAGGTGCTGTCTGTCTTAGCAGTGGAAGTAAGGCCGATCACCAGTAGTTTCAGGCGACTGACCCATCACCATCAGCTTGTTCTTCTAGTTTTCAGTCAGCTTATCCTTTGGCCTGAATGACATTTCACCTACTGTTATTAGAACCGGTACAATGCATGCGCTATACTTCAGTTCTCTTCGTAACAGGTGTTGGATAAGCCATCATTGAATGGCTCTGTATGGTCAGAAGCTTCTCGTAAGCTGAAGAGTTAGGTTCGCTAGATGAAAATATATAACAGTAATGTTCATGTTGCTGAAACCCACATGTGTGTGCAATAGTCGTTGACAGGCGATGCCTTTGGTGATAGATTGCCAAAGTGTATCATTGCAGCTTTGCGTTGCTTCAGTCCAAAATGACACTGCAGGTAGATTTAGACAGGTTTGTGTAGCATATGGAGTTATGGACATCAATCGCACCTGTTTTCTTGTCAGTATTGGAAATTAGATCAGTAAAAGTTTTTTTCAGCATGCGGATAGACTTTCTGTGAGCTGGTACCTACACTGCTCTTTTTGACGCTGCATAGTGTATTCGTTATTCACGTCTGATGTGTTGCCTAAACTACAACTATATTTCTACTTATTTAGCTGATATTCCTTGACAACTGTTATCTGTAGCTAGTTAGCTATGTAATGTTCGTTTGATGGTTGGTGCTTTGAAAATGAACAACTTAATTGACACTAATAAGGCTGTTTTTATTCAATGGATTTTGATTCGAGAGATCAGCCCTCTGCGCACTTATTCAGAATTATTTCGTACTAGTTTGTGCAGATACCCTAACAGCTCAACCTTTGAGGTTAATTAACTGGATGTAACTGAACCACAATCAATCAATAATTCAACATGTGAATCTAAAAAAATCAATAATTCAACAGGTATGGTATTGGAAATTTAATGGTTCATGTGAATATGTTCTAGTATGATTTGATTAAAACTGAAATGGTACAGTCTAGCTAAACGTGAGTACTGGTCAAATTGGAATATTTGTGTTTTCTGTTATTCCTATGCTACTGGACAGATAATTAGGGACTGTATATTAATCGATTGCTATCAAATGCAGGAGTATTGCATCCTTTGCTTTTATGGCATTTCTTTCTCTGTTCCTTTCATTGCTGCCCATTCATTTGATAGCAATTATTTGTGTAACCTGCAGAAGTTGAATCACTATTTCACCCCTTGGATATGCACACATGTCGAGGGAATTTCCAAAAGGTTCACTATTAGAAGCAATATGGTTGATAAAAGACAAGGAACTTTGCTGTTGCATGCATAGTTCAGGGCATATCATATAATTTAACCAACATAGCAGAGCATATCATTTTGATTCATGAACATTAATATACCTTGCTTAATGTGTGCAGATAGATCTGAAGTGAGATCCAAGGTGCATGTGTTTCACAGACAGTATTATTGGCAATGAAGAGTCTACCCTGAATCTGCTTCCTGCCCCTGTTAACCGAGCACAAGCAACTCTACATGATTTTCACTAGTTAACTATTACACAGTTATTCTCTACGCTGTAACAACAGCTGGACTTTTTACATGAAACATTACAATCCTCGAATGATTGCCTCCAAAGTCAGATCCTATACACCCAGAATTAAGGTCAGGCTGCTCTACCTTGAAGTGTTTGCTGAGGTACCTCCCACTACAAGTACTAGTTGCTATCCTGTGTTCTTCAGGCTACCTTTTCGCCGTAGATCTTGTCTTTACAAAGGGATATTTTGCCTACATTTATGTACACCATATATTCTTGCAGGGGGATACTGTCACAAGGACATGGGCAGGGATGCCTTTGGAAATATTCTCTGTCCCGGGGCTAGGATGGCTAGGGGATCGTACATGTTTTTCCTCCGTTCAAATGTCTCCCACCTCGCTGCTCCGAAGTGGGCTTTCCACTGCTGCTGCGTGGCGTAGGGTGCTAGATACTGCTTCATCCCAAGGCCTGCCTTGTCACAGAAGTCGACGATCTCGTTGTTCAGGTTCACTGCATGTTCGACGCTGCCGTGACCTGAGAGTGACGGTGCTGAAGACAGGAACCCCACAAGGTAGAAGATTTCTTCGTCCGGTATGACTACTGACGTCCTGTTGTCCCACCTGTTAAAATCATCTCATTGAGTTAACAAATTTGCAACTAGATGTAATTTACGTTGGACGCTTATTGTCTGAAAGGTTCTTACTTTGATTTGTTCACTGGGTAGAGGAGTATGGGGCCATTGTTGCTGTCTTTCAGGATCTTGCCGAAGACTTCGCTCGCAAACTTGTGGATTGTGCTCCTTGGAATCAGAAGGTTGAGCCATGGGTGTGGAACTTCCCAGAGGCCCTGAGGCCTGAGCTTTAGCTCGGAGGAGTGCACCCTGTCCAGGAACTCCAGGTATGTGACATCGGTGTGGAAAAGAGTCGACCGTATGTATCTTAGCCGAGACAGGAGCACACCAACTTCCTGTGGAGACAAAGACAAGACAAGAAATTCGTCCGACCGGTTAGTTAAATATAAAATCAAACCACACACACACGCACAACCTAGGCCAAATATATATACACGTCAACATCTGGATTAATTAATTCACCTGTTCCATGGTGTCGGCCTCATCATCGTTGAAGTTCTTGGTCATCTCAAGGCAGTATAGCACTCTGCCGTCAGACTGGAAGTGGCTTGCCTGGACCGGGTCCTGTGGCTTGAACGACGTCCTCCAGTTGTTGAGAATGCCCGTCCTGTTGATGATCACGAACCCTTCGATGTAGTCGAAGGTTTCTCCGCCGAGATCAGCGCCTCCTGGTCCTCGGTGAAACTCGCGAAGTCCGAGTAGAGAACTCGTATCCACCTCACCTGTCACAATCAATGATATGAATACAACCGAATAGCCATACGCATATTTTTGCATTGAGTAGACAGAAATGAATTGGTTATAATCTGACTAACATACCATGCTTGGTGCAGGCTCGAGAGCAATCCTGGCTCTGGTGATGATGCCGAACTGGCCGAGGCCACCGAGAGCGCCATAGAAGAGGTCGGAGTTCTCGTCCGGCGAGCAGGTGATGACGTCTCCTCTTCCTGCATTTGATGTTCACGACAGAGAGGTCAGTCACTGTAGTTAATTACTGGTGTGTTGCTAATTAATCACTTAATGAACGTGCTTAATTAATTTGCGTGGTGGATTTGTCCGAGACCTGTCACAATCTGCAGTTGGTTGACATTGCTGACCTGCGGTCCATGCCGGAACGCCTGCCCACTGACCCCTGCATTCGACAGCGTGCCGCCGACGGTGAGATGGAGGTAGTCGGTCCATGACTGGGCGCCAGCCCGTGCTTTAGCGTCTCATGCAGCACGTTGATCCATAGCTCCCCTCCGGGGGCGTCGACGTAAGGCGCAGTGCCGCCGTGGTGAACCCGCATCTTGGCGCCACGAGGGACTCCATCTTGACGACGATCCCGCCGGCGGCCTGGGACTGACCGAGGAGCGAGTGTCCGTGGCCACGCGCGGCAACGGTGAGCGGCGAGCGCTGGCCGAGCTGGAACACGCGGCGCACGGCGGCGGCGACGTCGGACACGGAGCCCGGGTGGAGCACGGCGGCCGGCAGCAGGCTGCACCGGTTGCCGAAGTCGCGTGCCACGGCGGCCACGTCGTGGAAGCTGAGGTGGCCGTCGAGGCGCAGCGCCCCCAGGCCGAGCGGCGCCAGCACGTCCGCGTCGGGCACGTGCATGGTGACCCCGCCCAGCGCCAGCAGGAGCAGCTTGAAGCAGCACGCCACCGACGTTCTCACCATGGCTGCAGCTAGCTCCCTGACTTTATGCTCAAGCTAGTACCGAACCCAATTAGCCGAACCGCCAAAGCGTCCACGAAGTTGGGCAGGTTGGTGGATGGCAAGCCGGCCGAGCTGGAAGAAACTTGCAAGCGAGAGCAACCTATTGATTTACCACGGCGCGCGGCGGCGGGGTGAGTTGAGCTTGGATGGTGCAACGGGAGAGGGAGAGAGTGGGAAGCGATGGAAGGAGAGTGATGAAGTCGTGAGGAGAGGAGTGGGAGGGAGGGAGATTTAAAGGGAAGCTGGGTGGCGACGCCGACGCCGACGCAGAGAGGTAAGTGGCGTGGTCAACCAATCCTGACCACTGTTTGTTTAGTAGAATCCGTAAGACGACCGACCGCTGCTATCTCCGTGTTGCTTGCTTGCACAACACCTCCTAGTGGCGCAAAGGTTCCTTTTCACAGCCTGGTCTGGTCGCCTTGCCGTCTACACGTATGCATGGGCAGGGTGCCAGGGTACAGATTTTCCATGGATCTTGCAGGTGCGTCGCCGCCAGCCCTCCGGCAAGGTGTTTGTTCGTATCGATCGATTTGTAAATTCTTCCCGTGGAAGAGGCCGATGAGGATCGATCTTCCCCGAAGCTGCTGCCGTTGCATTCGCTCGCAGGCTCACATGGCGCGCCTGAGCCTGTCGTCGGCGCCCAACCTACAGCGACATATCTATACTTGTGCCATGCCGTCGCTCTGTAGTTCACGAGACAGACAGAGAAAGGGGATCGATTCCGGCCGGGTTAGTAGTTACCTCGAAACGTATGGACTTGGATCATCACGGCCGGTACCAATCATGGTGGTCATTCTGGGCTGGGGGTCGATCGGAGAAGCGTGGGGGCCGTGAACAGTTCGTTTCTCGTATCTAACAGCATCCTGCGTGATGGCAACCTGTACAGGTACGTACACGGTACTCGCAACCACCTTTTCCGGTACGACTTGGACCGTCCCGATCATCTGCGTGCGTGCAAAACAAAATATCTACACATGTATGATGTTTTACTTTTCTTTTCTATATTACATGTATCTATATTAGACATGTTTTAAATATTTGTTCACTTATTTTAGCTCACGTCTAGTCAACATGTGAAATAGCTAAAACATTTTATATTAGGAACGGAGAGAGTACATACACAAGCGCCGGGCACGCAACATAATCTCGAATGTGTGGAAGTCTTGTATTCCAGAGTTGCAAAACAAACAAGGGAAAGACGTTTTGACTCCCGAGTTCACATGCCACTTGTCGGATAAAAAGAATAGTAATTTTTTTTTTGAAAAACATGGTGACACAAACATATGCAAGTTTTCTATATACGTGTCAAATTTCGTGATGAAATGACATGGTGGTGCTCTGGCGGAAAAAAATCAAAATCACATTTTGACCAATGATTTGTTTAGAAAAAAAAGAATAGCAAAAAAAAAGGAGTCGCGATCCGATCGAAACTGAGGGAGACCGACATGACCGACGGGCATTAGCGGACGGCAGCGCAACGGGTGCGGGCGGCCAAGTGGTTTAGTCGAAAGCAGGGGGGCGGTCCTGGTCAGCAGGGCAAAGACCACTTTGACCCTTTGTCGATCGCTCGGCTGCATATATGCGTGCCTGTCTGGTCTGGTAGGCAGACTCCACAAGACAGATTCCTCCTCCTTTCATGCACGTCAGTCACATGCCACAAATGCTGCCATTTAGTTAGTATATAGTCTGCTTCTGAGATCGCAACGTTTAATTATTTATTCGCGATGGAACGGTAATTACTTGTCAAATGAATATATTCGAGGGCTAGCTGCAGCTTGCTTCGAGAACACGGGCACCGTAAGCGTCAAGTTGGGGCCAACCACTACCCGAAGAAACACATGGCCACCTGGATGGCAACCCGTGCGCCGTCGGTCGATGGTGTTGGCGACGACCACTTTTGGCACCCGACGACCTTGACGGCTTCCATTGTGTCAATGCCGTCCACACAACTCATCATCGACAGCTACGTATGTGAACTCACCTTTTTATTTCTGCAAATGTTTTTGATTGTTTATTTATTTGTTTTACCGTCAGACGTCAAAGCAGTGAGTACTTTGGGCGAGAGAGTCAAAGCAGTACTTGCAGCTTGAGTAGTGAAGTACCAGACTACCAGTTGAGGCAATGGTAGTACAACGAAAGATATATACTGCTGTACATAGTCGACACAAAGAAAGTCGAATCGTGTACCAATTATATAGGCACTTTGCACAGGTGTTCCTGCTTTGTTCCCATCTGTATATATATGTGCGCACTGACTGCCTCATGCATCAGCTGATCGATGTGTGACCTGTCACACACTGACACTCACTTAGAAGAGAGTGCCGGACTTGGCGGCGAGGGTGGCCGGAGAGCGATCGCCGGTGCGGGCCGGCCTTGGGATGTCGGGGAACCCACGTGTCCCGGTTGACGTTTCTCCTGTGTGGCGTAGCGTGGGCTTTCGGCGGCGGCTCGTGGGCACCCGCTGTCTCATGCTGACGTGCCGGCACCCTGGAGAGGCACGAACCGGCCCACCATATGGATGCTGGGATCGTGTGCTCTTAGAACAGGAGCATGGCAGGTTAGTTTCATCAGATGTACATTATTGACTCTGATTTAGATTTTTCTGGTTCACGGACTTCACAGTTCTGTTTGAACTGCATGGATATTGCCCCATAAAAGTGATCACTAGTGAGGGCCTTATAGATATACCAAAATATCAGGATGCACGTCGTTTAAGACTACTCATAATGAAAACAATACAAGTGATATCATGCCATGCATATAAGTAAAAATTACAAGTATACCCCCGCTCGCTGCAGCGGGATCTCTTTATAAACTATATTGTGTAAACAAAATGGTATAAGAGTTATGATACTCGTGTACTATTTTGAAGAGTCGGATCATCTACCACATGTTTGCCACCTTTTCCGACCTCTGCTGTGCACACATGCATGAACACACATCAATTGTCGTGTCAGGTTTACCATGGGCGGCCTAGATTCTTGTTTTCTAACTAAGTTTGACCGATCCAGGAGCCAGTGGCTCGGTTGATATGTAACAAAACGCTGACGAGAACACTCATCAAGTGATATTTCTATTGTCACAGCTATTGCCGTTTTTGCAGCAATCCACTGTTTTGTTTATCTAGCTTATGATAGGTGAGTTTAGCATTTGCGATCCAATAGACTAGAGACGAATGATCAAGCGAGAGACAACTTGATGGTTCCAGGAATTTCGCCATCTTTGCTTTCTATATATCGGAGTCCTTGGCCAATCTCTCAGTTAGAATAAGATCATCCGTAGGAGACGAGTGCGTCAATTTGGCTCTCGGGCTATTTATACGTTTAAAAAAAGTATGGTCTTATGTAGATTTACAGATCTGCTAAGCTTCACGCAAAAATATTATGAATTTTTTGCTACATAAAAAAACAAATCTGTCGTTGTAAAAGACAAAAAGAACTTATTTTTATCACCACAATTTTCTTTTCGTGTGGATCACAACTAATAATATATTTAGACTAAACTTGGTTCGTACATAGCAGACATGTATATGTACTCGTACCATATTTTTCCTCCTCATGCCATGCCTCCCGCTGCCCACGTGGGCCTCCAACCGCCGCCGCCGCCACGAGCTCCTTCATCACTTGCTTGCTGCGGCCACGTGAGGAGCAAAGCCGCTGAGTGAGAAGCGCCTCGCCACCAATCCGAAGAAGAAGAAGGCGAAGGCAGTTCGTGGTCCTCCACTATCCGTGCCTTCGCCGCTTCCGCCTCCGGATTCATCCATGGTCATAGGCGCTAGCGCCAATAATACTGTTTGATGAAATGTGCAGAAGGTAATTAAATTTGTTTTTGGTTTAGATTCTTCATTTTTTTATTCCTCGCACATTAGGAAATTTGATATGTCAATGATTTATATACAATTTATTTGCCGCATTGTGCATTCCAATATATAAGTGGATAATCCGACGAGCCCACATGGAAATTTATGAATCTGTTCAACAAAAATGCTCCATTTGAGGGCATAAAACTCTCAAAGCCCCTCGATGGGTTGGAAGTTCTTAATAACACCCAAGAATATGATTTGACACTCCACCCTCTACCTTTGGAAAAGATCCATTAACAAATTCAAGGCAAGGTAGCTACAATAGCGAGATGAGGAAAACACTTTGGTGTTAGCATGACAAAAGTATGTCACTTGATAATGTTGTTGGGAACTATCAAACTGGAAACAAGTATCGAGTGAGGATTGCTGCAGATTTCATATGCATTGTCAATAAAGGATACATCAAGAGTGAGCTATTTTATGATACATTTTTATTGCGATGTTTTTTAACAATGGTGCTAAATGCAACTCTTTCATGTGATAACTTGCCTATACCCAGGAGAGTTTCTCGTAAATGCCGAAAGCCGAAGGGAAGAATTTCAACTTCTTTAGTTGTTGGTAGTTGCTCAAAGGTCATCCCAAATGGGAATCGAGGAATTATCAGTGAAATGCTGGAAGATGTCGGCTAGTGGGTGGTGAATAGGCGACACAAATTTTAATTCTTTTGTAATCAATTTAGGGAAAAACACAAAATAGGTTATCTATACCATGGATATAGGTGACTAACATATATAATGACAAGATACAATGTAATAAACAAGATAAATAAGAATTCGAAGCTCGATTCGAGTAAGTACAGAGGTTGAGAACCACACAATGGACATGATGATCTATCATGAAGTTCACTTCCCCGAGGGAATCTAGTGTCCATTGGAGAGATGTGGAGTCGCAATGATCCCCAATAGCTCACCTTATTCTCATCGTGCCTACAAAGTGCTTTGGAGGAGTGCCACGATCCACTATTTGATTCCCTTGAAAGCGGCAACCGAAACCTTCACAAACAAGGTTGTGACTATCTACATAAGGCACGGTGGCTCCTCCTCGTCCTCCGGTCCTCTTCGGTCAGATTTCATCCCACATCTAGAGCGCCACATCGGCGGCGCTCAAGGTGACCTCCCATTATGTCACGTCCTATCCCTCCGCGAGAGACACATTTGCCGGGTCAAGACAAATAGGCTCCTCTTCGTCCTCTCCTCTCCAGCCAGATCTGGTTGCAACGAGTAGGAGGTGGATCAAGAGTAGAGAAGAATAAGAAGCCCGCCGGCGCTGGGCGTATCCGAGATCTATTTTCTGCCTCCTCTCCGACTAGATCTGTTGCTGGATAGTGGCAAAGCATGTCGCAGATAAAGATGACGACAACGTAAGCCCGCCGACTAGAAGGTATAAATATTTGTGTGACCGGTCGTCGTGCAAATGAACTAGGGTTTGTCTATTTCTTTTTATCTTTTATATATATGTTCTGTTTAGGTTATTGACATTGTTTTGCTTAGGTAATTTCGAATCATCTGTTTAGGTCATTACGATTGTGTTGTTTATGTTATTGCGAAGGTGTAGTTTTTGTTATTTTGAATCTTCTGTTTAGGCTATTATGATTGTGTTGTTTATGTTATTGTTAATGTGTAGTTTCGGTAATTTGGAAGGTGCAGTTTAGGTAATTGTCATTGTTCTGTTTAGGTAATTGTCATTATTCTATTTAGGTTATTGTCTTTTTTCTGTTTAGATTATCTTATGTGTTCTGTTTAGGCTGTTGTGAAGGTGTAGTTTCTGTTATAGAGTAGTTTATGTTTATGTCTTAATATAGAACTCCACAACTAGCTAACTTAGAGCTTGTTTGAAAAACATAAGTATATTTCGATGACATTGCGTAAAAGAAAGCTGCCAAGAAATGTCGTCCATCCAGATTTGCTATCATATGGAACTAGAACAATTATGGACTTGCCATCAAGCACCACGGCCTCGATGGCGAGATTTGTTTCAATCACGCTAAAATAATGTTTTTCAGCCTTTTTGTAAAGGCAATGACACTTTCTCATTTGCCTTATAGATTTAGTGAGGCTAACAATGTGTAATTCGTCATATTGTGATAGAATTGTAATGGTGACATTTGATATATGTTATGAATGAAATATGTTATCGTTTTGATGTTTGTGCTGTGGCACTTATATTCCTCCTATAAGACATACGAAAAATCTGAATGCAAACGAGTTGAAACAAAAACATCGTATCTGTTGAGCCCAAAATGAAGTAAATTGAGTTAAGAGGAAAACCCCTACCGATAAAGGGGCCTCATCGGTGACGGTTAATTTCACTGTTGCCAAAGAGGGCCTTCACATCAATGACCAAGCTAGGAACACGTACCCTTTCTTCGTTGCCAATGGGGTTTCTGACACGTGTCTGTAGTGTCGTTCTGCACTAGTGTAAGGAGGAGGCTTCCACTTGGGTAACTGCCATCACGAGGTGTCTTCAGTTGATTATTCCGGGATAGTAGGTTTTTTTTTTACTGTTGAACGCTAGTTTTAAATAACTCCTTCTTAATTAATGAATATGGCAAAGCTTTTGCCACCATTTAATAAAAATGACGTGTGTTCTTGGTGTCTATCTAATATTTATACTACACAATCCTATTTCATATGGATTATCCACACATAATTAGCAGATGCTCTCTTCTTAAATTAACTTCCCATAATTTCCTTTTCTGTATTTGAGGAAACTTGCTTTTCGAGCTATTTTTTATGTAATTGTTCTTTTGTGACATTTTACATCTAGTCTTCGAGCAGACATGTAAGCTTTTATTTAGTCCTCTAAAACAATCTTGTGGTCCGTTATTCTTACAAGAAAATTATTGTTTTATTGGAAAGAGAAAATTTACAGTATATTCTCGGACAATGACTTACTTATGGAGGATAGAAAAGTCTTGCTTGATTAGCTGGTTAGAAAATCTAGCATGTGATCCATATCCATGTGGACCCTAGCAATCTATGTGGGGTACTCATTTAGAAATCTCTTCTGTTATTTCCACCCAATTTTTTAAGAGCCACATCCTACGTTCCTAGCAAAGGGCTACCGCCCAGGGCTAGAGTGAAACTAATACACTAATTAGTGTGATAGAAAATTAAGTGAGGCATCCAAGACAGCACCCCATCCTATCTATGCATATATAGAAGCTGATGTTTATACTTTATACTCCGAAAACTATCCAAAAAAGGTCACCTGTGCACCCACAGGCTTATATATACTAGCAGTTGTGCCGTGCAACTTTGCAAGTATTTTAGATCTCTCAAAAAAGGAGTTAAGTATTTTAGAGATAGGTACGTTACAAACACATGCATAAAAGTTTACTATTAAAAAATGCACAATAAATGCTCAGTCAAAGTCTCTAATGACATGCATGCATACAATAGGTTATGATAATTCGGTCAACGTAAGAGGATCAGCAAGTTTGAACGATGAGTTGCATGATGGCAGCTGATTTATTTAATCTTACATGTTCGTGGGAGCAGTTGATCATACGTACTGATCTCTGCACACAAATAATAGACTCCAACCATGAAATCTCACAGAAGCTAGCTAGCTAGGATGCAACTTGCGAGTGGTAACTGTGCTTGAACCTTTCTTATGTAAGGTGTTTGTAAATTGTCATTACTCATGACTCATCGCGCCAGTGTATGTACAGGACCCAAAAATGTATTCCACATATTGAGGATCTAAGACTAGTCACACTACCTCCACAATGGGTAGTAACATATGTGTGGTATTATATAATAGTGCATTTATTAGGTTGTAGACTCATCTTGCATTAAATCCGTTATGTTACAGTATCTACCTATGATACCACTATCACCTCTCTCATCATTAATTGCAGTGCCACATCACTTTTTGCCAACATGGCATGCATGATACCACCTATGATACCCCCATTGTGGCTAGTCTAATTAGCTTGCATCTCCGGTTAATGCACGACTTGAATTATGCAGAATGCCTTGGTCCTTACTTAGAAGAATTTATCTTCAACCATCTAAAAAATAAGGGATGACCAAATGTTCTCTAATTTTGCCAATTTCTCATTTTTTATGAATGTTTTTTATTGTGAATTCTCAATTGATGCCTGATATGATGCTAACTAAAGTATCTCTGTATTTGCCTTTCAAGTAAAGTATGCATTTTCAAGCTCAGTATAAACTTCACAATGTAAATGAGGATGATTTTTTTAACCCGGTGACAGAGCTTTGCTTGTTCACTAGCTAAGAAGTTGGTTGCTAGTTGATTAATGAAAAAACAGGAGAAAACCAATAAAGCAACACCCACTCTCGCCGACGGCGCGACACACACAAAAAATAACAGGGCACCCATCCAAACACAAACCATAGAAAGCCCACAACGCCAAAAAAAGACATCCCTTAGCACTACGAGGGGGAAATCGAGTCTTGTGTGGGAGGAGCAGACCCATGACGCTCGCACAGAAAAGAAACATCCATGCCACAAGACCTTGTTCCCATCTGGAACATTATACATGCAACGGCCATAGTCGAGTATAACATCAAACGAGTTCAACACCATCAAAGATTCCAAATTCTCGGGTATGACATTACACGCTGGCGCCGCCCCTGAATTCTCGGGTAATGTAATGCCTCACGACCCAACTACATCAAACGAGTTCATCAACCAACGGCCATAGTCGAGTATAACATAGATGAGCAGTCCACATCAAACGAGTTCAACACCATCAAAGATTCCAAATTCTCGGGCCGTCGCCTTGACCTTTCAGATGCTCCACAACGCCCTCTGTAGAGCGCCGACACAAACTTACGGACCCCCACCACCTCTTTGTAATGTAATGCCTCACGACCCAATCGCCTGCAACCCAAACCGCACATGCGACTCCTTGTAGACCATGACCGTCATACCAACACTTCCGGGGTCACCGCCCCAACAGAAAGTCAGACTGCCACCCGTTGGGGTTGTCGACCAGTCGATAACCTCACCGCACCAGCAGCGCAACATCTTCACTAGAGGAATTCAGTTCTTAATATCTCACATCCTGCAGATGGGCTAGAATCTTGGTACAGTAGGACTCTTTAAGTTGGGAAGCTATGTAATTGACTCTAGAGTTCTCAGCCTTATATTTTCAAATGTTATGTGTTCGTCGATATAAATTATTCTGTTATACCCTGATAATCCAAAGTTGAACCCTGGTGCATTGCTTCCGGGTAAAAAACATTATTACTCTTGTAAAAAAAATCTGAAACAAACTACACATGTTCATGTCCATGTTTCATGTACACATGTAAATTTTCATCTATGAAAGACAATTTGGTGCCTATGTTACAAAACTAATCCGGTGCTTTTGAATTGCCGATTGTTTATTTTGTCCATGCCACATCATATGTATTTTTTTCATGTAGAACAAGCAGATGTATGTTGAATTTTTTTCTTCAAAATTTTACTTATTGTTATGATTTTACTGTTCATCTAGGCGCAAATGCATTCGGGAGCCAGAATGCCATCCCCGTTGTACCATCTTCTCCTGATAGCACCAGCTACATTTTAGTCTCTACCGTCCGACCTATAGTATTCTGAATACGATGTTTCATATCACACAAAAACCTCACTAAGGTCAAGAGTAAAAATGACTACTTAATAATGTTGTTAATTAAGATGTGTAGATCCTGTTTGACTAATTTAGTAACCTACTACGAATAGCTAATAGCCTCTAGGATAGAGTGGTAAGCCGGGTTCGACAAGATGTTTGCACCGTCTATTCTGCCAACTTAAATTTGCAAAAGCCATATAATCCGCTGATACGTCTCAAACGTATCTATAATTTCTGATGTTTCATGCTTATATTATACCAATTGTCACATGTTTTATATACACTTTATATCATATTATGACATTTATTGGACTAACCTACTAATAGTTGCCAAAGTGCACAATGTTCTTGTTTTACACTTTAATGTGTAGGAATTATCAAAATTGGGCAAAGGAAACCTTGTTGGAGTCGAATCGGGACCTTCCTGAAATCTGTCTGAAAACTTTTTCGGAGATTGTCACGTACCGGACAGAAGACGACGTCAAACAGAAAAAGTCTAGTCGCGAAAGTTGCAGGGAATTTTCTGCCAATCGATCTGGACTTAAAATTCGCCTAATTCCGAGTTCGGACGCTCCAGATATCGCCGCTTTACCGAAACCCTAAAGGAGATGACGGGAATCCGAGAGCATATATAAGGAGAGGAAACCTAACTCGTGGGGAGGCCCCCATACCACGAATTTTCCTCCTCCCAGGCAGCCGTCTTGGGGTGGAGAACCTCCTCCATACCAGCACCATCTCCAAGGGCCGCCGCCGCCGCGCCGTGGCTGCCGCCGGCCGCCGCCTCCACTCCGGGCTGCACCTCTCCATCAAGCTCCTCATCACCATGACCATGTGTGAGTAGTTTCCCTCGGGGCTGAGGGCTCATGCCGGTAGCTATGTGGTTTATCTCTCTCTCCCATGGTGTGATCTTTATGTGATCATGAGCTTTGTAATCTAGTTGAATCCATAGATGTTACTCTTCATTATCTTATATGCTACTTGAGTGGTTTTATTAATGTAAACTCCGGAGTCACCTTTGTCCCACGGTGCGAAGTTGACAGTGTGCGCACCGTGTGTGGCTCTTAGGCTAAAGATTACAGGAATACTTATCATGAGTTATTATTTGTGTTGGATGTCTCTATGAAATTGTGGTGTTTGTCTAGTACTATTTTAGGGCGCAAGTTGACAGTGTGGGATTCCCTAGATGTGGAATGCGACTTTAAGGTGTGCTTTTATAACCCTACGCAGTGGATTGGTGTTCGTTATCCAACGAGAGAATAATTCAGAGTAGCATAGTGAAGAGGAAATATCTATGTATTCAATTATATTATTATTGTTGAGAGTGTCCACTAGTGAAAGTATGATCCCTAGGCCTTGTTTCTAAGCATTGAAACACCGTTTACAACCAGTTCTGCTACATGTTTGCTTGCTGCCATTTTTATTTCAGATTGCAATTACCACTTATAATCATCCATATCACTTGTATTTTAATATCTCTTCGCCGAACTAGTGCACCTATACATCTGACAAGTGTATTAGGTGTGTTGGGTACACAAGAGACTTCTTGTATCTTAATTGCAGGGTTGCTTGAGAGGGATATCTTTGACCTCTACCTCCCTGAGTTCGATAAACCTTGGGTGATTCACTTAAGGGAAACTTGCTGCTGTTCTACAAACCTCTGCACTTGGAGGCCCAACACTGTCTACAAGAATAGAAGCGTGCGTAGACATCAAGTATTTTCTGGCGCCGTTGCCGGGGAGGTAAGTGTTGGAAGGTATCTCCTTTAGATCCTGCAGTTATATCTTTTTGTTTCTTGTTTTTAATTTCACTAGTTAGGCTTAATGGAAAACAACAAAAAAATTAGAGATCTTTATGAACTTTATATTGAATTAGGACATAATGCTTTTGAAGAGAAAATTAAAAAACCTATGGAAGTTTGTTTGCATAATAGTGATAGCAATGTTATTAGCATGAATTTTTGAACACCATTATTGCTAATGCTATGGAAAAGTCTAAGCTTGGGGAAGCTAGTTTTTATGAAAATGATCTTTTTAGTTCCCCAGCTTTGGAGGAGAAAATTTGCTTTGATAATACTTTGTCTCCCATATGTGATAATTCTAATGATGCTTGTGATATTTTAAATCCACCTACTGAAAGTATTCCTTTTGAAATACCTATGGAAATTGTTGAAAAGGTTATGGATGAACGTTATGCAGGGGATGGAACAGTCCATCCAAATGATCACTTGTTGAAACTTACAGAACTTTGTGAGTTGTTTAAGGTTGGGTCTATCAAGAGAAAATGCCATGAAGAAATTATTTCCATTGTCACTTAAGGACAAAGCAAGGGAGTGGTACGAGCTACTAGATGATCCTCATCATTCGGAGTGGAAGGAGCTTGAATCTCTCTTTTACTCTAAATTTTATCCCCCTTATGAAAGGCATTTAGATAGGAATTACATTTATAATTTTTGTCCTCGTGATGGAGAAAGCATTGCTCAAGCTTGGGGGAGACTGAAAATATTAATACTCAAATGTCCTAACCATGGGCTTCCTGAGGAAATAATTGTTACTAATTTTTATGCAAGGCTTTCAGGTCATTGCAAGGATTATCTAGATGCCTGTTCAGAGGGTTCTTTCACAAGTAAGAAGGTTGAAGCTAAATGGGATCTTCTTGAAACAATTCAAAGCAATACTGAAGATTGGGATAACGACAAAGGTAAAGAATCAGGTATAAACTATGAGTATGATTGCATTAAGTCTTTCTCTGAAACTGCTAGTTTTCATGAGCTTAGTGCTAAATATGGTCTTGATTCTCAAATCATTGTTGATTGGTGTAAAGCCTTTGCTTCTCATATTAATATTCCTAAAGGAAATTGGGACTTGTATCATGAACCTTTCAAAGACACTTGCATGGAAAATGAAATTGTCACTAATGATTGCAATAAACATGCTCAAACTTTGAAAATACTATTTCTTATAAGCATGTTAATTTTTGTGGAGCACTTAGACCTTGTGAAAAGAATCAAATCGAAGAAGAATATTGTATCCATCATAGGAATGAAAAAACTAGAACGTGGTACAAGGCTCTAAGTGATTTTGCTGAAAAAGTGTGTGCCCTCTATCCTTTTATTTGTGAACTTTGCTATAAAGAGGGTCATTTCGAATTCCAATGCTCAGGTTCTAATAAGGATACTGCAGAGACTTTTGTGATAACATGATCACTCCTAATCAGCATGATGAACTTACATTATTTTTGGGGTGTGAAGAGTTATCAAGAAAAACTTCTTCGTTAGATATGAGTGCTTTTGATATGAATAGCGTGTTGCATGGATGTCATCTCTATTGTGTTAATAATTGCCATGCCAACACTTACATACAAAATATTATAAAAGATGGATCGACTTTACCAAAATATGAAAGGACTAATGTTTGTTTTACTCTTATTAATGAAAAAGAGGAATCCTCCCAAGCTTCTTCTATTGTTTCTAACAATAAACCAGGTATGTGGTGAAGCCTCCTTTCAAGCCTCCCCCTCCTAAAGAGGGAAAGAAGAAGAAGAGGAGTAAAAGGAGAGAGGAAACGGTATCTTCCCCTAAGCATGTTGCTCCTATTATAGTTGTTGCTGATGAGTCTGAATTCCATGATGATCCTATGCCTGTTACTTATAGTAGTGATCATGATTGGGAAAAGCACACTACTTTTGATATTGAAAATCTTTTGGGTACCAATTCTGAAAATGATGATGTTAATAATTGCTATGCTTTTAGCTCCTGTTTTGCATGCATCTCTTATTCAGAGCTGTTAGTTCTTTTAAAGAAAGTACTCTCTTGCTTCACTTATAATTGTTTGGAGAGTTTATGTTGAAATAAATTGATTGGTGTTTGGTTGGAACAGAAAATGTTGCATGTGGTAGATGGTATAATGGAAAAGCTTACATATTCTTGTAGATCACTGTATTGGATAATTTGATACTTGTCAATTGTTTTGAGTTATCAAGTAGTTCATGTTTAAGCTTTTGTATCATGTAGTTAAAACCTATTAATGAAGAACTACCGTAAAGCTCGTTGAAATTTGGTTTGCATGATTGGTATCTCTAAGGTCTAGATATTTTCTAGTAAAAGGGTTTGGTTAACAAGGAAGACAGTGTAGAGTCTTATAATGCTTGCAATATGTTTTCATATAAGTCTTGCTGTGTCGGTTGATATCCTGTGTTTGCTTCAAATAACCTTGCTAGCCTAAATCTGTACTGAGAGGGAATGCTTCTCGTGCATCCAAAACCTTGAGCCAAAATCCATGCCATTTGTGTCCACCATAACTACCTATATGTGGTATTTCCTTGCCACTCCAAGTAAAATTTTCATGTGCTACCTTTAAACTATTCAAAACTTTATTACTCCTTTTTGTGTCAATGTTTACCAAGCTCATGAGGACGGGGTGGATGTCCTTATATCACCTGTCAAACAGACTTTACCACCGGACTAGCGGCATATACATCCGCTTATCCATTAATTTTGCAAAAAGAGCTGGCAAATGGGGTGCCCAGTCCCAATTAATTACAACTTTAACCATTTAATTCTCTTCACATTTTTACCCTGATTTATCAGACAAGCAATGATACCAGTGAAATATCTGCATGTGTAAACAAAAGAGAAAGAGGGATGATCTGCCTTGCTGGTAGAAATAACGTCCTTCATGGGAGCCGCTCTTAAAAGTCTGGTTGGCAGGGGTCATATTGTACTATTCATTTTCTGATTCGTTGACAATTAACAAACACCTCTCAAAACTTAATTTTTACTCCCTATATGATTTGAAAAACTTAAAAAGCTCTAGCACATGACTTAATCCCTGCTTCCCTCTGCGAAGGCCTTTCTTTTACTTTTATGTTGAGTCAGTTTTCCTACTTCTTTCTATCTCAGAAGCAAACACTAGTGTCAACTTTGGTGCAACAATTTTTATATGCTTGTATATTGCACTTATTATATTGCTTTGTGTTGACAAATATCCATGAGATATATATGTTGAAAGTTGAAAGCAATTGCTGAAGCTTAAATCTTCTTTTGTGTTGGTTAAATACCTTTTACTTAGAATTTATTACTTTATGAGTTAACCTTATGCAAAACTTTTTGATGCTTGTCTCGAAAGTACTATTCATGAAAAGTTTTTGCTTATATGATTCAGTTGTTTGCTCATTATCTATTTGTTAGCAAACTATAAACCATTGACCTGGATCACTTCATTCATAACATGTGCTTTACAATACTATTTGATCAAGATTATGATGGTAGCATGTCACCTCAAAAATTATTTTGTTTTTATCGTTTTACCTACTCGAGGACGAGTAGAACTAAGCTTGGGATGCTTGATACGTCTCAAACGTATCTATAATTTCTGATGTTCCATGCTTATATATACCAATGACATGTTTTAATACATTTTATATCATATTATGACATATTGGACTAACCT